>CM038359.1:1052388-1082388 GCA_021464625.1 Proterorhinus semilunaris | reverse complement strand
AAGGCGCAGAGTGAGGAGAGTGAAGGCGCAGAGTGAGGAGAGTGAAGGCGCAGAGTGAGGAGAGTGAAGGTGCAGAGTGAGGAGGGTGAAGGCGCAGAGTGAGGAGTGTGAAGGTGCAGAGTGAGGAGAGTGAAGGCGCAGAGTGAGGAGAGTGAAGGTGCAGAGTGAGGAGAGTGAAGGCGCAGAGTGAGGAGTGTGAAGGCGCAGAGTGAGGAGAGTGAAGGTGCAGAGTCAGGAGAGTTAAGGTGCAGAGTGAGGAGAGTGAAGGTGCAGAGTGAGGAGAGTGAAGGTGCAGAGTGAGGAGTGTGAAGGTGCAGAGTGAGGAGAGTGAAGGCGCAGAGTGAGGAGAGTGAAGGTGCAGAGTGAGGAGAGTGAAGGCGCAGAGTGAGGAGAGTGAAGGCGCAGAGTGAGGAGAGTGAAGGCGCAGAGTCAGGAGAGTTAAGGTGCAGAGTGAGGAGTGTGAAGGTGCAGAGTCAGGAGAGTTAAGGTGCAGAGTGAGGAGAGTGAAGGCGCAGAGTGAGGAGAGTGAAGGCGCAGAGTGAGGAGAGTGAAGGCGCAGAGTGAGGAGAGAGAAGGTGCAGAGTGAGGAGAGTGAAGGCGCAGAGTGAGGAGTGTGAAGGCGCAGAGTGAGGAGAGTGAAGGTGCAGAGTCAGGAGAGTTAAGGTGCAGAGTGAGGAGTGTGAAGGTGCAGAGTCAGGAGAGTTAAGGTGCAGAGTGAGGAGAGTGAAGGCGCAGAGTGAGGAGAGTGAAGGCGCAGAGTGAGGAGAGTGAAGGCGCAGAGTGAGGAGAGAGAAGGTGCAGAGTGAGGAGAGTGAAGGTGCAGAGTGAGGAGAGTGAAGGCGCAGAGTGAGGAGAGTGAAGGCGCAGAGTGAGGAGAGTGAAGGCGCAGAGTGAGGAGAGTGAAGGTGCAGAGTGAGGAGGGTGAAGGCGCAGAGTGAGGAGTGTGAAGGTGCAGAGTGAGGAGAGTGAAGGTGCAGAGTCAGGAGAGTTAAGGTGCAGAGTGAGGAGAGTGAAGGTGCAGAGTGAGGAGTGTGAAGGTGCAGAGTGAGGAGAGTGAAGGCGCAGAGTGAGGAGAGTGAAGGTGCAGAGTGAGGAGAGTGAAGGCGCAGAGTGAGGAGTGTGAAGGCGCAGAGTGAGGAGAGTGAAGGTGCAGAGTCAGGAGAGTTAAGGTGCAGAGTGAGGAGAGTGAAGGTGCAGAGTGAGGAGAGTGAAGGTGCAGAGTGAGGAGTGTGAAGGTGCAGAGTGAGGAGAGTGAAGGCGCAGAGTGAGGAGAGTGAAGGTGCAGAGTGAGGAGAGTGAAGGCGCAGAGTGAGGAGTGTGAAGGCGCAGAGTGAGGAGAGTGAAGGCGCAGAGTCAGGAGAGTTAAGGTGCAGAGTGAGGAGAGTGAAGGTGCAGAGTGAGGAGTGTGAAGGCGCAGAGTGAGGAGAGTGAAGGTGCAGAGTCAGGAGAGTTAAGGTGCAGAGTGAGGAGAGTGAAGGCGCAGAGTGAGGAGAGTGAAGGCGCAGAGTGAGGAGAGTGAAGGTGCAGAGTGAGGAGAGTGAAGGTGCAGAGTGAGGAGAGTGAAGGTGCAGAGTGAGGAGTGTGAAGGTGCAGAGTGAGGAGAGTGAAGGTGCAGAGTGAGGAGAGTGAAGGTGCAGAGTGAGGAGTGTGAAGGCGCAGAGTGAGGAGAGTGAAGGACAACTAAGCACCAAATCAACTTTTTTGAGCTTATAAACTGCATTAATATGTTTCTTATAGTGCTCTCTACATGTCCTGGTCAATTTTTTGACATTTTAGTGCAAATTAGATAAAATCTCACTTTTGAGCCTAAAATCGTCTGTGTAGCGCCCTCTCTACATTTTCGGCTGCACTACATTTGAATCTCGTGCCTGTCCTCCCCATTGGCTCTGCAAGCGGTGTGACGTCACGTTGTGTGTGTGACGTCCGTCGCTCTGCTGCTCGGGTATAAAAGTAGCCAAGTGTCGCACACGCCCCCGTAGCGAGTTGGAGGTGGAATAGCGAGCGAGCGTTTTACATCGATTTTCAAGTTAGCAATTTATTAGCATAGTATTTAGTTAGTTCTTTAGCGCAGCGCTTCTAGTGCAGTAACTTTAGTCAGGTAGTTTAGTAGCTGTTTTGTGACGTGAGCCCAACATGCCGGTCACAGAGCGGCCAGGGACCGGCCGCACAGAGCGGCCAGGGAGCGGGAGGATGAGGAGAAAAGACCCGAGACGGGGATTTGATCTACGGGCTCCGCTCCACGGACTCCGCTCCGCTCCGTGTGTGAACCACAGCACTCACATCCCCGACATCTCCTCCTTAAAAAAGACAAATGTAACCCCAAAATACCCAGATTCACTTATTTAGTGACATGGCTGGATGTTTTCACGTTGAAACTACAGACACGATAAAGCTGTATCGGGCAGACAGCGCTCATCAGGGCTGTCAGTGCTTATGAGACGGGGCTGAGGGCTTTTTACTGTAATCTCCCCCAGGGAGAGCTCACCGGGGGCAGCGGTTAGCCATCCCCTGCCTTGGAGGGTCAGAGCGGGGCAGTGTGTGACTGAGTGTCCGCTAAAGCCAGGAGGAGGAACGGGGAGATACGAGCGCCAAATGTCCGCCGCGTGTGCTCGGCATGTAGCCGGTACGACGGGCTCGAGAGTCCGCGAAAGTGGCGCCACATGTCCGGAGAAGCTAGCCGGTGCAATAGGCTGAAGTGTCCGGGAAAGTGGCGCCACATCGTCTAAATGCGGCATAACGGGAGTCACTCTGGCCCTTGGTCTGAGACTGTCAACAGAGCAGAGACCGCTCATACACTCCCCCTCCCCGCGTCCCCCCAAAGCCTCCCGCCACGCCTCTTTCTCTGAGTTTTTTGAATTTTGGGAGTGGGTGGAGTAAGCTCTGGAAGGGGTGTTTAGTAGCTCTTTAAGGCGCAGAGTGAGGAGTGTGAAGGTGCAGAGTGAGGAGAGTGAAGGCGCAGAGTGAGGAGAGTGAAGGCCCAGAGTGAGGAGAGTTTGAAGGTGCAGAGTGAGGGGACGACAGTCCAGTGAAGCAGGGGCGGAGCAGAGAATGTCGGGGGTTGGGCGGACTCGTCCTCACCGTCTCTCCCGCTCTGTTTCCTGCCGCCTCCGCTGAGAAACCTCCAGAGTTTTGGCAGACTGATCCAGCCTCGTGGTTCCTGCACATCGAGGCACTTTTCCATCTCCGGGGTGTGGACGACTCCAGATACCATGTGGTGGTTTCTGCCCTGGATCAGCAGACTACACGCAGGGCTATGCCGTTGCTACGTAGCCCTCCTCCGCTGGGGAAATACGCCGCTCTTAAGCAGCTGCTTCTGCGGAGGTTCAGTCTGTCCTCGGCGGAGAGGGCAGATAACATTCTCACCCTGCCCGGTTTGGGGGACAGTACGGCCGTGGATCTAATGGACAATATGCTGTTGCTACTTGGTTCAAAGAATGGCGGTTTCCTTTTCCCGCACATTTTCCTGCGGCAGCTCCCGCCACGGGTACGAGCGGTTTTGGCTAACTCTCCTCGTCTCGCCGCTGTTTGATTACCGAGGCCTCGCGGAGGAAGCGGACCGGGTCCTGCTGGCTACCAGGTGTTTGGCGGTGCAGAGCAGGACGGCGGTGCCCCAGCAGACGTCGACGGAGGATCCAGCGGTGGTGGCTGCAGTCGGTGTGAGGACGCGTCGTCGTGGGAGCTGCTTGGGTTTTTACCACCGGAGGTTCGGCGGCGAAGCGAAGCGCTGGGTCCCGCCGTGCACGTTCCAGTTGTCGGGGAACGCAGTGGCCGGCGCTCAGGAGCAGCTGTGGGCGCTGGTGAACGAGGTGAGCTGCTCTTCATTAAAGACTCCCTGTCAGGACGTCGGTTTTTGGTGGACTCCGGTTCCCAGAAGAGTTTGATCCATCCCTCCGGTCCAGATGTGTCGGGCCGCGGCGGTGGCCCATTGTGATTTTTTGTGTGCTAATGGCTTGTTAGTTGACGTTGCTAACCGCAGGATTATTTTTCACTGTTTTCTGGCTGAAGTTCCGTCCTTGACCACACCTGCTTTTTCCTCTGCGGTGGCTAAACACGGGGTGGAACATTTTATCCCCACCAGTGGTCCGCTGGTTTTAGTGAGACGCTCTAACAGCCCGTGGGTGTCGCCCCTGCACATGGTGCCTAAGGCGGACGGCTCCTGGCGTTTAAACAGCGTAACCACACCTGACCGTTGTCCTATTCCACACATTCAACAGTTTCTGCACGGTCGTCTGGTGCCTCGGGTTTTCTCTAAGGTGGACCTGGTGCGCGGGTATCATCAGGTTCCGGTACATGTGATAACTCCATTCGGACTTTTCAGAGGTTGATGGACTCAGTGTTGCGCGGTCTCGAGTTTGTGTTTGTCTATCTGGACGACATTTTGGTGGCCAGCTCGTCTACTGAAGAGCACCACACGCACCTCGGGGAAGTTTTCCGGCGTTTAGACTCTCATGGCCTGATTGTCAACCCAGCCAAATGTCAGTTTGGGTTGCCGGTGATCGATTTTTTAGGCCATAAAATAAAGTTGACTCACTTGCATCTGTCCTCGTCTTTCTCGCCACATTGTAAACATTAAAACTGTTGTTGCTCTTTGAGACTTTCATTTGGTTTGTAATGGTCCGAAAGGGCTCTCTGGATGTTAAAGGTTGCAGGCCCCTGCGTTAGAGAATCAAAATGAAATATTGATCATATTGGGCCATGCTGTACAGTCGCACTATCTCTGCCTCGTACCGATGGTAAATAAACATAAGACTTCCAGACTCCTGCCTATTCTTCATCGATCCACCATTGTTTATTCTCTAACAGTATGATTGGACAATGACCGTTTTGGGGCGGGGCTTCGCAAAGTCCATAAATTTCAATGGGCAATGTTTTCAACTGAGTTTTTTTTTTACTCTTGCTTTTATTTTGCTTTTATTAGTCATTATTTGGGTGACTTTTAACTTCAAGACACACATTTGTCTGTTCCAACATGTCATGAACACAAGACCCAGTGATACTAATAAAAGTAAGAAACTATTTAAGTAAAAATAACAATCGTAATTCCTACACAAAACACAAAGTTTAATCCTTTCTCACGATCAACACGACATGTTTGTCTCTCAAACAAAGAGCAAATGTTTTATGTAAGAAAGTTGTTGATCATCTCTAAGGACTACGGCAGTTTTTTTTCTGTAGTAACTCACTGCATCCAACAGGTGGAGCTATAGTGATAAAAGAGCCTGGTTTTCTGGCCCAACTTTGAAAACAGTGACACCAAGCACTTAGAACTTTAATATCATCTTATCGTATTTTAGAAAAGGCTTTTTTTGTTTTGTTTTTTACTGTATCTTCATTTTATATTGCATTTGTGTCGATTACAAGATACCCTTTCCAGGTATAGGTGTAATTTTTTTAAAGACAAAACGGTCGGTTTCTCCGACGTGAACAAATCAAAAGACCCACGCACACAACCTTTGTATGATTTAGTATTCTGCTCAGATGCCACTATTACAGGAAAATGATTGTCTAAAGTCAAACCACATAAGATCTGTGCATCCACATAGATAATAAACTTTTCTCCATGTTTTGTGTTTATGCCCCGGGGTCTTGTGGGAAATGTTGTTAAGACACTCGGGGCCTCTTCTGCCAGATTAAATCTGTTCTGAATGAATATGATTATCCGGTTTTACAGCTAAAAGATGATAGCCTGGTCTTATTCTCCGGCCGGGCCTGAATTCCTGGAGCGTTCTGGTATGTGTTGTGTGTATATTTGTGTGGATGTCTTTGACGGAGGAAATAAGCTCCTCACTGTAGAACTCTAAACTTATGGTACACTCAAAATAAGAAAACTGGTGGGCTGTTACATTAACTAAATTGTAACATGTATTATGGAAGCAATAATTTCATGTTTCCAAGATGAACATGATTAAATCATGTTGGGATGAATGAAATAAGAAATAACTCTTTGAATGAACGTAAAAAAATCATGGAAAGTATTTCCACATGATAAAATGGCTTTCATTCAGCATTAAGCAATTGTGTTAGTCCAAAATATTAGGGTTGATCGGGTGCCAGATCGGGCAGTTGGACGCAATAGGACACAAGGGGGCGCCCTTTCAACCTTGTCAGTGTAAATGTGAATTGACTTTCTTCAGAGTTAGACTTTAAGTCAGACACCATGAGTGACAGTAACATGACGCTAAATACAATGTGGCCTCTATTTTAAAAGTCAGAGAACATGTACTTCAGTCAGTCACAGACCGACAGGTGAAGGAGGAAGTCATGGAGCTTCTGCTTTAGACAGAACTTCACACTTCTGCTGCAACTAGAAGTTCTATCACGTTCTGACTCAAACATATTACATACTTAAAGATGTAGAGAAATCAAAAAATATATTGACATTTATTCCTACAATTACAGAAAGTTCACACCCGATTAATGCATGTAAAGATTAAAATATCCTGAATTTATGATTATAATATTACTCATTAACTAATTATTAATTACTCTCTTTCTAAAAAAATAAATACCTTTTCACTTGTATCTGATGTAGAGTCATGTGTGTCCGTGTCGTGGTGGGTCATAGTGGACCATGACAGATGTGGACAGGACTGTGGTAGATCTACTTTTACTTTGGAAAAAACAGTTACTATAGTAACTGTTGAAGAAATGAACCTCATGAGCTTCTTCTGTAACATCAGTCCTGCTGCACCATGACTCAGAGGAACTGGGACGACCATGACTCTACAGCAGATACAAGTGAAAAGTTTTTAGTTTTTTTTAACGGACAAGAGTAATAAAAGTCAAATTTAATTATATTCCTGTTTTTCCACACTTGCATTATAAAGTGTAATTGAAATTCAACATCCAATGTTGAATTGGATGTTGGATCAGCACCTCCGGGATGAAGATCAGCACCTCCAAATCTGAGGCCATGGTTCTCCACCGGAAAAAGGTGGCTTCCCCGCTTCAGGTCGGTGGGGAGTCCTTGCCCCAAGTGGAGAAGTTCAAGTATCTCGGGGTCATGTTCACGAGTGAGGGACGGATGGAGTGTGAGATCGGTAGACGGATCGGTGCGGCGTCAGCAGTGATGCGGTCGCTGTATCGGACCGTTGTGGTGAAGAGGGAGCTGAGCCAAGCGGCAAAGCTCTCGATTTACCGATCGATCTACGTTCCCACCCTCACCTATGGTCATGAGATCTGGGTAATGGCCGAAAGGACAAGATCGCAAATACAAGCGGCCAAAATGAGTTTCCTTCGCAGGGTGGCTGGGCGCACCCTCCGAGATCGGGTGAGGAGCTCAGTTACCCGGGAGGAGCTCGGACTAGAGTCGCTACTCCTCCACGTCGAAAGGAGCCAGCTGAGGTGGCTAGGGCATCTGTTCCGGATGCCTCCTGGTCGCCTCCCTCGGGAGGTGCTCCAGGCATGTCCTATTGGGAGGAGGCCTCGTGGAAGGCCCAGGACACGCTGGTGGGACTATGTCTCCGAGCTGGCCTGGTGTCGTCTCGGGGTCCCCCCAGAACAGCTGGAAGAGGTGTGCGTGGATCGGGAAGTCTGGGCATCTCTGCTGAGACTGCTGCCCCCGCGACCCGGCCCCGGATAAAGCGGAAGAAAATGGATGGATGGATGGAACATCCAACAGAAGTATGAAAGTTCTGACTAAAGTAGAATCTCCGTGACGTCCTTCTTCACGTTTCAGTCTGTGACTGAAGAGCATTGAGGCCTCAGCCTTTTTGGTGAAAATAAAGAGTCACCATTTAGCCTCATGCTAAATGGTGACAGATGGGTCTTTGTGTCTCTATTATGACTTGTTTTGAATTAGCTTTAGTCTCCATGCATAGACACTAAGGAAGTATAAAATCAGTTTCTCCCTGGTGTCTCGTGCAGGTCTCCTCTAGTCTCATCTATTGCTCCTAGCGAAATTTAAAAGAAAGAAATAAGAAATGCTAAGGCAAAAATGAAACTACAATGAGGCTGTAATAAGAGTCTCATGTTTATCTCCTGAGCTCAAAAATAGGCACATTGAGCAGAACATTTTTTTTTCTCTGCACAAGAATAAGGGGAAGCAGTGTGCGGCATTATTTTACCATATTGTCATAAAAACGGTTGAAACTACAATAGGACCCAAACCTTTTAAATAAGTTCAATCAACCCTAATATTTTGCGTTGAACCAAGTCAAGTGCATCACGTTGGACGAACACAATTGCTTCATGCCGAAAGAAAGCCATTTAATCATGTGGAAATACTTTCCATGATTTTTTTACGTTCATTCAAAGAGTAATTTTTTGGAGTGTAACCTGCTCTGGTTTGAATCGTTTGAGGAGGAACGTTGTGTGCAGAATTGTCTGATTAGATTAATCATGACTCGTTTCAGCGAATCACAGCCAAGTCTAAAAAAAAAACACAAATGCATTAAATCATTTGCTTTGAAAAGTGTTTGAAGGTCTCTTGTCGCCATATTGTTCATTCTTGACGGCAAATGTTACGGTACCCGTTAAAGTTGAGTTGAGTTGCCTTGTGTACGAAATGTGCGGTATAAATAAAGTTGCCTTGCCATTATGCAAAGCAAAAGAAGGATCTATTTCACCTTGTTTTGTTTAAAACTAGGGCCGGGACTTTTTCTAAGTTTAGTGCGATTACAAATATGAATGGAAATGAATCCCACCTTACTTCAGCGGCTCAGACACTTTGTCAGTTTCCTTTCTCCTACAGACATTGCTCAGGGATAAATTGCTCATAATAAATCATTATTATCATTCTCAATAAAAATAAATCAAACTGCGATTGTTTTTAAAGTGTTGGAAGTGATCACACAGGCCTCACATCTCAAATAAGTTCAAATGGAGGAAAATGCAAAGAAGCATCAAAAATATATCTCTAAAAATAGAAAGGTCCGTTGTTTCACTAGAAATAAAGTTGCAATGCAACCCAGAAAAAAATGATGCTTAAATGAGATTCATTGCGATTAATTAATTGCAATGGCCATAATTAAGTCGATAAAAGAGTGTAATCAAGTCCCACTACTATTAGAACATAGTTAAGCTTAATTCTATATTTGTTCATTCGTAGATGAACGCCTTCAGTGGAAATATGAGCTGGTCCAACGCTATCGAGTCCCTATTAACCTCTTAGCCCCCGCCTGAACTGGGCACATTTTCTCCAGTTTGGCTTTACCCAAATCTAAAAGATTCTTGAAAAAAAGTGCCAACAACGAAAACGAGGATGAAAACACAACAAAAGAGCAATGCAAAAGAGCCATAAAAGAGTAACAAATGCAACAACAAAGAAGTGACAAAAACATGACAAAAATGTGACAAAACCAAGACAAAAACTTAAAAACAAAAACGCAACAAAAAAAGTACGAAAATATGTCAGAATCATGACAAAAACACTTCAAAAAATGTGACAAAAACGCAGCCTTTAGGGCTAAAAAAATACATCTTGAATCCTGAAATAGTCTTGAAATGAAAGACAATGTTACATCCGCCCACTCACAGCAAAGCGTGGACTTTCAGAGGGCTCCGTCACACGAGCAGCCGGAGGTCGATTCCAGCGCAGGCCCTTGTTTTCCCTTCTCCCATTTTATGATTATTTAAATATATATGACAAATATGAGTACATTTTTGGCGGCACTGTAAGACGCAGCTCCCAAAGTGAGTACGTCACTGAGAAATACAACTGACTCTATTAAGCACCGTTATTATGCCACGTGCAGGACACCACGCTCTGAAACGGGGACAAACCCAGGAGGTGCTGCATCGTTTCAGACAGACAGCCAGCCAGGCTTCCTCTGGGTGCCACGGTTTCCAAATCTGGGCATAAAACACTTAATAAAATATGCATGCCTTTATTTGCATATTGACGCTAACTCTCTCTTTACTCGTGCTGTGGGAGGGTTTGATCCAGCCGCTGTAGGGAAGGAGAAACCTGTTCTGTCAGCCCTGTGCCTCATGAGAGAGAGGGCGGCGACATACAGTATACTGTATATATATTATTCACAAACAATGACCACAAAGTAAACCAAAGCACATCGCTGCTGCAGCCTGACTAAAACTGATGCAATTGAGTGAATAGTGGCCAATAATTAACAGAACAGTATTAAAAAATGATTTTGTGTGAAGGGCAGGTCATGCACTTTAAAAGGCCAATAGAGCCACATTTCTTTGTGAAAGAAATTACACAAAATCCACATTGTTTAATTTTGTGTAATTATACTTTATACTGTAACACTTCACGCAACCATATTTAAATAGGAAAAACGTGGAAGAGTTTGGTAGCTCCTACCTATCTTCTATCTTCAGCTAAATGCTAACGCCATCTGTGCTGTGTTTACGTGACGGAAGGCACACGTGGAGACCAGACAGGTACAGATGAACTCGTCAAAGCTCAGGTAAGAACATATCTCAGTATGTAAAAACGGTGGCCTATTCCTTTAATTTTTTTTTTTTTTTTGATAGCATTTACAGTTTTATCAGTATACAGACAGAGCACCCTTTTCCCCCACTTTTTCCCCCAATCCACCTTGAAATGAGCAATGTTATATCACTTGTATCATCAAATAATAACATACACAAAACAAGTACAGTGAAAACAATCCCCAAAAGAAAGTAAAATCATTCATTCATTTATTTAAAATAATAATAATAATACATACATAAAAAAATGTAAATAAAACCCTGTCCAGGATGTACAACCACGAGTGCAATGATATAATATTTGGAATACAGAGTGCTAATTTCCTCCGTCAAAAGACATCCACGGAAATAGCAAAATATACATAAAGTATATGTACAGGAACCCTTTACAACAGGATACATACAATTGTGTACAGGCAGAAAACAAATGTCAAACTACATTGGAATTGGTAAAGAAATCCAGTATCTAATTAATAACCCGTGTGGATCAGCGAGAGACATTGTCCGTTTTTGCTCCATGAATTCGGGCAGAGTTGAGCTGAGTGAGCCTCTGGAGGGGAATGGCTCCTGCATATCGAGATATCAGAGAATGCACGACCATCTTTTTGGCAGCTGTTAGACCAGCTAATATTATTCGACGATTTTACATTTTCAGATTTAATTTTGAAGTATCATGGCTCTTCCAGTAATATTTGACTATCTTTTGGAAGTCGGGGAAACTGTAGTACTGCCTTCAGTCTCCTCTGATCCGCTGAAACAGGGCAGCGCTTCCTGGGTTTGTCCCTGTTTCAGAGCGTGGTGTCCTGCACTGGTCAGCTCCTCCTCCTCCATCCTCTTCCTCCTGCGCAGCTCCCTCCGCTCCACAACAGTCTCTCACCAGCTTCTGGTGATGTGGTGTCTCTGTCCTGTGGGTGCTCAGGTGGAGGTGTGGTGTCTCTGTCCCGTAGCTGCTCAGGTGGAGGTGTGGTGTCTCTGTCCCGTAGGTGCTCAGGTGGAGGTGTGGTGTCTCTGTCCCGTAGCTGCTCAGGTGGAGGTGTGGTGTCTCTGTCCCGTAGGTGCTCAGGTGGAGGTGTGGTGTCTCTGTCCCGTAGCTGCTCAGGTGGAGGTGTGGTGTCTCTGTCCTGTAGGTGCTCAGGTGGAGGTGTGGTGTCTCTGTCCCGTAGGTGCTCAGGTGGAGGTGTGGTGTCTCTGTCCCGTAGCTGCTCAGGTGGAGGTCTGGTGTCTCTGTCCTGTGGGTGCTCAGGTGGAGGTGTGGTGTCTCTGTCCTGTAGGTGCTCAGGTGGAGGTGTGGTGTCTCTGTCCTGTGGGTGCTCAGGTGGAGGTGTGGTGTCTCTGTCCCGTAGCTGCTCAGGTGGAGGTGTGGTGTCTCTGTCCTGTAGGTGCTCAGGTGGAGGTGTGGTGTCTCTGTCCTGTAGCTGCTCAGGTGGAGGTGTGGTGTCTCTGTCCTGTAGGTGCTCAGGTGGAGGTGCGGTGTCTCTGTCCTGTAGGTGCTCAGGTGGAGGTGTGGTGTCTCTGTCCTGTGGGTGCTCAGGTGGAGGTGTGGTGTCTCTGTCCTGTAGGTGCTCAGGTGGAGGTGTGGTGTCTCTGTCCCGTAGCTGCTCAGGTGGAGGTGTGGTGTCTCTGTCCTGTAGGTGCTCAGGTGGAGGTGTGGTGTCTCTGTCCCGTAGCTGCTCAGGTGGAGGTGTGGTGTCTCTGTCCTGTAGCTGCTCAGGTGGAGGTGTGGTGTCTCTGTCCTGTAGCTGCTCAGGTGGAGGTGTGGTGTCTCTGTCCTGTGGGTGCTCAGGTGGAGGTGTGTTGTCTCTGTCCTGTGGGTGCTCAGGTGGAGGTGTGTTGTCTCTGTCCTGTGGGTGCTCAGGTGGAGGTGTGGTGTCTCTGTCCTGTGGGTGCTCAGGTGGAGGTGTGGTGTCTCTGTCCTGTGGGTGCTCAGGTGGAGGTGTGGTGTCTCTGTCCTGTAGCTGCTCAGGTGGAGGTGTGGTGTCTCTGTCCTGTAGCTGCTCAGGTGGAGGTGTGGTGTCTCTGTCCTGTGGGGGCTCAGGTGGAGGTGTGGTGTCTCTGTCCTGTAGCTGCTCAGGTGGAGGTGTGGTGTCTCTGTCTCGTAGCTGCTCAGGTGGAGGTGTGGTGTCTCTGTCCCGTAGGTGCTCAGGTGGAGGTGTGGTGTCTCTGTCCTGTGGGTGCTCAGGTGGAGGTGTGGTGTCTCTGTCCCATAGGTGCTCAGGTGGAGGTGTGGTGTCTCTGTCCTGTGGGTGCTCAGGTGGAGGTGTGGTGTCTCTGTCCCGTAGCTGCTCAGGTGGAGGTGTGGTGTCACTGTCCCGTAGGTGCTCAGGTGGAGGTGTGGTGTCTCTGTCCCGTAGCTGCTCAGGTGGAGGTGTGGTGTCTCTGTCCCGTAGCTGCTCAGGTGGAGGTCTGGTGTCTCTGTCCTGTGGGTGCTCAGGTGGAGGTGTGGTGTCTCTGTCCTGTAGCTGCTCAGGTGGAGGTGTGGTGTCTCTGTCCTGTGGGTGCTCAGGTGGAGGTGTGGTGTCTCTGTCCTGTGGGTGCTCAGGTGGAGGTGTGGTGTCTCTGTCCCGTAGCTGCTCAGGTGGAGGTGTGGTGTCTCTGTCCTGTAGGTGCTCAGGTGGAGGTGTGGTGTCTCTGTCCTGTAGCTGCTCAGGTGGAGGTGTGGTGTCTCTGTCCTGTAGGTGCTCAGGTGGAGGTGTGGTGTCTCTGTCCTGTAGGTGCTCAGGTGGAGGTGTGGTGTCTCTGTCCTGTGGGTGCTCAGGTGGAGGTGTGGTGTCTCTGTCCTGTAGGTGCTCAGGTGGAGGTGTGGTGTCTCTGTCCCGTAGCTGCTCAGGTGGAGGTGTGGTGTCTCTGTCCTGTAGGTGCTCAGGTGGAGGTGTGGTGTCTCTGTCCCGTAGCTGCTCAGGTGGAGGTGTGGTGTCTCTGTCCTGTAGCTGCTCAGGTGGAGGTGTGGTGTCTCTGTCCTGTAGCTGCTCAGGTGGAGGTGTGGTGTCTCTGTCCTGTGGGTGCTCAGGTGGAGGTGTGGTGTCTCTGTCCTGTAGCTGCTCAGGTGGAGGTGTGGTGTCTCTGTCCTGTAGCTGCTCAGGTGGAGGTGTGGTGTCTCTGTCCTGTAGCTGCTCAGGTGGAGGTGTGGTGTCTCTGTCCTGTAGCTGCTCAGGTGGAGGTGTGGTGTCTCTGTCCTGTGGGGGCTCAGGTGGAGGTGTGGTGTCTCTGTCCTGTAGCTGCTCAGGTGGAGGTGTGGTGTCTCTGTCTCGTAGCTGCTCAGGTGGAGGTGTGGTGTCTCTGTCCCGTAGGTGCTCAGGTGGAGGTGTGGTGTCTCTGTCCTGTGGGTGCTCAGGTGGAGGTGTGGTGTCTGTCCTGTGTGCTCAGGTGGAGGTGTGGTGTCTCTGTCCTGTGGGTGCTCAGGTGGAGGTGTGTTGTCTCTGTCCTGTGGGTGCTCAGGTGGAGGTGTGTTGTCTCTGTCCTGTGGGTGCTCAGGTGGAGGTGTGGTGTCTCTGTCCTGTGGGTGCTCAGGTGGAGGTGTGGTGTCTCTGTCCTGTGGGTGCTCAGGTGGAGGTGTGGTGTCTCTGTCCCATAGGTGCTCAGATGGAGGTGTGGTGTCTCTGTCCCGTAGGTGCTCAGGTGGAGGTGTGGCGTCTCTGTCCCATAGGTGCTCAGGTGGAGGTGTGGTGTCTCTGTCCTGTGGGTGCTCAGGTGGAGGTGTGGTGTCTCTGTCCTGTGCTCAGGTGGAGGTGTGGTGTCTCTGTCCCATAGGTGCTCAGGTGGAGGTGTGGTGTCTCTGTCCCGTAGCTGCTCAGGTGGAGGTGTGGTGTCTCTGTCCCATAGGTGCTCAGGTGGAGGTGTGGTGTCTCTGTCCTGTGGGTGCTCAGGTGGAGGTGTGGTGTCTCTGTCCCATAGGTGCTCAGATGGAGGTGTGGTGTCTCTGTCCTGTGGGTGCTCAGGTGGAGGTGTGGCGTCTCTGTCCCATAGGTGCTCAGATGGAGGTGTGGTGTCTCTGTCCTGTAGGTGCTCAGGTGGAGGTGTGGTGTCTCTGTCCTGAGGGGGCTCAGGTGGAGGTGTGGTGTCTCTGTCCTGTAGGTGCTCAGGTGGAGGTGTGGTGTCTCTGTCCTGTGGGTGCTCAGGTGGAGGTGTGGTGTCTCTGTCCTGTAGGTGCTCGGGTGGAGGTGTGGTGTCTCTGTCCTGTGGGTGCTCAGGTGGAGGTGTGGTGTCTCTGTCCTGTGGGTGCTCAGGTGGAGGTGTGGTGTCTCTGTCCTGTGCTCAGGTGGAGGTGTGGTGTCTCTGTCCCGTAGCTGCTCAGGTGGAGGTGTGGTGTCTCTGTCCCGTAGCTGCTCAGGTGGAGGTGTGGTGTCTCTGTCCCGTAGGTGCTCAGGTGGAGGTGTGGTGTCTCTGTCCCGTAGCTGCTCAGGTGGAGGTGTGGTGTCTCTGTCCCGTAGGTGCTCAGGTGGAGGTGTGGTGTCTCTGTCCCGTAGCTGCTCAGGTGGAGGTGTGGTGTCTCTGTCCCGTAGGTGCTCAGGTGGAGGTGTGGTGTCTCTGTCCTGTAGGTGCTCAGGTGGAGGTGTGGTGTCTCTGTCCCGTAGGTGCTCAGGTGGAGGTGTGGTGTCTCTGTCCCATAGGTGCTCAGATGGAGGTGTGGTGTCTCTGTCCTGTAGGTGCTCAGGTGGAGGTGTGGTGTCTCTGTCCTGTAGGTGCTCAGGTGGAGGTGTGGTGTCTCTGTCCTGTGGGTGCTCAGGTGGAGGTGTGGTGTCTCTGTCCTGTAGGTGCTCAGGTGGAGGTGTGGTGTCTCTGTCCCGTAGGTGCTCAGGTGGAGGTGTGGTGTCTCTGTCCCATAGGTGCTCAGATGGAGGTGTGGTGTCTCTGTCCTGTAGGTGCTCAGGTGGAGGTGTGGTGTCTCTGTCCCGTAGCTGCTCAGGTGGAGGTGTGGTGTCTCTGTCCCATAGGTGCTCAGATGGAGGTGTGGTGTCTCTGTCCTGTGGGTGCTCAGGTGGAGGTGTGGTGTCTCTGTCCCGTAGCTGCTCAGGTGGAGGTGTGGTGTCTCTGTCCCGTAGGTGCTCAGGTGGAGGTGTGGTGTCTCTGTCCTGTAGGTGCTCAGGTGGAGGTGTGGTGTCTCTGTCCTGTGGGTGCTCAGGTGGAGGTGTGGTGTCTCTGTCCTGTAGGTGCTCAGGTGGAGGTGTGGTGTCTCTGTCCCGTAGGTGCTCAGGTGGAGGTGTGGTGTCTCTGTCCCATAGGTGCTCAGATGGAGGTGTGGTGTCTCTGTCCCGTAGGTGCTCAGGTGGAGGTGTGGTGTCTCTGTCCCATAGGTGCTCAGATGGAGGTGTGGTGTCTCTGTCCCGTAGGTGCTCAGGTGGAGGTGTGGTGTCTCTGTCCCATAGGTGCTCAGATGGAGGTGTGGTGTCTCTGTCCTGTGGGTGCTCAGGTGGAGGTGTGGTGTCTCTGTCCCGTAGGTGCTCAGGTGGAGGTGTGGTGTCTCTGTCCCATAGGTGCTCAGATGGAGGTGTGGTGTCTCTGTCCCGTAGGTGCTCAGGTGGAGGTGTGGTGTCTCTGTCCCATAGGTGCTCAGATGGAGGTGTGGTGTCTCTGTCCTGTGGGTGCTCAGATGGATGTGGTGTCTGTCTTGGGTCAGTGCCCTGTAGCTGTGCTGGACTGCTGCTCCTCAAATGTGGTTTCCACACTTGTGTGTGAGTGAGGGTGTGTGTGTGTGTGTGTGTGTGTGTGTGTCTGTATATATGGTTTATGGAGCCAATTGACCTGACTACTCACCAGCACTACGAGAACCTAAGGGGATTAGCAGGACTATGCTACGGTCCTCATAAACCAAGATTTTGTATTTTAATTTTTAGCATATAAAGAGCATAATTTCATTGTTTTTCTGAAGTCCTTTTAATGCTCAATGATAATATATCATGCACATATCAAGTTTTTTTAAATTCTTAGCTTTTAAAGACCATAAATTGAAAGTTTATTTGACGTCCATATAATACCCCAACCTGACTTCTTGTGTATGGAGTGTATGATGTGCTCCCCCTACCCTACTCTGGCGGTATTGAAGGCTCCATTGTGATTGGTTCTTTATGGGGACACGTGCGGGATATGTGTCCGGGCATGTTGAGTGATTTCGGAAGACATCTAATGGTAATGCGAAGAAGAAGGACCAAGAGAAAGTTCACTCCAAAGAAGACAAGAAAATATATTGGTAAGTATCTAGTCCTTGTTAAATATACGTTATCAAGTATTTTCTGAATGGAACTTAGCCCCGGCCTGGAGGATTTATCCCCGGGCTGGATGATATGGGGACCGGGCTATTGGGTTTTGGAGCTGGCTGTGGAACTTAGCCCCAGCCTTGGTGAGTTTTCCCCGGCCTGGATGAGTTGGGGGGTGTAGTCCGAGGAGGGGTGCTTAAGAGTGGGTCCGAGATGTGGGCTGTGTGTCCCCGGAGGTCCAGAGGAGTCAGGGGGGCGAGTGTGTGCAAGTAGGGCCGGGGTAGGAGTGCCCTGAGCCGGGTAGTGTAAGTGGAGTAGAGGGTGGGTCATTGTGGTGGATGTCGGTGCGGAGCTGGTAGCTTTAGGAGCAGGCTGGTCAGAGGAGGTCCAGAGGAGCCAGGGGGGCGAGTGTGTGCACGTAGGCCGGGGTAGGAGTGCCCTGAGCCGGGTAGTGTAAGTGGAGTAGAGGGTGGGTCATTGTGGTGGATGTCGGTGCGGAGCTGGTAGCTTTAGGAGCAGGCTGGTCAGAGGAGGTCCAGAGGAGCCAGGGGGGCGAGTGTGTGCACGTAGGCCGGGGTAGGAGTGCCCTGAGCCGGGTAGTGTAAGTGGAGTAGAGGGTGGGTCATTGTGGTGGATGTCGGTGCGGAGCTGGTAGCTTTAGGAGCAGGCTGGTCAGAGGAGGTCCAGAGGAGCCAGGGGGGCGAGTGTGTGCACGTAGGCCGGGGTAGGAGTGCCCTGAGCCGGGTAGTGTAAGTGGAGTAGAGGGTGGGTCATTGTGGTGGATGCCGGTGCGGAGCTGGTAGCTTTAGGAGCAGGCTGGTCAGAGGAGGTCCAGAGGAGCCAGGGGGGCGAGTGTGTGCACGTAGGCCGGGGTAGGAGTGCCCTGAGCCGGGTAGTGTAAGTGGAGTAGAGGGTGGGTCATTGTGGTGGATGTCGGTGCGGAGCTGGTAGCTTTAGGAGCAGGCTGGTCAGAGGAGGTCCAGAGGAGCCAGGGGGGCGAGTGTGTGCACGTAGGCCGGGGTAGGAGTGCCCTGAGCCGGGTAGTGTAAGTGGAGTAGAGGGTGGGTCATTGTGGTGGATGTCGGTGCGGAGCTGGTAGCTTTAGGAGCAGGCTGGTCAGAGGAGGTCCAGAGGAGCCAGGGGGGCGAGTGTGTGCACGTAGGCCGGGGTAGGAGTGCCCTGAGCCGGGTAGTGTAAGTGGAGTAGAGGGTGGGTCATTGTGGTGGATGTCGGTGCGGAGCTGGTAGCTTTAGGAGCAGGCTGGTCAGAGGAGGTCCAGAGGAGCCAGGGGGGCGAGTGTGTGCACGTAGGCCGGGGTAGGAGTGCCCTGAGCCGGGTAGTGTAAGTGGAGTAGAGGGTGGGTCATTGTGGTGGATGTCGGTGCGGAGCTGGTAGCTTTAGGAGCAGGCTGGTCAGAGGAGGTCCAGAGGAGCCAGGGGGGCGAGTGTGTGCACGTAGGCCGGGGTAGGAGTGCCCTGAGCCGGGTAGTGTAAGTGGAGTAGAGGGTGGGTCATTGTGGTGGATGTCGGTGCGGAGCTGGTAGCTTTAGGAGCAGGCTGGTCAGAGGAGGTCCAGAGGAGCCAGGGGGGCGAGTGTGTGCACGTAGGCCGGGGTAGGAGTGCCCTGAGCCGGGTAGTGTAAGTGGAGTAGAGGGTGGGTCATTGTGGTGGATGTCGGTGCGGAGCTGGTAGCTTTAGGAGCAGGCTGGTCAGAGGAGGTCCAGAGGAGCCAGGGGGGCGAGTGTGTGCACGTAGGCCGGGGTAGGAGTGCCCTGAGCCGGGTAGTGTAAGTGGAGTAGAGGGTGGGTCATTGTGGTGGATGTCGGTGCGGGGCTGGTAGCTTTAGGAGCAGGCTGTGGAACTTAGCCCCAGCCTTGGTGAGTTTTCCCCGGCCCTGATGAGTTGGGGACCGGGGTATTGGGTTTAGGAGCTGGCTGTGGAACTTAGCCCCAGCCTGGGTGGTTCTTTGTAGGTTCAAGTATTGTCTGTTTATCTTTCAGAGTGACACTGGGAAGGACCAAAGGCAGGAGATGGCACAAGAAAAAAACAACCCAGACTCAGACCCAGACTATGTGGGTGATGAAGATTTAGATAAGCTCCCCCATCCAAATATATGGCTGACACAAAAGTCGGATACAAGTCTTGCTCCTGCTTCTAGTGCACCGGGAACCAGCCAGCAAGGTAGTTCTTCATACACCTCAGAGTTGCATTCAGAGAATGGTCCACGAAGAGGAGACCCACAGCGGACAAGTTCCATAAATTACTGCTTTGTCTGCGGTAAGCCCCAGAAGAAAATATCGAGACATCTTAAAACACACAAGACCAATGCAGAGATTGTACAAGTCTTTTCCCTTACTGATGTCAAGGAGCGCAACAAACGGATTGAAAAAATTAGGAATAAAGGGAACTTTTTACATAATCAAGCAGTATTACAAAGTGGGAAAGGGCAATTGAAAGTGAAGCGACGATGCAAAAAAAAAGCTTTGGATGGAAAGTTTATTCACTGCATGTATTGTCAAGGCATGTTTCTCCGCAAAGAACTATGGAGGCATACTCGCAGGTGCCCTCACAAACCCGAAGATGCAAACCAAGAAGAGACGTCTGGAAGGAGAAGGATCCTCGGCTCTGCATCAGCTCAGGATGCCGCCTTATGTGCGCAAATCTCGGGTGGGGTTTGGAAGCTTCTCAGTGTTATGAACGTGGATGAAGTTGGATCAGTTGTGCGAAATGACTTCTGTATTCTCCAGTTTGCCCAGTCACTTTACAACATTCATGGACAGGATACAACAAAGTATGAATACATAAGACAAAAACTGAGAGAAGTGGGACGTCTGCTGCTGTGCTTGCGGACAGATTTCTCTGTGCCGACCCTGGAAGATGCTGTTAGGCCTGCAAACTTTGAGAAAGTGGTACAAGCGGTCAAAAAGGTAGCAGGTTTTAATGATGACAATCTTTCGTACAAAACCCCGAGCCTTGCTCTTAAACTCGGCCACACACTGAATAAGATCTGCGACATCATCCACTGCCGGGGCTTGATGGCAGAAGATGAGAAGCTGGTGAAGTATACTGAAACATTTAAGAAGTTGCTCAGTACCAAGTGGAAAGAATATGTATCTCACAATGCCCTTAACACACTGAGTGATGCCAAGTTTAATAAACCGTTAACCTTACCATTCACTGAAGATGTTGTGAAACTTCACAAGTTTTTGGAAAAGGCAGCAGAAGAGGCCACAAGCAAACTGCAAGAAACAGATGATGCTCAAACTTATGCCCGTCTTGCCATGGTGTTGCTCACACAAATCATTGTGTTCAACCGTCGGCGAGCTGGAGAGGTTTCCAAAATGCCTCTGAAACATTTTCTGGAGAGGGATAATCAACAACTTCATGCGGATGTAAGCCTTGGTTTATCGGACACAGAAAAGAAGCTCTGCCGGTATCTAAGTCGCGTGGAAATTATGGGTAAAAGAGGGAGAAAAGTTGCAGTTCTTCTCCCCCGACCTGTTGTCAATGGTCTTACACTACTCACAAATAAGAGGAAAGAATGTGGTGTGTCTCCCTCAAACCCATTCTTATTTGCACGACCCAAAGCACCAACCCATTATAGAGGAAGTGACTGCCTGAGACGTTTCTCCACACAGTGCGACACAAAGTACCCCGAGCACCTCCGGTCGACGGGTCTCAGGAAACATGTGGCCACGCTATCTCAAGTCTTAAACCTCCAGGAGAATGAGCTGGATCAGGTGGCAGACTTCCTTGGACATGATATCCGCGTACACAGGGAATTCTACAGACTGCCTGTTCCAACAACACAACTTGCAAAGATATCCAAAGTATTGCTTTTAATGGAGAAGGGATCCATTTCCTCGCTAAAAGGAAAGACGCTGGAGGAGATTGAACTTGAAGGTTTGTTAAATGTATCTCTTATCTGGGTGTGCATGTAGGGCCGGGGTAGGAGTGCCCTGAGCCGGGTAGTGTAAGTGGAGTAGAGGGTGGGTCATTGTGGTGGATGTCGGTGCGGAGCTGGTAGCTTTAGGAGCAGGCTGGTCAGAGGAGGTCCAGAGGAGCCAGGGGGGCGAGTGTGTGCACGTAGGCCGGGGTTGGAGTGCCCTGAGCCGGGTAGTGTAAGTGGAGTAGAGGGTGGGTCATTGTGGTGGATGTTGGTGCGGGGCTGGTAGCTTTAGGAGCCGGCTGGGGATCTTAGCCCCAGCCTTGGTGAGTTTTCCCAGGCCTGGTGGCTTTAGGAGCGGGCTGATTGAATTGAATCCCCCTTTTGTTTTTAGATGAAATTCCCATCAGTGCAGATGAGGCCGAAGAGGAGAGTCACAGTGACTCGGGGGACTCTGCTGAGAAACAAGCGGCAACTGTGGTTATAGATGATGACCCGATCGACATAGCTGATGGAGATACCTCTGATTTTGAAGGCAAGTTCTTCTGTTTACTCTTGTAGTAGTCTTGCTCTGACTTATTCACATTGTTTTGTTTAAATTAATTCCTAATTTTCCTTTTCAGAGGCAGCACAGAGGCCTGCAAAGCAACCTGGACCAAAACGCAGAGTGACAAAAAGAGCATGGTCAAAGACTGAAGAAGCAGCTGTAATGCGGCATTTTAAAAAACACATCAAGAGAGGAAAACTGGCCACAAAAAATGAAGTAACTCAGTGTAAGCAAGCAGAAATGGCCTTAAGTCAGAGAACACTGCAGAATATAAGAGACTTTGTGAGAAATCGTGGACTAGCACATAAAAGACAACTAAAGGTAAAAGATGGATAAGCATGGAGTGTATGTATGAAGAACATTAAAACTTTTCCAGCCTCTAATTGTGGTTCATCCATCCATCCATTTTCTCCCACTTGTCCGTTGCCGGGTCGTGGAGGCAGCCGTTGGAGCTGCCCAAATCACATAGCACCAGTCCCCTATGGCTCCTCCTGCAGGTGGTGGGTCCACGGAAGGACGGCCTCATGGTTCCAAACGGGCCTGTTGGTCTCTCATAGGGGAATTGTGGTTCAGTTATGTTTAAAGTCCTCATAATTCATCTTTGGTCCTCATGAACCACCTTCTGGTCGGTGGCTGTGTATAGACAACCGTAGCTGATACAAGGATGTTAAATAGACCTAAATTTTTTTCAGATTTTTTACAGTTAGTCTATCCAGAGCTTATCTCTCTAGGACCTTGGGAAACCATAGTCCTCTTAAACCACACCAGGGTTGGTTTTTCCAAAAGGTCAACATAAACCATAAAACCACGTATGTGTGTGTGTGTGTGTGTGTGTTAGTGAGTGAGGGGGTGTGTGTGTAGATGGTGGGATAGAGGTTTGAGTGTGTGTGTAACGCTTGTATATATTCAGAGGGATGGGAGGGGGTGCCGGGCGTGTTGTTTTAAATGTTGTAATCTGTAAAGCACTTTGTGACACCTTTCGGTATGAAAAGCGTTTTATAAATACAGTTTGATTGATTGATTGATTGATTGATTGATAATGTGCTGCCGTATCACATATCACAAGTTACTCCAATATCGTTAAGCCCTAGTGTGAAATTGTAAATGCAACAATAGCTACACATGAATAAAAAAAAAGCAATAATTTTCTACAAAGTGATTTTATCATTCAAATAAATCTCCAACAAAGATAAGGTTCAACATTTCTGTTCAATAACAGTGAACAGACCATAGAGATGCATTATCACGACAGCTGAGGTGTTGAACCAAACAGCCCAGGAGGTGCTAGCAGAAGAGCTCGTTTTAAAATGCCTGGTTATGTCGGAGGTTACAGAGCCCGGCCCTGCAGCCTCTGTCTGGGTAATGAGCGAGTGTAACGCTCCGTAATGATGGAGAAAACAAGCTTAGTGTCAGCAGGGAGGTCCGGTACCGCTGCGGGGCACAGGGACAAACAACAGGCAATCAAATACAGACTACTGACCCTCTTGACTCACCAGTAGGCTTGCCCAAACTCCTGATAGATCCTAAATCCCTTGGACTCTAGTACATCTGGTTTGATCATAAATGGAATCAGCGCAGCCTCATGCAGCTGACGTCATATATATTTACATCCTTTCACACTCTCCCGGGACAGACAGCTCCAAATTTTGCCCGCACGTGTTCCTAATAACAAAATGCAAAAAAGAAAAAGAAAAAAAGAAGTATATTCTGTAACCGGGTTATCAGTCTTTTGCCGCAGCTGCTAAACTCAAACAAACCCGTGCATCAGAATCGTTTATTTGTGGCCACGTGTTGTCCGTGAGCAGCGTCACTCTTTAGGAAGTCCTTCAGTTACAATCTGCGGGAGAGAGAGCTTCTTTATAATCGGCAGTAAATGACCAAAAACATCGATGGTTCATAATCCTGTTTGAATATGAACACAGAACCGCTAATAATAACCGCTGATTGCCCTTCACTGATTGGTTTACTCCACTTCCTTTTCCCCTGGGGGAGACTGACAGAAGCGCTGTCGCAACTGGCGCTGTCACCCTGGCCTATTGTACATGTTTTTAGTGGTAGGGGAAACCAGAGTACCCGGAGGAAACCTACGCAGACACGGGGAGAACATGCAAACTCCACACAGAAAGGCCCCGTCCAGGTGGGAATCGAAAGTGAGAGCGCTAACCACTGCGCTACCGAGCCGCCCCAAGTAACGCAGAAAACATGTCACTACTCATGAAACGGACTGTTCGATGCTGCTATAGTTAAAGCTCTGTATTCAACTTTTCTGTTGTATTGGTGGTAGGTGTGGTAGCAGTAGTTGTGGCTGTAGTAGTAGTAGTAGTAGTAGTAGTAGTAGTAGTAGTAGTAGTAGTAGTAGTAGTGGTAGTAGTAGCATTGTAAAAAGTTCAGTCAGAGCTCCAAAATGAGCCAGACCAAACTTATGAGTAACATTGAAGTTTGTACTAAAAGTCGTATTTATGCTGCAGACTTTAGTTTATCAATTCGGAACAGTAACCATAGAGACTAACCGTGTTTTGTTTTAGAATCTACTGATTTTTCTCTTTCAGATGAGTAAACTATCTACCTTGGCCTCCAGGGGGCGATAACAAGTGTATGCAGGTGATTCAAAAATAAATAGATACTTACACTCAACAAAAATATAAACGCAACACCTTTGTTTCTGCTCCATTTTTCATGAGATGGACTTAAAGATCTAAAATTCATTCCAGATGCACAATATTACCATTTCTCTCAAACATTGTTCACAAATCAGTCCAAATGTGTGACAGTGAGCACTTCTGCTCTGCCGAGACAATCCATCCCACCTCACAGGTGTGCCACATCAAGATGCTGATCTGACATCATGACTAGTGCACAGGTGTACCCTAGACTGCCCACAACAAAAGGCCACCCTGAAATGTGCAGTTTTTTTGCTTTATTGGGGGTCTGGGGACTCAGAACCAGTCAGTATCTGGTGTGACCATTTGCCTCATGCAGTGCAACACATCTTCTTCTCATAGAGTTTATCCGATTGTCCATTGTGGCCTGTGGAATGTTGGTCCACTCCTCTTCAATGGCTGTGTGAGGTTGCTGGATATTAGTGGGAACTGGTACACGCTGTCGTATTCTGCTGCTGCTTGACCGGCGAATACGACACAAAAGTGTTGCGTTTATATTTTTGTTGAGTATATTTTGGAATCAACTCATGGAAAGCTTAAAAAAAAAAAAAGCCTAACCTGATATTCCTGGGCCTTACAGAAGCTGTGCCACATCAAACTGAAAAGTCCTACAAATCATGTGAAATGAACACCTGGATTATTTAAAATTACTTGTTTGCACTTCTGTCGAAAATAAACATTTCTACTGTATACATCCTTTATTTTCCATGTCCTTATCACTAGGACCAGTAAAAACATTCGTATAATGTCTTCTTTCCTTCATAGGTTAAGTTGTGTCCCTTTATGTTGCAGAAAATGTATTTTCCACCTGGTCTTTCTGTTGTATTCCCAGTGTATCACAATCAGCCCAACTACAGCATAAATATGATTCAAATATCAACTGTCCTGAAAAACACTTGATAGTACAGGTTTAAAGGTGTTGTTTTATAGGTAATAAAACTAAAATAAACCAGGTGAGAACATTTTTTCTAAAATGCCTCTAGACACAAAGATCTGGCTTTATTTACATGCACATACTTCAGCCAATCACGGTTCAATCAAAGAATATTTACATAGAACTGCAACTGCACGTAATGTTGACTTTTTGCATTATGTGTGACTGAAATGTTTTGTAAAGAGCGAGAATGGGCCAAACGTGACATCGTTGGGAATCGTGTGCAAATGAATGAGTGTTTAAGCTGTTTAAAGTCAGCGTGGGGGTTCTGTGCGTTTGTTTTGCTGCTGCGACCGTGCCTTGTTCATACTAAAGTTCTATTTTTCAAGTCAAATAAATGGTCACAATTATATGTACAGTGTTCTACCTTCTTTAATCTACCACCTGATGCCGTCTGTATTACAGTATCAAAAAGTAAATGAGACAAGGCATAAATAACTCTGCTGCTGATCCACTTTTGCTCGTGCTATTTGTTTTGCACATGAGCAAACACATGGGGGATGGGTTTACATCAAGGAACCACTCAGACAACAACACTTGCATTATTTTTTATTTTTTTTACATTTTTAAAAATAGATTTTTTTAGAGCGGGTCGTCTCATGATCGGAAGGTCGGGGGTTCGAATCCCGCCTCCTGAAGGTGCACATTGTCGTTGTGTCCTTGGGCAAGACACTTCACCCTCCTTGCCTCCAGTGTCTGCGTACACTGGTGTATGAATGAGAGAGTGAATGGGCCCCCTATGAGAGACCAACAGGCCCGCTTGGAACCATGAGGCCGTCCTTCCGTGGACCCACCACCTGCAGGAGGAGCCATAGGGGACTGGTGCAATGTGACAATAGCTGCCCCCACGACCCGGCAACGGACAAGTGGGAGAAAATGGATGGATGGAAATATATATTTTTTTGCAAGAAGTAGTGCATATTTACAAAGGTGCAAATAAGACATTATAAAATGTACAAAGAAAAGTTACACGTGTGCAAGGAAGAAGTATTTCTCGGAAATAATTGCCATGGTAACTTTCGTGTTTTGTTTGCCACGGTTAGCGGACTCACAAACCCTCCAGTTTTATTGCCCCAAGAATTATCTTCCATAGTGGAAGATGTTATCTCTGGTCTGCTACCACAACCACTAGATTTTTAAAGTCCGTGCTGAGCAGTTTGTTCACTCCAGACGGGAGCTTTTCCAAAGGCCCAAAAATCAGCTATAATACTAATAATGCATCGGTTTTATATAGCGCTTTTCTGGACATTCAAAGATGCTTTACATTATGTTATTCATTCACTCCATACCTGGTGGTGAATAAATGGTAAATTGTTTATTATTGTTTATTAATGGATCCCCATTAGTCTTTACCTAAGTAAATACTATTCTTCCTGGAGTCCATGAAAATGCTGCATTTAAAATATAACTTAAGTTTATTTGTAGAGCACAATTCACACACAAGGCAATTCAAAGTGCTTCAAGAAAACAGATCAAATCAATCACTAAAACATCAACATAAAGTTAATCAATTACAGTGCAAGGCAAGAGTGCAGATAAAATACTTTCAGTTTTCATCTGCTCGGGTAAAAAGAGCCACTTAGAAAAAATGTCCAAAGAGTATCAGGGTCACTTGGAAAAATTAAAAAGAGTTTTCAGCCTGGATTTGAACATTGTCAGAGTTGAGGCCTGTCTCACATCCTCATGAAGACTGTTCCAGATTTTAAAAACATAAAATCTAGATTATAAGAGGAAATAAAACTTTATTAAAAAGGACTTGTCAAGGAGTAATCCTGGACTCAGACCTGAATGTTAACCATCATATTAAGTCAATTACATCAGCGGCCTATTACCATCTGAAAACCTTGTCCAAACCAGATTTGGAGAGACAAGTTAATGTGTTTGTCTCCAGCAGGTTAGATACTGTAACGGCTTCTCACTGGCCTTTCTAAACGAGCTGTTAGAGCTGCAGAACATCCAGAACGCTGCTGCTCGAGTCCTGACAAGAACCAGGAAATACCACCATATTAGTCCAGTGCTCCGGTCTCTGCACTGGCTTCCTGTCACTCAGAGAACAGACTATGATCAGGCACCAAAGTCCATCTCTGACATGTTAGAGCCATATGAACCATCTCGGGCCCTGAGAACTTCAGGGAGGGGTCTCCTGGTGGTTCCCAGAGTCAGGACTAAACACGGTGAGGCTGCGTTTCAGTTTCATGCAGCTAAAATCTGGAACAGTCTTCATGAGGACCTGAGACAGTCCTCAACTTTGACAATGTTTAAGTACAGGCTGAAAACATGCCTATTTACTGCTGCCTATGGCAACTGACTGTATTTTAACTCATTAAAAAAAAAAAATATACATAGATATATACAGTGCCTTGCGAAAGTATTCGGCCCCTTGAACTTTTCGACCTTTTGCCACATTTCAGGCTTCAAACATAAAGATATAAAACTGTAATTTTTTTGTGAAGAACCAACAACAAGTGGGACACAATCATGAAGTGAAACGAAATTTATTGGATATTTCAAACATTTTTAACAAATAAACAACTGAAAAATTGGGCGTGCATAATTATCCAGCCCCTTAAGTTAATACTTTGTAGCGCCACCTTTTGCTGCGATTACTGCTGTGAGTCCTTGGGGTTTGTGTTAGGTTTTGCAGATGTAGACCCCAAAGCGGAGACGGAGGCACTTGAAATGAAAGTATTTATTTTACAAAACTGAGGTAGCTGAGAAGACGGGGGAGGCTGGCAGCAGGCGGAGACAGGATCAGCGGACAACTTCGATTGCAGTCGAGGCAACCTAGAGCACAGGATGAAACTGGTGAAAAAATAAATCCAAAATACACCAGGATGAAAAACAGGTCAGGCTTCTACCACAGGAGACGGAATTATCTGGCAGTGAAGGGAGGACTGAGCAGAGGACTTGAAGACCAGTTCCTCATCAAGTCCAGGTGTGCCTCACTGCTGCGGTTCCAGCCACGCCCCCGTCTTCTGCCAGCTCTACACAGAGGTGAGAGAGAAAAAACACAACACAGAGGGGAACAAAACACCAACCCTGACAGTTTGTCTCTATCAGTTTTGCACATTGAGAGACTGAAATATTTGCAAAACAGCTGGAGCTCAGTGAAGTTGGATGGACAGCGTTTGTGAACAGCAGTTTTCAGTTCTTTCCACAGATTCTCGATTGGATTCAGGTCTGGACTTTGACTTGGCCATTCTAACACCTGGATATGTTTATTTGTGAACCACTCTATTGTAGATTTTGCTTTATGTTTTGGATCATTGTCTTGTTGGAAGACAAATCTCCGTCCCAGTCTCAGGTCTTTTGCAGACTCCATCAGGTTTTCTTCTAGAATGGTCCTGTATTTGGCTCCATCCATCTCCCCATCAATTTGAACCATCTTCCCTGTCCCTGCTGAAGAAAAGCCCAAACCATGATGCTGCCACCACCATGTTTGACAGTGGGGATGGTGTGTTCAGGGTGATGAGCTGTGTTGCTTTTACGCCAAACATAACGTTTTGCATTGTTGCCAAAAAGTTGGATTTTGGTTTCATCTGACCAGAGCACCTTCTTCCACATGTTTGGTGTGTCTCCCAGGTGGCTTGTGGCAAACTTTAAACAACACTTTTTATGGATATCTTTAAGAAATGGCTTTCTTCTTGCCACTCCTCCATAAAGGCCAGAGTTGTGCAGTATACGACTGATTGTTGTCCTATGGACAGAGTCTCCCACCTCAGCTGTACATTTCTGCAGTTCATCCAGAGTGGTCATGGGCCTCTTGGCAGCATCTCTGATCAGTTTTCTCCTTGTATGAGCTGAAAGTTTAGAGGGACGGCCGGGTCTTTGAAGATTTGCAGTGGTCTGATACTCCTTCCATTTCAATATGATCGCTTGCACAGTGCTCCGTGGGATGTTTAAATCTTTTTGTATCCAAATCCGGCTTTAAACTTCTCCACAACAGTATCTCGGACCTGCCTGGTGTGTTCCTTGTTCTTCATGATGCTCTCTGTGCTTTAAACTGACCTCTGAGACTATCACAGAGCAGGTGCAATTATTACGGAGACTTGTTTACACACAGGTGGATTCTATTTATCATCATTAGTCATTTAGGTCAACATTGGATCATTCAGAGATCCTCACTGAACTTCTGGAGAGAGTTTGCTGCACTGAAAGTAAAGGGGCTGAATAATTTTGCACGCCCAATTTTTCTGTTTTTTATTTGTTGAAAATGTTTGAAATATCCAATCAATTTCGTTTCACTTCATGATTGTGTCCTACTTGCAGTGTTTGGAATAACGCCGTTTAAAAGAACGGCGTTAGGTAACGGCGTTATTTTTTCAGTAACGGAGTAATCTAATTCATTACTCTCCCCGTCGTTACAACGCCGTTATCGTTACTGGGTCAACAAAGTGGCTCGTTACTCGACTGAATGAGCTCCGCGGTGTCAGCGTGGGGAGAGCAGCGGAGAGGGTGGGCGGAGTCTCACGGAGACTCACGCTGCCTGTGTGTGCAGAGCTCGTGCTCTCTGCTCCAAAAACTACGCGTGTCCCCGACCCGCGGCTCGTCATCGCCACAGCGCGGGGCGGCCGCGGGGGAGAATCGAGTTGATGATCATTGATCTAGTGTTGGATCTTATTTTTAACCCAAAGATGCAGAATCGGTGGAGACACGTCTTTCCCCCTCTCCCCCTCACTCTCAGCGCCTTTTCTTCTTCGTCTCTCCACTCCAGAGAGACAGTAGGCGCTAAGTTTCTGTTAGGGCATTTAGCCTTATATTTAGCCTGATGAATGAATCACTCTACCCCCCATTCAGTTCATTCAGTACTATGAACATCTTTGACATGATAGTACATAAATAAAAACACCTGTTTTTTCCAGTGTTAATTTCGTCGACTAAAATATTTAGTCTTAATTTTAGTCAAAGTGATTTTTCTGACGACTAAAATTGGACTAAAACTAAATTAAAAGTTTTTCATGAGACTAAAACTATGACTAAAATGTCCAGATATTTTAGTCGACTAAAATGAGACAAAATAAAAATGGAAAGGAGAGAGTAAAATCATCTAACCTTCTATTGACCGTCTGAAAGAGCCTCATATCATGTAAGTTCACTGCCAAAGGAACAGCTGAGCTTTGTTCATGAGGAGCAGCTCCATGAAGCAGGACCTCCATTAAATATGATTATAATGAATATTATTAATACAAAGTCGACTAAATTTGTCTTAAATTTAGTCGACTAAATTGACTTGCAATTTTAGTCGACTAAATCTCGACTAAATTTGAAGATATTTTTTTGACTAAAACTCGACTAAAATTGAATTACATTTTCGTCAAAAGACTAAGACTAAAACTAAATTAAAATATGTTGTCAAAATTAACACTGGTTTGTTCTTCTCATTTCAAC
>CM038359.1:682388-1047388 GCA_021464625.1 Proterorhinus semilunaris | reverse complement strand
TTTTTGGGCATTTTTTTTCTCCGCGGGTGCTGTACGCCTATAACTCCGCGGGGGTGCGAGCCACCGCGCGGACACGCACATCAGCGTGACCGGGGGACTCTCCCGGACCGGCCCGTGTCCACCTTTTGAAAGAATAACCCAGGACTCGGCGTCTGCTGCCGCGGGAAGGGCGAGAACCTAGCGCTACGGAACTTTGAACCGTTAAAAGGGGCCTTTAACGGTGTCCCAGCGGCCCAATTCTGGCACAGGCGTGTGCGGGAGGCTCGGCTCTATAACCCTGACCACTTTTGGTTGTGTTTAAAAATCGATTACTACCCTTTAGAGCCGTTTTAAAAATCCGCCCGAAGCAGCGTCAAATGCCCGGACCGTCCCGGGCATTTGACGCTGCTTTGGGCGGACACTTAGTCTTTGGAGCAAGTTCCCAAGTTGCTCGTGTCGGCGGGGGGGGGGAGAGTACAACGGGAGTTACTCCGCGGGAAGGGAGAGTCCTGCGGCCCGGTCAGACACATCTCCGTGTTCGGGGGGTCGCCCTCTACCTGCCCGTGCCACTTGTTTTCGGATTAAAAGTCGTTTTCTATTTTTTAGCAATTTCCATCTCCGGAGGGGGGGGGGCTAGATAACTCCGCGGGGGAGAGGGCCACAGACCCGCCGCGCACATCTGCGTGCTCGTGGGACTCTCCCCTACCGGGCCATGTGCGTTTGGCGAAAGAATAAGCAGAGGGTGGGTGTCTGGAGCCAAGGGGAAGGTGAGACACTTGCGCCCCGGACATTGAAAACCGTCCAAAGTGGCAGTTACGGGCGTGTGAGCGGCCCGCCTGTGGCACCGGCGTGTTCGGGGGGCTCCCCTCTACAACCCTGGATACTTTTAGTGTGGATTGAAAGTCGTTTTTGGGGGTGGGGGTTTGGTTTGTTCCTGGGCTGTCCGAGGTGCTGAAGCCGAGCGCCGGCCTTAACCTCTTAACCCCCGCCTTCGCTGAGCGCACTAACCACGGTTTTGGCCCGAAATAAAGCTCTTTCGAGCTCCTCCACTGAACACAGACTCTTCACAAAGAGGACATCTCCTCCGCAGAGACTGAATGCGGGTCTAAATGGTAGATAAAGCGGCCCAGTGTGCCAGGCTCCAGGGCTTACAGCCATACTACCCTGAGCACGCCCGATCTCGTCTGATCTCGGAAGCTAAGCAGGGTCAGGCCTGGTTAGTACTTGGATGGGAGACCGCCTGGGAATACCAGGTGCTGTAAGCTTTTTCTTTTCTTTTTTTTTTACCTCCAGCCCAGGCAGCCGGGTCTAAGACCTGCAGCCCACTCGGGGCAGCTCCAAGCTGGGTCCAGCACCTAACCAAAAGCTCCAGGCAGCTGGGTCTAAGACCTGCAGCCCGGTCATGACAGCTCCAAGCCGGGTCTACCACCTCCAGCACCTAACCAACAGCTCCAGCCCGGTCATGACAGCTCCAGGCCGGGTCCACCACCTCCAGCACCTAACCAACAGCTCCAGCCCGGTTATGACAGCTCCAGGCCTTGTCTAAGACCTACAGCCCGGTCATGACAGCTCCAAGCCGGGTCTACCACCTCCAGCACCTAACCAACAGCTCCAGCCCGGTCAGTACAGCTCCAGGCCTTGTCTAAGACCTACAGCCCGGTCATGACAGCTCCAAGCCGGGTCCACCACCTCCAGCACCTAACCAACAGCTCCAGCCCGGTTATGACAGCTCCAGGCCTTGTCTAAGACCTACAGCCCGGTCATGACAGCTCCAAGCCGGGTCCACCACCTCCAGCACCTAACCAACAGCTCCAGCCCGGTCATGACAGCTCCAAGCCGGGTCCACCACCTCCAGCACCTAACCAACAGCTCCAGCCCGGTCATGACAGCTCCAAGCCGGGTCTACCACCTCCAGCACCTAACCAACAGCTCCAGCCCGGTCATGACAGCTCCAGGCCTTGTCTAAGACCTACAGCCCAGTCAGGGAAGCTCCAAGCCGGGTCCACCACCTCCAGCACCTAACCAACAGCTCCAGCCCGGTTATGACAGCTCCAGGCCTTGTCTAAGACCTACAGCCCGGTCATGACAGCTCCAAGCCGGGTCCACCACCTCCAGCACCTAACCAACAGCTCCAGCCCGGTTATAACAGCTCCAGGCCTTGTCTAAGACCTACAGCCCGGTCATGACAGCTCCAAGCCGGGTCCACCACCTCCAGCACCTAACCAACAGCTCCAGCCCGGTCATGACAGCTCCAAGCCGGGTCTACCACCTCCAGCACCTAACCAACAGCTCCAGCCCGGTCATGACAGCTCCAGGCCTTGTCTAAGACCTACAGCCCAGTCAGGGAAGCTCCAAGCCGGGTCCACCACCTCCAGCACCTAACCAACAGCTCCAGCCCGGTTATGACAGCTCCAGGCCTTGTCTAAGACCTACAGCCCGGTCATGACAGCTCCAAGCCGGGTCCACCACCTCCAGCACCTAACCAACAGCTCCAGCCCGGTTATAACAGCTCCAGGCCTTGTCTAAGACCTACAGCCCGGTCATGACAGCTCCAAGCCGGGTCCACCACCTCCAGCACCTAACCAACAGCTCCAGCCCGGTCATGACAGCTCCAAGCCGGGTCTACCACCTCCAGCACCTAACCAACAGCTCCAGCCCGGTCATGACAGCTCCAGGCCTTGTCTAAGACCTACAGCCCAGTCAGGGAAGCTCCAAGCCGGGTCCACCACCTCCAGCACCTAACCAACAGCTCCAGCCCGGTTATGACAGCTCCAGGCCTTGTCTAAGACCTACAGCCCGGTCATGACAGCTCCAAGCCGGGTCCACCACCTCCAGCACCTAACCAACAGCTCCAGCCCGGTCATGACAGCTCCAAGCCGGGTCTACCACCTCCAGCACCTAACCAACAGCTCCAGCCCGGTCATGACAGCTCCAGGCCTTGTCTAAGACCTACAGCCCAGTCAGGGAAGCTCCAAGCCGGGTCCACCACCTCCAGCACCTAACCAACAGCTCCAGCCCGGTTATGACAGCTCCAGGCCTTGTCTAAGACCTACAGCCCGGTCATGACAGCTCCAAGCCGGGTCCACCACCTCCAGCACCTAACCAACAGCTCCAGCCCGGTTATGACAGCTCCAGGCCTTGTCTAAGACCTACAGCCCGGTCATGACAGCTCCAAGCCGGGTCCACCACCTCCAGCACCTAACCAACAGCTCCAGCCCGGTCATGACAGCTCCAAGCCGGGTCTACCACCTCCAGCACCTAACCAACAGCTCCAGCCCGGTCATGACAGCTCCAGGCCTTGTCTAAGACCTACAGCCCAGTCAGGGAAGCTCCAAGCCGGGTCCACCACCTCCAGCACCTAACCAACAGCTCCAGCCCGGTTATGACAGCTCCAGGCCTTGTCTAAGACCTACAGCCCGGTCATGACAGCTCCAAGCCGGGTCCACCACCTCCAGCACCTAACCAACAGCTCCAGCCCGGTCAGTACAGCTCCAGGCCTTGTCTAAGACCTACAGCCCAGTCAGGGCAGCTCCAAGCCGGGTCTACCACCTCCAGCACCTAACCAACAGCTCCAGCCCGGTCATGACAGCTCCAGGCCTTGTCTAAGACCTACAGCCCAGTCAGGGAAGCTCCAAGCCGGGTCCACCACCTCCAGCACCTAACCAACAGCTCCAGCCCGGTCAGTACAGCTCCAGGCCTTGTCTAAGACCTACAGCCCGGTCATGACAGCTCCAAGCCGGGTCTACCACCTCCAGCACCTAACCAACAGCTCCAGCCCGGTCATGACAGCTCCAGGCCTTGTCTAAGACCTACAGCCCGGTCATGACAGCTCCAAGCCGGGTCTACCACCTCCAGCACCTAACCAACAGCTCCAGCCCGGTCATGACAGCTCCAGGCCTTGTCTAAGACCTACAGCCCAGTCAGGGAAGCTCCAAGCCGGGTCTACAACCTCCAGCACCTAACCAAAAGCTCCAGGCAGCTGGGTCTGAGACCTACAGCCCAGTCAGGGCAGCTCCAAGCTGGGTCTACCACCTCCAGCACCTAACCAACAGCTCCAGGCAGCTGGGTCTGAGACCTACAGCCCAGTCAGGGATGGGATCCCGACCTGCAATGCAACCATGAGCGAGATAGGCCAGAGGCCAGTGGTTGAAATCAGGAATTAAACCTGAAAATGCATCACCTAACCAACAGCTCCAGCCCAGCCCCCAGTCATGACAGCTCCAGGCCTGGTCTAACACCTCCAGCCTGCTTCCATGACGCCTTCGTCCGGGTCTAACACCTCCAGCCAGGCCCCCCAAAAACTTCAACCCAGTCCCAACACCTACAGGCCCATACACACAACCACAGCACCGGAACAACACCCACCACCGCTCTCATCCACTAACCCTACCCCGCTAAGGGCTCCCCCAACACCGCCTACCTGCACAACCTCGGCCGCATGGCTCCTATGGACCTCCGGGGACACCCGGCGCACCTTTCGGACCCGGGTACCCACTCTTAAGCACCCCTCCTCGGACTACACCCCAAGACCCGGCCCGGAGGAAGTCCGTGACCCTGATACTCTGAGCCACTTTGGACATTTTTTCTAAGTGCTGAGCCACTTAGAAAAAATGTCCAAAGAGTATCAGGGTCACTTGGAAAAATTGCTAAGTGCTGAGCCACTTAGAAACTTTTCCATGTTACCCTGATACTCTTTGGACATTTTTTCTAAGTGGCTCAGCACTTAGAAACTTTTCCAAGTGACCCTGATACTCTGTCATACACATAACACATAGAAACCTGGGTAAAACCAACTCCCACACCTCCCCTGGTACTCTCTACCCAGGGGAGGAGGGAGGGACCCGGAGGCCGGCCGACAAAAGCTTGGATCAAGGGCCTGACTTTCAATAGAGCGCAGCGACGGAGCTGCTCTGCTACGTACGAAACAACTTTAATATACGCTATTGTAGTTTGAATTACCGCTTCAATTACAGGCCCTCAATATTCCTTCCTTGGATGTGGTCGCCAGTTGCCTTCCTTGGATGTAGTTGCCATTTCTCATGTTCCCTCTCCGGAATCGAACCCTGATTCCCTGTTACCCGTGGTCACCATGGTAGGCACAGAAAGTACCATCGAAAGTTGATAGGGCAGAGTTGTCTCCGCCACGAGGGCCAGTGATCGGCTCGAGGTTATCTAGAGTCACCAAAGCGCGCGGGGAGCCCCGAGGGGCGACCCCGCATGGGTTTTGGGTCTGATAAATGCACGCATCCCCGGAGGTCAGCGCTCGTTGGCATGTATTAGCTCTAGAATTGCCACAGTTATCCAAGTAACGGTAGAGCGATCAAAGGAACCATAACTGATTTAATGAGCCATTCGCAGTTTCACTGTACCGGCCGTGTGTACTTAGACTTGCATGGCTTAATCTTTGAGACAAGCATATGTTACTGGCAGGATCAACCAGGTAGCCCAGAGTGGCTGCGGTTCGGGAAGAACCGCGTCGGCCGTGGCCAGGGCTGGCCGTGGGCCGAAAACGGGGCCCCGCGCCCCGTGGTTGGGCACGCGGGGCCGCGGAGGCGAAGCGTACGCTCTCCTGGAGGCGAGCTCCCCGGGCGTGGGAGTCTCTGTGCGGAGGTTTCGAGAAAATGCGTTAAACGGCCGCAAATACCCCCGCTCTGGAACGGAGAGGGCCCGCGGGCCGGCTCTACCGTGGCGGGGGGCGGCCGTCGTAAGGCCCCTGGGTCAGACGGGTCGTCTCGGTCTCGCTTCCGAAAGGACCGGGCGGCGGGGCTCCGTTCAGCCCCGGCCCGAGTGCGCTCATGTCCGCAGTGCTCCGGAGCCGACCGCGCTGGAATAGAATCAGCCAGAGGCCCGGAGGTGGCGGATTTTGCATGCCCACAGGTCGAGCTGGGATCCTGGATCAAAAAGAACCAGGATTCTGACCATTTTCGATTTTGAAAAACGTCATTCCCAAAAACCGCCCGACTGTCCCTTGGCTCTGGGGGTGTATAGCCAATCCGCCCGGAGCAGCGTCAAATGCCCGGAGATCGTCCCGGGCTTCCGCGCTGAAAACACTTAGTGCAAAAACCAGATCCGTGACCCTGATACTCAAAGAGTATCAGGGTCGCGGAATCGACTTTTGAGATTTGCACATCCACGGGTCCGGGCGGTCACCCTCTACCCGCCGGTACCACTCTTTCCGGGATTAAAAGCGTTTTTCTATTTTTGGGCATTTTTTTTCTCCGCGGGTGTTGTACGCCTATAACTCCGCGGGGGTGCGAGCCACCGCGCGGACACGCACATCAGCGTGACCGGGGGACTCTCCCGGACCGGCCCGTGTCCACCTTTTGAAAGAATAACCCAGGACTCGGCGTCTGCTGCCGCGGGAAGGGCGAGAACCTAGCGCTACGGAACTTTGAACCGTTAAAAGGGGCCTTTAACGGTGTCCCACCGGCCCAATTCCAGCACAGGCGTGTTCGGGAGGCTCGGCTCTATAACCCTGGATACTTTTAGTGTGGATTGAAAGTCGTTTTTGGGGGGGGGGGGTTGGTTTGTTCCTGGGCTGTCCGAGGTGCTGAAGCCGAGCGCCTGTCTTAACCTCTTAACCCCCGCCTCCGCCGAGCGCTATTATACACGGTTTTACCCCGAAATAAAGCTCCAGGAAGCTCCAGGAAGCTCCAGGAAGCCCCGCCACTGGACACCGAATACAGGACAGTGTTACAGGCCGGGTTGGACAACTCCAGCCCGGTCCCCAACTCAGTCAGGCCGGGGAGAACTCATCCACGCCGGGGATAAGTCCTCCGGACTGGGGACTCCGGAGATAATAACTCCGCGGGGAAATGAGCCACCGCGCGGACACGCACATCTACGTGTCCGGGAGACTCTCCCGGACCGGACCGTGTCCACCTTTCGAAAGAATAACCCAGGACTACGCGTCTACTGCCGCGGGAACGGCGAGAACCGTTAAACGGGGCCGTTAACGGGCTCGCATCGGCCCGGTTCCGGTACCAGCGTGTGCGCAAGGGTCGACTCTATAACCCTGGATACTTTTGGTGTGGATTTAAGGGCGTTTTGGGGTGTGCTTTTGCCTCGCTCCGGCTGGCGCTTAGTCCTGGCCACGGTCCCAACCGCTTAACCCCCGCGCCCGCCGAGCGCTATTATACACGGTTTTACCCCGAAATAAAGCTCCAGGAAGCTCCAGGAAGCTCCAGGAAGCCCCGCCACTGGACACCGAATACAGGACAGTGTTACAGGCCGGGTTGGACACCTTCAGCCCGGTCCCCAACTCAGTCAGGCCGGGGAGAACTCATCCACGCCGGGGATAAGTCCTCCAGACTGGGGACTCCGGAGCTAATAACTCCGCGGGGAAATGAGCCACCGCGCGGACACGCACATCTACGTGTCCGGGAGACTCTCCCGGACCGGACCGTGTCCACCTTTCGAAAGAATAACCCAGGACTACGCGTCTGCTGCCGCGGGAACGGCGAGAACCGTTAAACGGGGCCGTTAACGGGCTCGCATCGGCCCGGTTCCTGCACCAGCGTGTGCGCAAGGGTCGACTCTATAACCCTGGATACTTTTGGTGTGGATTTTAGGGCGTTTTGGGGTGTGCTTTTGCCTTGCCCCGGCTGGCGCTTAGTCCTGGCCACGGTCCCAACCGCTTAACCCCCGCGCCCACGGAGCGCAATTATACACGGTTTTACCCCGAAATAAAGCTCCAGGAAGCTCCAGGAAGCCCCGCCACTGGACACCGAATACAGGACAGTGTTACAGGCCGGGTTGGACACCTCCAGCCCGGTCCCCAACTCAGTCAGGCCGGGGAGAACTCATCCACGCCGGGGATAAGTCCTCCGGACTGGGGACTCCGGAGATAATAACTCCGCGGGGAAATGAGCCACCGCGCGGACACGCACATCTACGTGTCCGGGAGACTCTCCCGGACCGGTCCGTGTCCACCTTTCGAAAGAATAACCCAGGACTAGGCGTCTGCTGCCGCGGGAAGGGCGAGAACCGTTAAACGGGGCCGTTAACGGGCTCGCATCGGCCCGGTTCCGGTACCAGCGTGTGCGCAAGGGTCGACTCTATAACCCTGGATACTTTTGGTGTGGATTTAAGGGCGTTTTGGGGTGTGCTTTTGCCTCGCTCCGGCTGGCGCTTAGTCCTGGCGACGGTCCTAACCGCTTAACCCCCGCCTCCGCCGAGCGCTATTATACACGGTTTTACCCCGAAATAAAGCTCCAGGAAGCTCCAGGAAGCCCCGCCACTGGACACCGAATACAGGACAGTGTTACAGGCCGGGTTGGACACCTCCAGCCCGGTCCCCAACTCAGTCAGGCCGGGGAGAACTCATCCACGCCGGGGATAAGTCCTCCGGACTGGGGACTCCGGAGATAATAACTCCGCGGGGAAATGAGCCACCGCGCGGACACGCACATCTACGTGTCCGGGAGACTCTCCCGGACCGGTCCGTGTCCACCTTTCGAAAGAATAACCCAGGACTAGGCGTCTGCTGCCGCGGGAAGGGCGAGAACCGTTAAACGGGGCCGTTAACGGGCTCGCACCGGCCCGGTTCCGGTACCAGCGTGTGCGCAAGGGTCGACTCTATAACCCTGGATACTTTTGGTGTGGATTTAAGGGCGTTTTGGGGTGTGCTTTTGCCTCGCTCCGGCTGGCGCTTAGTCCTGGCGACGGTCCTAACCGCTTAACCCCCGCCTCCGCCGAGCGCTATTATACACGGTTTTACCCCGAAATAAAGCTCCAGGAAGCTCCAGGAAGCTCCAGGAAGCCCCGCCACTGGACACCGAATACAGGACAGTGTTACAGGCCGGGTTGGACACCTCCAGCCCGGTCCCCAACTCAGTCAGGCCGGGGAGAACTCATCCACGCCGGGGATAAGTCCTCCGGACTGGGGACTCCGGAGATAATAACTCCGCGGGGAAATGAGCCACCGCGCGGACACGCACATCTACGTGTCCGGGAGACTCTCCCGGACCGGTCCGTGTCCACCTTTCGAAAGAATAACCCAGGACTAGGCGTCTGCTGCCGCGGGAAGGGCGAGAACCGCTTAACCCCCGCGAGCTGTCCGAGGTGCTGATGCCGAGCGCCTGCCTTAACCGCCTAACCCCCGCGGCCCCCGAGCGCATTTATCCACAGTTTAAGCCCGAAATAAAGCTCTATGGAGCTCCACGGAGCTCCACGAAGCTCCAAGAAGCTCCACCACTGGTCTAACACCTCCAGCCCACTTCCCAGACGCCTTCGTCCGGGTCTAACAACTCCAGCCGGGCCCCCAAAACCTTCAACACAGTCCCAACACCTACATGCACCCACACATACGTGGTTTTATGGTTTATGTTGACCTTTTGGAAAAACCAACCCTGGTGTGGTTTAAGAGGACTATGGTTTCCCAAGGTCCTAGAGAGATAAGCTCTGGATAGACTAACTGTAAAAAATCTGAAAAAAATTTAGGTCTATTTAACATCCTTGTATCAGCTACGGTTGTCTATACACAGCCACCGACCAGAAGGTGGTTCATGAGGACCAAAGATGAATTATGAGGACTTTAAACATAACTGAACCACAATTCCCCTATGAGAGACCAACAGGCCCGTTTGGAACCATGAGGCCGTCCTTCCGTGGACCCACCACCTGCAGGAGGAGCCATAGGGGACTGGTGCTATGTGATTTGGGCAGCTCCAACGGCTGCCTCCACGACCCGGCAACGGACAAGTGGGAGAAAATGGATGGATGGATGAACCACAATTAGAGGCTGGAAAAGTTTTAATGTTCTTCATACATACACTCCATGCTTATCCATCTTTTACCTTTAGTTGTCTTTTACGTGCTAGTCCACGATTTCTCACAAAGTCTCTTATATTCTGCAGTGTTCTCTGACTTAAGGCCATTTCTGCTTGCTTACACTGAGTTACTTCATTTTTTGTGGCCAGTTTTCCTCTCTTGATGTGTTTTTTAAAATGCCGCATTACAGCTGCTTCTTCAGTCTTTGACCATGCTCTTTTTGTCACTCTGCGTTTTGGTCCAGGTTGCTTTGCAGGCCTCTGTGCTGCCTCTGAAAAGGAAAATTAGGAATTAATTTAAACAAAACAATGTGAATAAGTCAGAGCAAGACTACTACAAGAGTAAACAGAAGAACTTGCCTTCAAAATCAGAGGTATCTCCATCAGCTATGTCGATCGGGTCATCATCTATAACCACAGTTGCCGCTTGTTTCTCAGCAGAGTCCCCCGAGTCACTGTGACTCTCCTCTTCGGCCTCATCTGCACTGATGGGAATTTCATCTAAAAACAAAAGGGGGATTCAATTCAATCAGCCCGCTCCTAAAGCCACCAGGCCTGGGAAAACTCACCAAGGCTGGGGCTAAGATCCCCAGCCGGCTCCTAAAGCTACCAGCCCCGCACCAACATCCACCACAATGACCCACCCTCTCCTCCACTTACACTACCCGGCTCAGGGCACTCCTACCCCGGCCTACGTGCACACACTCGCCCCCCTGGCTCCTCTGGACCTCCTCTGACCAGCCTGCTCCTAAAGCTACCAGCTCCGCACCAACATCCACCACAATGACCCACCCTCTACTCCACTTACACTACCCGGCTCAGGGCACTCCAACCCGGGCCTACGTGCACACACTCGCCCCCCTGGCTCCTCTGGACCTCCTCTGACCAGCCTGCTCCTAAAGCTACCAGCCCCGCACCAACATCCACCACAATGACCCACCCTCTACTCCACTTACACTACCCGGCTCAGGGCACTCCAACCCCGGCCTACGTGCACACACTCGCCCCCCTGGCTCCTCTGGACCTCCTCTGACCAGCCTGCTCCTAAAGCTACCAGCTCCGCACCAACATCCACCACAATGACCCACCCTCTACTCCACTTACACTACCCGGCTCAGGGCACTCCAACCCGGGCCTACGTGCACACACTCGCCCCCCTGGCTCCTCTGGACCTCCTCTGACCAGCCTGCTCCTAAAGCTACCAGCCCCGCACCAACATCCACCACAATGACCCACCCTCTACTCCACTTACACTACCCGGCTCAGGGCACTCCAACCCCGGCCTACGTGCACACACTCGCCCCCCTGGCTCCTCTGGACCTCCTCTGACCAGCCTGCTCCTAAAGCTACCAGCTCCGCACCAACATCCACCACAATGACCCACCCTCTACTCCACTTACACTACCCGGCTCAGGGCACTCCTACCCCGGCCCTACATGCACACCCAGATAAGAGATACATTTAACAAACCTTCAAGTTCAATCTCCTCCAGCGTCTTTCCTTTTAGCGAGGAAATGGATCCCTTCTCCATTAAAAGCAATACTTTGGATATCTTTGCAAGTTGTGTTGTTGGAACAGGCAGTCTGTAGAATTCCCTGTGTACGCGGATATCATGTCCAAGGAAGTCTGCCACCTGATCCAGCTCATTCTCCTGGAGGTTTAAGACTTGAGATAGCGTGGCCACATGTTTCCTGAGACCCGTCGACCGGAGGTGCTCGGGGTACTTTGTGTCGCACTGTGTGGAGAAACGTCTCAGGCAGTCACTTCCTCTATAATGGGTTGGTGCTTTGGGTCGTGCAAATAAGAATGGGTTTGAGGGAGACACACCACATTCTTTCCTCTTATTTGTGAGTAGTGTAAGACCATTGACAACAGGTCGGGGGAGAAGAACTGCAACTTTTCTCCCTCTTTTACCCATAATTTCCACGCGACTTAGATACCGGCAGAGCTTCTTTTCTGTGTCCGATAAACCAAGGCTTACATCCGCATGAAGTTGTTGATTATCCCTCTCCAGAAAATGTTTCAGAGGCATTTTGGAAACCTCTCCAGCTCGCCGACGGTTGAACACAATGATTTGTGTGAGCAACACCATGGCAAGACGGGCATAAGTTTGAGCATCATCTGTTTCTTGCAGTTTGCTTGTGGCCTCTTCTGCTGCCTTTTCCAAAAACTTGTGAAGTTTCACAACATCTTCAGTGAATGGTAAGGTTAACGGTTTATTAAACTTGGCATCACTCAGTGTGTTAAGGGCATTGTGAGATACATATTCTTTCCACTTGGTACTGAGCAACTTCTTAAATGTTTCAGTATACTTCACCAGCTTCTCATCTTCTGCCATCAAGCCCCGGCAGTGGATGATGTCGCAGATCTTATTCAGTGTGTGGCCGAGTTTAAGAGCAAGGCTCGGGGTTTTGTACGAAAGATTGTCATCATTAAAACCTGCTACCTTTTTGACCGCTTGTACCACTTTCTCAAAGTTTGCAGGCCTAACAGCATCTTCCAGGGTCGGCACAGAGAAATCTGTCCGCAAGCACAGCAGCAGACGTCCCACTTCTCTCAGTTTTTGTCTTATGTATTCATACTTTGTTGTATCCTGTCCATGAATGTTGTAAAGTGACTGGGCAAACTGGAGAATACAGAAGTCATTTCGCACAACTGATCCAACTTCATCCACGTTCATAACACTGAGAAGCTTCCAAACCCCACCCGAGATTTGCGCACATAAGGCGGCATCCTGAGCTGATGCAGAGCCGAGGATCCTTCTCCTTCCAGACGTCTCTTCTTGGTTTGCATCTTCGGGTTTGTGAGGGCACCTGCGAGTATGCCTCCATAGTTCTTTGCGGAGAAACATGCCTTGACAATACATGCAGTGAATAAACTTTCCATCCAAAGCTTTTTTTTTGCATCGTCGCTTCACTTTCAATTGCCCTTTCCCACTTTGTAATACTGCTTGATTATGTAAAAAGTTCCCTTTATTCCTAATTTTTTCAATCCGTTTGTTGCGCTCCTTGACATCAGTAAGGGAAAAGACTTGTACAATCTCTGCATTGGTCTTGTGTGTTTTAAGATGTCTCGATATTTTCTTCTGGGGCTTACCGCAGACAAAGCAGTAATTTATGGAACTTGTCCGCTGTGGGTCTCCTCTTTGTGGACCATTCTCTGAATGCAACTCTGAGGTGTATGAAGAACTACCTTGCTGGCTGGTTCCCGGTGCACTAGAAGCAGGAGCAAGACTTGTATCCGACTTTTGTGTCAGCCATATATTTGGATGGGGGAGCTCATCTAAATCTTCATCACCCACATAGTCTGGGTCTGAGTCTGGGTTGTTTTTTTCTTGTGCCATCTCCTGCCTTTGGTCCTTCCCAGTGTCACTCTGAAAGATAAACAGACAATACTTGAACCTACAAAGAACCACCCAGGCTGGGGCTAAGTTCCACAGCCAGCTCCTAAACCCAATACCCCGGTCCCCAACTCATCAGGGCCGGGGAAAACTCACCAAGGCTGGGGCTAAGTTCCACAGCCTGCTCCTAAAGCTACCAGCCCCGCACCAACATCCACCACAATGACCCACCCTCTACTCCACTTACACTACCCGGCTCAGGGCACTCCAACCCCGGCCTACGTGCACACACTCGCCCCCCTGGCTCCTCTGGACCTCCTCTGACCAGCCTGCTCCTAAAGCTACCAGCCCCGCACCAACATCCACCACAATGACCCACCCTCTACTCCACTTACACTACCCGGCTCAGGGCACTCCAACCCCGGCCTACGTGCACACACTCGCCCCCCTGGCTCCTCTGGACCTCCTCTGACCAGCCTGCTCCTAAAGCTACCAGCCCCGCACCAACATCCACCACAATGACCCACCCTCTACTCCACTTACACTACCCGGCTCAGGGCACTCCTACCCCGGCCTACGTGCACACACTCGCCCCCCTGGCTCCTCTGGACCTCCTCTGACCAGCCTGCTCCTAAAGCTACCAGCTCCGCACCAACATCCACCACAATGACCCACCCTCTACTCCACTTACACTACCCGGCTCAGGGCACTCCTACCCCGGCCTACGTGCACACACTCGCCCCCCTGGCTCCTCTGGACCTCCTCTGACCAGCCTGCTCCTAAAGCTACCAGCTCCGCACCAACATCCACCACAATGACCCACCCTCTACTCCACTTACACTACCCGGCTCAGGGCACTCCTACCCCGGCCTACGTGCACACACTCGCCCCCCTGGCTCCTCTGGACCTCCTCTGACCAGCCTGCTCCTAAAGCTACCAGCCCCGCACCAACATCCACCACAATGACCCACCCTCTACTCCACTTACACTACCCGGCTCAGGGCACTCCAACCCCGGCCTACGTGCACACACTCGCCCCCCTGGCTCCTCTGGACCTCCTCTGACCAGCCTGCTCCTAAAGCTACCAGCTCCGCACCAACATCCACCACAATGACCCACCCTCTACTCCACTTACACTACCCGGCTCAGGGCACTCCTACCCCGGCCTACGTGCACACACTCGCCCCCCTGGCTCCTCTGGACCTCCTCTGACCAGCCTGCTCCTAAAGCTACCAGCTCCGCACCAACATCCACCACAATGACCCACCCTCTACTCCACTTACACTACCCGGCTCAGGGCACTCCAACCCCGGCCTACGTGCACACACTCGCCCCCCTGGCTCCTCTGGACCTCCTCTGACCAGCCTGCTCCTAAAGCTACCAGCCCCGCACCAACATCCACCACAATGACCCACCCTCTACTCCACTTACACTACCCGGCTCAGGGCACTCCTACCCCGGCCCTACATGCACACACTCGCCCCCCTGACTCCTCTGGACCTCCGGGGACACACAGCCCACATCTCGGACCCACTCTTAAGCACCCCTCCTCGGACTACACCCCCCAACTCATCCAGGCCGGGGAAAACTCACCAAGGCTGGGGCTAAGTTCCACAGCCAGCTCCAAAACCCAATAGCCCGGTCCCCATATCATCCAGCCCGGGGATAAATCCTCCAGGCCGGGGCTAAGTTCCATTCAGAAAATACTTGATAACGTATATTTAACAAGGACTAGATACTTACCAATATATTTTCTTGTCTTCTTTGGAGTGAACTTTCTCTTGGTCCTTCTTCTTCGCATTACCATTAGATGTCTTCCGAAATCACTCAACATGCCCGGACACATATCCCGCACGTGTCCCCATAAAGAACCAATCACAATGGAGCCTTCAATACCGCCAGAGTAGGGTAGGGGGAGCACATCATACACTCCATACACAAGAAGTCAGGTTGGGGTATTATATGGACGTCAAATAAACTTTCAATTTATGGTCTTTAAAAGCTAAGAATTTAAAAAAACTTGATATGTGCATGATATATTATCATTGAGCATTAAAAGGACTTCAGAAAAACAATGAAATTATGCTCTTTATATGCTAAAAATGAAAATACAAAATCTTGGTTTATGAGGACCGTAGCATAGTCCTGCTAATCCCCTTAGGTTCTCGTAGTGCTGGTGAGTAGTCAGGTCAATTGGCTCCATAAACCATATATACAGACACACACGCACACGCACACGCACACACACACACGGATTCTTAAAAGTATTAAAAGTTGATATTGCCAAATTAAGACCCTTAATAAGTATTCAAGTCTTAAAGTGATTTTCTGTGGTATTATTTTTTGGTTTTTGCATTGACCTTTTACTTGTGTCCATAAATTGACAGAGAATGTATTAAATGCTATAGTTAGTATAGCTGACCACCATTCCGTGAAACTATTCCTAAACAAGTCAGTCAAAATATGGAAAATGTAAGTTTCCTGGTACCTGGCAAGAAGATGAAGAATTTAAACCTTTGTTGAAACCGCTCGAAGATGTTAAAGTCTTAAAGTCTTAGGGCCAGATCTTGTGCCTGGTGCAGTGCCAACTCTAAATGCAACGTGGTGCACGCGCGATCCTGCATGTGGCGCAGGTTATGCGCTAAAGGCTGCGCCACTAGAGAGAGGGCGTTGTTTAAGAAAAAGAGGCCGACTGAGGCTGGTTCATTACAAGCAACACTTAACTGCAACTCCTCCGCAGCCAATATGACCATTTCTGATCAATGAAATCCTTTACATTTGGTAACTTTGCGCATTCTAACTGTGTCCACCGCCGAGGCTGCTGCCTTTCTTTCCCCGGCCGCTCATCTTGGATCTGCAGCGAGTGGCTGCGCGCAGCGGAGGGACAGTTTTATTTCTTGAAACTTTATCAAACATTGCGCTCCATGTGCATGTTATTAAGCGTTTACAGGTAAACTACACCCCCTGCAACACACCGCCTTCCACAGTAGCGGTCCGGGGAAAGCATGGGGAGGGGGCGCCACCACAACATCACAATGCGAGTCTGTCCACCCCCTGTCCTGCCCACTTTTTGCGTCAGGTATGACACTGAAGATTGCAAGGAGCGCCACCCGTCTGCGCACCCGTCTGCGCACACGTCTGCTCTACAGCCTGCGCTATGAATCACAAGATCCGGCCCTTAAAGTTTTTAAAGGAGGCCTTAAAAAAGTCTTAAAAAGGTATGAAATTTGACTCTGGGATTGCTGCAGATACCCAGATTAAACAGGAACAATATTTGTGATAAAGAAAGAAGGGGGAAAAGTACTACTACTACTACTACTACTACTACTACTACTACTAAAAACAATAATTTGAAGAGAGAGATACAGGGTGAGAGAAAGTAAATCCACAGAATAGAACATATAAATGGGTTTCATGAATTAATTGATTAATAAATTGGCCGGCCCCCGCCCAGAGATCGCTCACTGTTAGCACCCTGCCAATCCTAATTCTTGTGTTGTCCCTTTATTTCCCAGTGTGTCCCTGAGTAAAGAGAGTATAGAGCTTGTCCTATTCTTTATCACACTCGCATTCATCCACCAGTGTCAGACACCGGAGGCAGGGTGGGTGAAGTGGCTTGCCCAAGGGCACAATGACAGTGTGCACCTGCGGGATTCAAAGCTCTACTATCTGCACCACTGCCCTTCGATAGAGGTGAGCGAAACCCCCTGTCTACGGCACGACCACGTTGTTGTGCATGACTCGCGGGATGTGGGCCAATCCAAAACCTAAAACTCCAGGGAAAGGAGGTCCCGACACGCTACGGGACAGAAAACTGTTCAATGTTTTTGAGAAATGAGTTTGATCAGTCAGTGCTTTGTCTGTCAGTATTATTTAGCGCCTTATCAGTGGAGAAAACCTTTGAAACGGCAGTGTAAAAGCAAGTTAAAAAGAAGCGAGCCGCCCTGCTGTGCTGAGGCAGACTCAGTGAATATTTGATGTGGGCTCAGATGGAGCCGTCTCGGTTTCGGTCACATTAAAAAGTCATGACGGATCATAGACTGGGGAACAGGGAGGACGGGGAGCGATACTAAAACTGCACAACAAACTGTTACGCGTTACAGGCTGTTGCACACGGCTAGAAAATAAAAAGAGAATATTTCTCTCTGCTGATGAAGTGCAACGTGATATTTAGAATGTTTCCACCGTCGATAAGACACTAAATGTCGTTGATTGCAAAGGGCACAAAACCAGAACCTTTTAGTCACAATCTTGAACACAATTTACAAGAAAGACAAAGCTAGTTTATTGTCCATTCACAGAGAAAATCTAATTGTATTACTCTCAAAGCATCGGTGCAAAGGGAGTGAAATGTTTAAATATTTGTATTTATTTATTTTATTTATTTGAGCTTACATTTTGCTCAAAAGGAGTGGGCCGAAGCAAGAAGCTTATGAGCGCCCACCCCCAACTCAATATGATAAAACATTTCATTTCACAATAGTACAATCAGTGTAAAAGGGAACAAAACAACAACAAAAAATCTGGTCACAATCTGGTCATAGTTGTCAAGATGACATTTACATTAAGGAAGATTACATGTCTGAAATTACATGTCTGTAATTTAATTAAATAAAATATTTAATATACACTAATTACATATAATTAGTACACATGCTATACAGTCATAAGATGTAATAGTAGACGTTTCGCAACCGAAGAGAAAGACGAGGCAACTTTATTTCCTGTTAAATACAACTGACCTTTCCTGAAACCCTTCTGGAAAACGGTCATTGTCCAATCACACCTCATGGCAGCCATTGCTACCAGATATTTCCTGGAGCTCCTCCCGCAGAAACTAATGACCCGGGACCGATTCTCGCCGTTCAAAGCTAATAAACGGGTTAAAAAAACACCGCCTGCTAACTAGCACAAAGCTAATACACGTTTATTAGCGGTCGTGTAGTTTGCTAAGAGTTTGATGAGTTGTAATTGCTAGACATCGTCACAAACAAGCCGCACGTTTACTTTCTAAGTGCTACAGAAGTGTGTAGTTGCTCTGAGCAGAGCCTTGATATTTGTTATTGACAGCACAGGGGACATCGCGGTTTATATTTATTATGTTTACGCTGGAGAATAATTTTATGTTACCATGCTGAGCGACAGCCGCGGGGGAGACAAAGCCACTGCAGCCTCTCAGCAGGAGCAGGGGCCGACCCCAGACTGGACATATGTATTTGATCAATACTGTACTAACAGAAGAAGAGATCAACTTACCAAAGGCATGACTAAGGCAACTGACGAAGGCCACTGGCCGAAACGTTGCATTTAATAACGGAACACTGGTGTTGCAAGTATACAGTGTGCGAGTTTTTTCCTGTTCTACGTTTGGCTTTTATGCCTTCTCCTTTCATACGAGAGATGTGCGAAGTTAATCGTCTTTAACTTGACTTAAATAAAATTAGAAGAAATTTAGATTATAAGCTTATCAAAACAAGGCCTAAATGCACAACCTACCTCTCATGGCTCTCACATGCAAACATTTAATTAAAGATACAAAACTCACGCATAAAGCCTCGCCGTGTTCAAAAACTAGTTTGTTACATCTTTGCAAGGGCCACAATGGGAATTGATCCCATGACCTACAGATCCTGAGTCTGAGCACTTACCCACAAGGCCACCTGCCTGGGTGACATCTCTGCAAAAGCCACTTGCGTTTTCAGAAGACACATTTAATCATGATTGACTGGTTTGGTACAAAGGCTATTGATGACGTAATGATGAGTGAGATGCAACAAATATATGGCCTGCGTGTATCTTGGTTTGCAAATCATACGTTAAGCTATGAGGATTAGGTTACGCGTATGACTTGTTTTTGATAAGCCTATGATCTAAGTTTCTTATGATCATTTTCTTTAAGTTAACTCGACCTAATGCCATAAAAAAAAGTCAATGAAAGATGGATTGCAGTAATGTCTTGAAAAATGTATTGTACAATTCCTTTGAGTTTTAATGAAAAACGTGCAGTTAGGCTAAATTGTTTATTGACAGTTTGCTATTGACAATGACATGATGTGCATCAATAACCAAATACTACACGGACAATTCTTATAAACATGTTGCACGATAGCTCTAGCAGATCAATTTGCAGACAGTTCCATTATGCGCTTGCCAAAGTGTGGCTGTCTTCAGTAATGGGAGCAAACACAAAACTAACTCCCCACTGTTAGCGTCGAGGGCCATGTTTCCGACACAGCGTCATCCCTTTTTAGGCAAAATAGTGTCCAGACTTAAAGATTAAAAAATAAATTAAAAAAATTATTTTCTAATAAATCTTGTCTGTCTCCTGAAGTTGTGGTCTCTGAAGACCACAACTCCTCCTTGTGGTCTTTCTCTAAGCTGCGGGCTGAGCGAGACTTTCGTCCGCTGATGAAGCCTTTTGGATGAGAGGCGAAAAGTTCGAGACTTCAACTACTGAGTAAAGAAGATGAATCAAATACCTTCATTGAAGATCAACAACTCCTGTACGACTGAGAGCTTACACAGATATTATGCAACAAGTACTTTTTACTTTCACTTCACATTTTTTGACTTACTTTAAACTGGAGAAGTAAAAGTAATCAGAGCTTGGTGTGGCCTCAAACGGTGAATCTGAAATAAGGAACCCTGGGCCAATGTTTAAAAAAATACCGTATGAAATACTTTTACTATTTACTCAAAGTACATTCTAAAGTGGAGGCTTAAATTCTTTTACTTGATTACAATGTAAATGTAATGCTTTTATTGCAGTCGCTTCACCGTTTCCGTGCTGTTGGATATTATTTTTACATTTTCATTGAATTAGCTCTCTCTCTCTCTCTCTCTCTCTCTCTCTCTCTCTCTCTCTCTATATATATATATATATATATATATATATATATATATAGGCTATATTATTTCGCTATACTCTTATTGATTCTTGTATACATATCTTTATTCTATTTCCATTTGTCTTTGATTGCACATTAGTTCACACATTTTTTAATGAGTGAATTTCTCCCCTGTGAGATTAATTAAATAAGTCTCATCTCTTGTACTTTGCTTTTACTTAAACTCTTAAACCCCCGCCTTAACTAAGCACAAGAGTCAAAATATCAGCAAAAATATGATTAGCTTTAAATTAGCTTTAGTTATAATCATGTATATATTTTTACTCTCTGTAAATGCATTGGCCCTTTTAAATAAATAAATAAAATAAAAAATAAAATAAAAAAAGTAGGTCTTAGCTTTGGGGGTCGTAAATGAGGCGTTACACTGGCCTACAGGCTGAGCTCCCGTCGATAAGTCTTTAGATTGGGATAAAGCCGAACTGGAGAAAATGTGCTAAGAGGTTTTAACTAGAAAACTTGACTTCTTTCACCACTGTGTGCCCTTCTGTGTGAGCTCGCTTATTCAAACGTTCCTGTGCGTCCTTCTTCTCACGAGTCTCTCTGCGTCACATTTTGACATGTGTCCTACTCTCCCTGTGTGCGTATTTTAGAATGTACAACATCAAGGGGAAAAAAGAGAAAGAGAAGTAAAAACCCTCCAGCTGCGCGCTGTGTCACCGTGTTTACGGCTGGCGGGCGTGTTACCTCGTTCGGCCAGATTCCACCTGAGCTCCTCAGCACTGAACCAAACCTGTGGTGACGATCACACAGCTCTCCCCGCAGCGCGCATCAACGTTTCCAAAAGCCTCGACCCTGAAACATGCCCGGATTGCCCGCTGCCTTTTCCATTTCGTTAATATTCAGGAGGAGCAGCGCGCACCTTGGTCTACGGGGGCACCCACTGTAGTCAAAGGAGCCATTATTCAGCGTTAGGGGCTTTTTACGCACGGCCAGTCCGTCCCCAGGGGCTGCCCGGGGTCTCTTCACCGCCGGAACCATGGTAAGGACTACTCTTTAAAGATCTCGTGCAACAAGCTTTTCTGATCCATGTTCTTATTTACCTCCTGTTTGAAACGCTTACATTGCATGGCTGTGGCTTCGTGTCTCGCATTTGCGCTTTCTGTACCGTCTGGCCACCGTATGGCAGGGCTGTGAAACAATAATGGCCTCTTAATTCATCTGTTTGTGGGCCTTTCTGACTGTTGACTAAAGCAAATACGTGTTCTTTTCTTAAACCAACTCCCTCACCTAAGGGCAACAAGCGGTGAGCGCCGTGCGTAAACAATTCATCTGCGGCTTAGCCTGGGCGTCTTTGAACATGCCCGAGCGAAGCATTGTGCAAAACGAAGCGAGGAGAACTAAGAAGGGGTTAACCGTTCTGTGTGTGAGAGAGAGAGAGAGAGTGAGGGAAAGTTGTTGTAGCGACGCTCGGTGCGGGAAATGGTTGGAAAGAGTGACGTGCCGCTGAAAGTTGGACCGGGCCGAGTCCAAGGAAAGTCTGAGGTCTGAGCGAAGGAAAAGTGTATGGCAGACAGAGAGAGGGAGAGAGAGACAGACAGAGAGGGAGAGAGAGAGAGAGAGAGAGAGGGAGGGAGAGAAACAGACAGAGAGAGAGACAGACAGAGAGAGAGAGAGAGAGAGAGAGGGAGACAGAGGGAGACACAGAGAGAGAGAGACAGAGAGAGAGAGGGGAGAGAGAGAGAGGGAGAGAGAGGGGAGAGAGAGAGGGAGAGAGAGGGAGAGAGAGGGGAGAGAGAGAGGGAGAGAGAGGGAGACACAGAGAGAGAGAGAGAGACAGAGAGAGAGAGAGAGAGAGAGAGAGAGAGAGAGAGACAGAGAGAGAGAGGGAGAGAGAGAGGGAGGGACAGAGAGGGAGAGAAACAGACAGAGAGAAACAGACAGAGAGAGACTTGCCTGGTGCGTTCACGGGACTATGGGAAACATTATGATGACTGTATAAAAGCAATACTCGTTACAATACAGTAACGTTACTTTAAAAATAAATGTACTCAAGTACAAGTAAAAAAGTACTTAGACATTGTTTTGCTTGAGTACTGTGAGTAACTGAGCGAAAAAGTTGGATTCCTGTTTCAGTGGTGATATAAATGACGAGAACTAAAAACATGAAGTAATGTGAACATGGTCATGTTTTCAGAAAATACAATAAAAACAAAAATACATCTATGTTACTCATGTAAGAATACTGTTCACTTAAAGATGTGCTCACTGTGGCACAAATTACTGTTTTTACTTTAGTCAAGTAGAAACAGATACTTCAATTTACTGAAGTAGAGGTAAAAAGCACGGTATGAAAAAAGTACTTACAAAAGTACAGTTACTTCAAAAGGTTATTCAAGTAGATGTACTTGAGTAAATGTAACTGAGTACTACTCACCTCTGGTTGTAAGCTACTATTAAGTAAGTAAGTAAGTAAGTAAGTAAGTAAGTGCTTTATTTTCATTGTACAAGCGTACAACGAAATAGTGTTCAGGTGTTAGTCCTGAGCCGCTGCCACTGTGTCGACCTGACCCCCATGACCTTGGAGGTTGAGGAAACTGTAGCACTCGGAAGAAACCTGGCTGCCCTCTGTCTCCTCTGAAATGGTGCCGCGCCTCCTGGGCTTGACCCTGTTTCAGAGCGTGGTGTCCTGCACTGGTCCCTCTGCTCCCTCCACAACAGTCTTTCACCATCTCTTGTTTATTGTAGCCACAGCTGCAGACTGATGGAGGTGAGGAAACCAGTCTGTGCCATGGGCCCCTCAGACCCCCTCAGTACACTGAGGGGGGGGGGGATCAGGCAGAGCAAAGGCCGTTTGGCCTAAAGTGTAGTGTTTAACTCATTGCCCAAAGGTTAACCGAGGAAATGAAAAACATTTCCATTTGGTTGAAAAACAACATTTGAACGTTGACAAAACGGTTTCTATGTTTTTCACAAACCGCCGTAAGTTCTCACTATGTGAAACTGGACAAAAAGTCATAATTGAAGGTCAGGAAATTTGAAATGTAGACCAAATTAAATATTTAGGAGAAAATCTTGACCCATATTTAAATTTCAAAAAACATATTAAAAATCTTACCAATACGTTGAAATGTAACATATTTTAGATAATAGGAACTCTCTGACTGTAGATGCTTCTCATTTATATCTAAATGTGATAATTCCGCTTTCGTTATTGCATGACGAGTTGGTCGCAGGCGTAAAACAGCATTAAGGCCTGGAATCATTGTACAAACGTTCTCCTAAGGTTCATGACAAGAAATCTTGGCTATATCACCACTGTCTTATTCTTAAAAACATAGTGTATTAAGTTTTGAAAACATAATCATATATTCAAATCTCTATCTGTTGTTCAAGATAATTAATGTACTGCAGCTCCTCCGTTAAAGTTTATTTCCCTGAGCTCAGAAACGTCTCGAGCCTCTCGGTCGACTGTTCGGGCGAGGGTCGGATCCTCAGTGTCAAACACTCGGCAGCTGTCGTGTTCCCATAATGTCCTGTAATTGGTCTGTATGCAAATTAATGTATTTGGAAATTAATGCTCAGGAATTAATGACGTGTGTGTTTCATTTTAATGCTGTTTGGGGGGAAATGTATTTTTAACATGTGCATTTTTCTAAGACTTTGTCTGTTGACTTCGGTCTGCCCCGGGACTGCAGGTGGAAATGAGCACACCTGGTATAACCTGGTACAAGGCATCTCTCCTTTCTGAGGCTAATGTAGACTGTACACTGTCCCTGTTCTAATAAATAAGTAAACTGAACTTAACTAATTGGAACAAGGTAAATAGGAAAAACGCTTAAGTGATGAAGAATTGGACTCCTGTAGAGAAAGCATTTGAAAACATTATTCCTGATAGAAGATGTTTTAAAGGCCCTGTACTTTACGTTTTCTTTACAAACAATGTAAAAGGAGACGACTCATAGATTTACTAACGGTTCATAAGCACGAATCACAACTTTAATATCGGCGAAATGTGGCCTGGAAGTTGAAGATGTGGAAAAATGCTTAATGTATTGTTTTTTCCACAAACGTCTGTTTTATTAAGTATTGAAGGACAAAGCAAGCACACCTTACTATAAGCTGCGCCAGCTACATGTGCAGCCTTGTACACATACAGGCCGCACTGGAATACAAGCCTCTGCTTTTCACAGTGCCGTGTGTCCGCTCAGAGCGGCCCCTGTTGGCCGCACCGTCATATCGGCCGCAGGGTTTGTGGGAAAAAAATAGCGGCATATAGGCCGGAAATTACGGAACATTAAAAGAGGAACATGGCAGGTGAACACCGCCGTGAAAACATCGATTTTTCCTGTAGAGGTCAATTTTAAGATGCTTTTTGTTTTAATGTAAAAGTAAAAGTATAGGCCAAGTACGTGACATTCTGCCGTTTCCCTGGTACCATAAGAAGCTCCCTTTATCCACCTATACCTATAAGCAGCATTGGAAGTACGGCCCGTCAGTATGACCACTGTCCACAAGCACATGACGAATGTCTGATCCGAATCCCGTCGCTCTGCGACAAAGTTGGCGTTGGCCCCTCCCCCATAGGCGCAATGTATTTTCACTTTTGTAGGTGGCGCTATCGCGCCACTTTTTATTTCCCCAATACGAAACACACATTTAAATAAATTTTTCACCGGACCTGAATTTTGGGCAAAGTTTGGTGAGTTTTCGACTATGTTCAGGGGGTCAAACTAAGAGCAGAAGAAGAAGAAATAAATAAATAAATAAGATCAATAATATTTATTGTAAAAACATAACATATTATACATATTTGGAAAGCTCTCAATGAGGGGGTACGCAGCTGTGGGGGTCGTATGACAGTTGGCCATATACCCCCATTTATGTTCATGCAATAATAAGTATAAAGGGCCCACAGCAGCGGTATGGGCAGTCCCTGACATGGGGTGTATGGTGTATTGGGTTAGACTGAGCTAATAACTCAATGACTTTACCACAACACGTAAAGGTTATAAGATTTATCCAATGGAATAGAGATGAAAACTCAGGAAAAGGCACTCAGATGATGAATAACAATCTTCCTTAGTTGTAACTAAGTTCCTTAGTTCTGGGTTGCTCTGCTGCTATCGCCATAAGTGATTACACTGGCATACCCCAAAAGGTTCATGCACAATGAGAGGTTTGTAATTAAATGTGATGGGTTTGTTTAGGCTACATTATGAAATACACTGTGCTACTGTCACCTGCAGAAACAGTCTATTCTGACACATGTGGCATTTTACACCTGAGCTTTATTGACAGCGGACAAGGCGCTGGACTTTGCTCATTTCTGCATCCATCATTTAAATACAATTATGTTTACATTTCTTTACATTGGATATACAGATAGTAATTTATCTAGAGGCTTTCTATTTTCAAATGTATATTTATAAATTGCATTTGTTCTATACTGTATTATGCATATTAGACGATGAAGACATGTGCCCACTTCACCCCCGCATCCATAGAGTCTCTTCAGGCTGAAGCATCAGACGTCAAAACTGTGGAGCCTAAAATATTCCTGTATCCATCCCAATGTTTTATCCTTAATTTCACTCATGTTAAGAAACAGTTACATAAAACTAGATCAGATAATATTATTTGTTTCAATAATATATATTTTTTCATGGAAAGACTGTAAGGAAAGAAAACATAATACTAATAACTTAAAACATACTTTCTCCACTTCGGCTCTACCCAAATCTAAAAGCTTCTCGACTGGACCTTCCAGCCTATAGGTCAGTGTTATTTATAAATAACTCGTCCTACAAAAAACCTGTCCCACTGACCCGCTTTATCGTATTTCAGAGTGTTTTTGTCGCCTTTTTATTGCCTTATTGTCGCTTTTCCAGCACGTCTCCGTCTCTATTTTGATGCTTTGTCCCAGAAGCTTTTAGATTTAGGTCAAGCTGAACTGGACAAAATGCGCTCGGTTCAGGTGGGGGTTAAGAGGTTAACCTTACAAAGCACAACAAGGAGAAATTTTACACAAAAAACTCTTATTTACACCCGTGCGTAATAACGTCCCAGCTTTTACGCAGCGCCCTTGAACCCCCCACGGCACTGGCGCGTGGTGCGCTGGCCCCGCCCCTTCAGCGCAGTATGAACAGTGTGGGGCTGAAGTTGCGCTCACACGAGGCACGCGGGGATGATGCGCTCTGCGACTCTTTCCAACTTCCCCCCCAATGGAATCTTAACAACAAACCTCGCGCCATTAGTGGGATTTTATTCATTTTAAATTTGGAACTGTGAACTTTTCTCCGCGGGGGTGAGTACAGTTAGCATTTATTTGCACAAAAGTTTAGTTTTTTTTTTGTTGGTCTTTGATGTCTCTAGCTTCTCTGACGGACTCCTCTTCTTCCCCCCCCCCCCCCCCCCCCGCCCCGTTGCTTTGTTTGTAGGGATTTTAGCGCTAAAAACAAAAACAGACAAAAAAATCCAAAAACATGTTCGGCTCCTACATTAAGAATCTGAATGATATGGTGTTTTCCACGGTAAGCTAACGACTCTGCGAGCTGCATGTCGTTGCTGTGCTGCTGTAAGGTGGGGGGGTAGGGGGGGTAGGTGCATGGCATGGACTGGAATCATTAACCTGTCGCCTCCCGCCCGCGCGTCGGCCGTTGGGGATGGTTGCCCTCCCACGTGTGCATGGGTTTGGCTGCTAACGGCACTTTGGGCGGGCTGGTGCTGTGGCTGGACGGAGGCTCGCTCTTCCAAACTAAGGCTGCGATGTGTTTGAGTGCATAACAACAATAACAACATCGCCATGGAATAAAATGACTGACCTTGGTTTGGGGTTAACCTTCTGTGTCTCTGACCTGTTTAACCTCTTAACCCCCGCCTGAACCCACACCTAAAAGCTTCTTGGGGGAAAGTGTCAATACAGCAACAAAACGGTGAAACAAGAGCAATGAAAAAAACTATGATATAGCTACAAAGAAGCGACAAAACATGCCCGAAAAACAACAATAATGCCACAAAAAAATTGCAAAAAATGTGTGGGAAAAAAAAGATGAAATAGCAACCAAAACACGACAAAAAGGTTACGATCAGTTTTGCGGGTCTTAGATTTCAAATGAGGCGTCACACTGTTGCTCTCCAGTCCAGAAGCTTTTAGATTTGGGTAAAGCCGAACCGGAGAAAATGCGCTCAGTTAAGGTGGGGGGGTTAGAGGTTAAAGTTACATTAATGTGGTTTTGCTAAGTTTTACTGTTAAAAAAAAACAGTCTGTTATTGATTAGGGATGGGCCAAGATCTCGTGCCACATGACGTTTCGGCCCCGAGTAGATGAATAGTGTGATTTTTTTTTTCCTTTTATTGTACTGTGTGTTAAATCCAATATACTCACTGTAGACGGCTAAAGGTACTTAAAGGAATATTTAGTTCATAGTTACCAACCACCGTTTACATAATATATTGGTTTGCACACAGGAAATATTTCATCTTTACTTGTTATTACAAATGCTGTCAAAGTCTCGTCTCGTGGGTGTCGTGTCTCGGCCCACCCCAGTAATGATAGAGATGCACAATTCAATTCAATATGAAGGCCCAATGAAAGAAGAAACCACTACATTAAAACGTCCAAACTCATTCCTCACTTTCCAAACATATTTGTAGCGTCCTCCTAATTCTTCACTGGGACAAGTTCATGGGCACATTTTACAACTCACAGCACCAGTGTCACAGGATTTAAATAATAATGTTTTTCCACACTAAAGTCTGAGTTTACAATATACTAAACGAAGACAAAACTCATTTTGTTCCATTAGTAAAACAAAAAGAACAACCAGGTTTAGTGCCTTTAATGGTAAAATAAAAACATCTGTCTATCTAAAAAGTCTTAGCTTAGCCTTCGCTGCTCTTCGTCTCCTCACAAACGTCAGTGCCTGAGAGTTATTGAACATATTTTATTAAAACATATTTTGCAAATCAAGTCTTATAACTTCACACATAAAAAACGCTATCGTAATTATGGGTTTTTTCTTGAAAACATTCCGTTCCTTTGGGGCCAGGGCTCTCCCAGAGAAATCCTGAATCTCTGCGGGACTTTCCTGGTGAAAGGAAGCTCAATTAAAATGTGTTTATTCCATGTTTGCCATTGCTGCTACATGCGGCGCAGACACATTCTAGAAGAAATGTCACGCTGTCAGGAGGTGTAAAGACATCTCCAAACAGATCCTTGTTGATTGTACATACTGTAACCAGGGGTGTCACCATTTCAATTTTTTGAGGCACGATTATTGTGAAAGAAAATATTGCGATTTCACGATTATCGACCGAATGAAAGGAAAGAACTGATATTTTTAGTTTTTGTCTTTAAAAAGCTTTTTGATACTTGTAAACTTGTAAACATTCACTGTTTCTAAAAATGAAAAATGCTTTAAGATTGTTTTGCATTAAACTAAATAGGCCTACATTAAATAATACAAAACAATGTCAACTTTACTTCTTTATAATGACCATAATTATCATAATTATTTTACTATATATTATTAGGCCACAAGCTAGGCTCGGTTTTATGCTCTCAAAAGTTAAACTGTTGCTTAATTATTTGTCAGATGTTTTGATGAACAGAAAAGGAGACTCTTTAACCGCTGTTTTCCACGTGTGCGCGGTTTCATTTTCCTTCCTGCTACGCGTAGCTGAAGCAGAGCGGAGCGTTAGCTTTGTGTTTACATCCTGAGCCAGTTGTGGCGGCTATTTCCGAACATTTGGACAACATTTTTGGGAATCATGCAGTTCGTTACCTTGACCTGGACATTCACAGCGAAGGATTATCTCCAACATGTAGTTTATATTGGACGTAGCCGATATCAGCGCCTTTTGCTGCAACTTTCTGACCACAGGGTTTGTGTAAAAATCGTGAAACATTTCCGCAGTAAACCGTGGCTTCTGAAATTCTTACGGATAACTAACCGTGAAACCGGTTCATCTTGACATCCCTACCAGTGAATGGGTTTGTTTCCTGGGTATGAGGCCAAGGCATTCCTCTCCATTTCCTCCATGTAGAGGTTAGCCACTATGGGTGACACTGGAGAGCCCATGGCACAGCCGTGGATCTGTCTGTGGAAGCGGCCCCTGAACTGAAAGTATGTGGTGCTCAGACAGATCTCCAGTAGTTGGCAAATGTGGTCAGGAGTGAGCTGGGTCCTATCAGCTAGAGTGCTCCTCAGTCAGTCTCTTCCTCACCGCTGTGACTGCTGCTGAGGTTGGGACAGATGTAAACCGTGCTGTCACATCGTAAGACACCATGGTTTCATCTGTTTCCAGTTGCAGGTGTTTGATCTGTAAGTAAACCATAGTCAGACATGTTGGTGAGAGACTAAAAAACAACGGGGGGTTAATTTGGTCCTCATGTGCTGCGCTGTAGTGCCGAGTGACTCACATGTACTAGGTGTGTCCAGACTAGACAGATTTATTCTAATAACTCTCTTCATTCATTCTTCCCTCTCACAGCGTATTACTTTGAAACATAAACCTTAAACCTTTTCCTCATCAAATAGGGATGTAACGATTCATCGAAAATCGATTTAAGTTCGATTTAATATGCGTAAAATGTGAATCGATGTAAAGAATAAAAGAATCTATTTTAAAGCCACCCTCAGCTACTCCATTTTGCGCGACCGAAACAGACCGGAACATAGCTATTGTTTCTAACAACGTTAACTTTTTCTCAAGACAAGCTCCACACCTCCCCCGCCTCACCCCCAACACACGCCACACCACGTAAACACAAACACGTGTAGGCATCCAAGCAACAGACTCAGCTAGCGTTAGCGTCTAACGCAGAGTTTAGCATTTTGACAGAAGTTTATCAAAGATCGTAAACTGACAAACATCTGACCAACCTGCTCTGATTCTGCTGAAATCCTTATCAAATGTCCGTTTGTCAAATAATCCAACACCTACAGGAGCTGTCATGTCTTTGTCCTCCTTATGTTTACAAAGGCTGCACCGGAGGCAGTGAGGCTTCAAGGGTGAACAAAACTGCACTGTAAAATTAGTTCTAAATGGTAGTATTATGTTCAAACTGCAAAAAATAAAAAATAAAAGGTTTGGTAAAATAAATATAATCTCAAAATGTTTGCTTTGCTACATAGTTTACTTATGCTGAAAACATGTACATTTACAAGCACAAATGATTATAGTTCATTTTCATGTCTTCAAGTTCTCTTACTGAGACAGTTGCAATTTGTTACAAGGACAAAAATACAGATGTTAAAACAAAAGAAACATTCTTTTCTAAAAAAAAGAAAAGGTTTAAATAAAAAAATCGGGAAAAATCGAAATCGGGAACTTCAAATCGGAAATCAAATCGAATCGGGGCTTGAGTGAATCGTTACATCCCTATCATCCAAGGATCCGGACAGAGCCTCCGACTCACAGATAAAGGTGTCATCTGAGGGCTGATGTTTAAAGGAACTGACAAAAATGAACCTGGAGTTAAAGTCACCTGAGCTCAACCTATGGCACTTGAAGTCTTATGTCACATGTTTTGTGTTTTAGTTGGGAAGGAGTACTATTGTGCTTACAGTAAAAGCCCCTTTTAAGTGTCCCACTGCGACAAACACGGCACTCTTCCCACTTTAAAATCCTTTTATTTCAAATGTCGAATTCATTGAAGGGTCTTTAAAAACTATTTCTCAGACAGTTGCAGCCTCTTTTTATTATTTGTGTCGCAAGATTTGATTCACAAACACGGTCCCATTGTCATTTTAGATGATCTAAATAAATAAAAAAGTGTCTTATCCATCGTGGCCTAGATATTGTGAGTTATCTGGTTTTATTCAAATGTTATATTAGAAAGAGCCAGTCTTTTGAACGGCTCTTTGAAATGAACGGACCCCAAAGACTCGGCTCCCAGTAAAGAGCCGTGAATCCCATCACTGTTGTGAGTGTTTCTCGATCCCGCTTCAGGAATAATAATATCGTCCAATAGCCTCTTGAACTAAAGGCTTTTAGAGAAAATGTAAATAGAGGATTGAAATGTGAGGTTTTCATCCCACTGCTCTTCCCTGGGACTTTTAAGTGTCAAAAACATCCCCGATGTGTCTTTGCAAAGAGAGACACTAATTAGATCCTGTGCCGGTTGCTTTTGTGAGCAGATAGTCTGCAGCCAAAACAATAATTAACATTCAGGACGATAACACTCCCTGTCAAATTATAACGCGAGTGCTATTGGACTGCGCTGGCCTCGGCTTCAGTGGTTCTGTGGGAGAATTCCTGCTCAGAGAAATGTTATTTTTAGCTGCAACATTTCACGACACAGTAGTTTGTCAGTGTGTCCACATATAGATTCTTATGTTAACGAGAAGTTCAATCATGTTATTATTGTTAAAGTGCTTATGACACATTAGACACATTTTTGCTAAAACATACTTAACACAATTATATTAAAATAAGCCCAGCTTTCTTTAGTTTCACCATTTTCTGTGATATTTATAGTTACACTTCCTTATTGGACACGGACAGGAAGTGACATACATAGAGGAAAACCATTTTAAACTGTTGCCATGCCGATCATGTTATGTCAATGGTGAAATGAGTCAGAGTGCTATGGGACTTTCCCTTTTATCTAAGTCACTTCCTGTCAGTGCTGCTTCACTGAAATAACATGATCATTATTCCTCTCAACAGATGGTATCCATCTAAATAAGTCAATATTTTCAAAATTATTACAACCTGTCATATGCACTTTAAAGATATGAGTAGGGCTCGGTACCTTCTGTATTGATACTTTATAATCTAATAATTACAATATTTTCTTCTGTACTGCGACATAACCTGGTGTTTGTTATTATTCCAAAGAGCCGTGACAAGTCGGTGTCTTTCTCCAGCGCTGTGCAAGAGCTCCAGTAGGCATCAAGTGCCAAGTCTTTTGATGCAAATATTTTATGTTTTTTTGTTTGTTACGTTACTTGTATTTGCTGATCATATTTTCTGACGTTGACGGCTCCATAGACGCTAAACCACACACACCCCTTGGTATCAGTAATTGCATAAGTAATAGTGCCATAAACTAAGCTCAGAGAAGCGGATTTATGTTTACTCTGACAAACTACAGCAGCAGTCCACGATCAGAGGCATCAGTAGATCCTTAAAAAAAAAAACAGATGATAGTTGGCTAAAGATAAACCAATTGGCCTTTGCCAGAGTCAACAAACATTAGAAGCAAAATGAGCTGAAGAGTCACTTTTATATTGTCAGGACCTGAACGATTAACTGTGTTGAATGATAATGATAATAATGGATTACACTTGTATTGCGCTTTACAAGCCTTTATTACCAAGCTGCTCAAAGCGCTACATTATTCATTCACTCCATACTCGGTGGTGCTAACCTACTGTAGTCACAGATGCCCTGGGGCAGACTGACGGAAGCGAGGCAATCAGTCTGCGCCACCAACCAGGCCCTTCCTGCTCAGCTTCTGAGGTCTGATGGGTAAACAAACGTTAAAAACAACTGTAATGTACAGACTATAAGCTGCTACCTTTTCCCCACGCTTTGAGGCTTATACAACGATGCGGTTGATTTATAGATGTTTATGGTCTCACTGAATATTGTATCATGTTATCTATAACAATGCACCTACATTGTTTTGGCATGGGGACGATGGAGTACGCATTGAGTTGCCTTGTGTACGAAATGCGCGGTATAAATAAAGTTGCCTTGCCTATGTACCCCACGCATCGGCACAATCACCCGGACAGGTGCAAAGCCGATCGCTGTCTGTCTGCGATGTTCACTGCACACCGGGAACGAAAACCCCTCTACCATAACGGCTTCAGGTGCAAAACTAATGCGTTGAATTCTCCCAATATATTATGGCGGGACAAACAGGCTAAAGGAATCAAAAGCCAGCCTGGAGGGAGTCACCACAGAGCAAATTCCGAACACCAGGAAACTCCCGGAGGCCGAGGAAGGCGGCTCTAAACTGTGAAGGCAGCACTTTGGTTTGACTGAACACGCGCAGGTTTAAAAAACATTACGTTTTACACACTTTTCTAAAAGTAAATGTACTTGTAGGCCACTGTTCTTTTGAAATATGTGACCGCTCACAAAGACAAAAGTGCTTCAGATGCACTTGGAACTGCGTGGACAGCTGTGGCTTTTCGACCAGTGCGGCCTATCTATGTACATCTATCTTCATACACTTTGTTGGTGCGACTTATATTCAGGTGCACTCAACAGTCTGAAAATGTAACTGTAACTTGTAACATTGCATACGTACTCTAATCTAACGCATTGCCTCCGACACTGGTCAAGAGTCCCCATTATCCCCAAAGGGAAGCTGGGATAAAAGAGTTCTTATTCCAGTTTATTGAACGCACTTCCTGCTCCCTCAAGTGTGCACAATATTCTGCAAGTGTGTCCTGTTTTTCCCAGAATGCACTGAACCAGAATAAAAATTTAAAAAAAGAGTCAATAAAACATTCTCATAGAAGCCCAATCAACACTAAAATTCCAGCGTTTGTGATAGAAATACATGCACTGGTTACCTTTAGGGCTTTGTACAGACTGCATTCTTACATAAATATAACTATTACACAGTGATCGCCTTGGATGATTGTCAGGGCAGTGGACTCTATGGGATAAATGTGATCTGCAATAGCAATGCTGACACTTAGTATGATAAATATGGTCATGTTTATCTTCTCTTGTTCTACTGATGATATTTCATCATACTATTTTGAGACCACAAAAAGGATCATCTAAACTGATCGAATGACTTCAATTCTGAATTCCGGATTTGTCATATTTCCAAATCCGTTTTAAATTCGTTGTAAAGGTTGAAATAGGATGAGCCGCATACTGTAAACCAGGAAGTAGCGCTGATGCTGAAAACAGTCCATGTCAGTTGTTGTTGCTCCCTAAAAGTTGTGAAACGTGTTCATAAATCCATCCGTGTGAAGAGTCGGGATGTTTGGAAGGCGTTCGCAAAGGGCCTTGAAGAAGTGTGTTTGAAATCAATATTCAGAAACCACATCTAGTTGCTTTATGTAACCACTGAATGTGTTTGTGTTAGTGTTTCCTGCATAAGTTCCTCGCTAAGCTCCAGACAGCTGAAAAACAAACAAAAAAGAGGCAAAACAAACGTGCGCTCTGGAACCCTTTAAAGGAACAGGCCGCCGTTTTTTCCAGACTGAGATCTGTTCTGACCTGAGCTTAGACGAGTTGATTCGTGCCTGTCTGGTCTTTGTGCCCGTGGAAGAGCTGGTCGCTTCTAACCTCACCCTGTTTGGAGCCATAGGAATATACTGGGAGAGGCCAAATGCTAACAACATCTTTGGTCATTTTGCGTGACTGAGGGCACGCACAAAGACCAGACAGGTACGTATCAACTCGTCTAAGCTCAGGTAAGAACATAATCAGTCTGGAAAAAACTGTGTCCTGTTCCTTTAAGGTTTTGGTTTGGTCGCCTCCAACGCTCGGATGTTCATGTTCATTGGTAAATTCATTTAGCATTTCTGATCACAACTTCAGGGCTGAAAACATACTCTATACTCTAAAAGCCATTTAGTCCCACAGTGGTTGTGGGAAACGTATTCCCCATAATGATAAAAAAAACACCAATGTCATTTTTCAGATTCAGAAAACTTTATTGATCCCAAAGGGCAATTCATTTGTAGCAAACGTCGGAACATTTCACAAACACATCGCACACAGTCACTGTGCGTCCCAACAACACAGACTCGATACAATAGTCCAGAACAATAAAAATAGAGCACATTTCAAATTGTATATGTTACGTAATAAACACTCTCCCTTCAGAATTCAACAGCTCAGTGACAGAGGGGACAAAAGAGTTAGAGAAATGATTAGTTTTCCAAGAAGGGAACCTTTTTGGAACGTTTCGCAGCCTTTGACTCAGAAATAGTTTTCACATTTTTATTATGATCCACTCTTTTTGCAGATTTCCTTCTAAACTAGATTTGTTGACATGGTAGTTTATTTGTCTTGACATGCATGTTTTTAGATTCCCTCTCTGCTTCATTTGAGAGGAACTTTATGAAGACATTGGCTTTATCCCGCTGAACGCTGCATTTACTCAAAATGAGCAGTTTGGTAGACTGTCCGTTAACTTGTGCTCTCTTCTCGCTCCAGTCGGACAGCCCGGAGGAGCAGCCCAACAGCAGCGGCGTCCTGGGCCGCATCGGCAGCTGGCTGTGGGCGAGGAGTCCCGTAAGCTCCACAGAAAATGCCCCCTCTCCGACCGGCCCCGAGGACGAGCAGCCCCACGCTTTGACCGAGGACGTCTTCTACCCCGTGTCCCAGCCGGACGGCCAGCCCAGCGGGGAGGAGACCGCCGAGGAGGAGTGGGAGGAAGCCAGCAGTTCTTTTCACAGCGGGAACTCGGCCGCGGACCGAAACGCCGGCCGCTTGACCCACTCCCCCCGGGAACCATCGGGCAAGTCCGGCGAGAGGCAAGCGCAGACGGGCCGGAAGCTGCACGTCTACCTCGAGGAGACCAGCGTGTCTGAGGGCGCGGCCCAAGAGGTCGTTTGCAAGTATTCCAAAAGTTTAGAAGTGCGCCCCAAATCCAGGTCCTCGGTCAGTTTGGACTCAGAGAAGGGGCAGAAATACTCCAGTGTGCTCGTGGGGGTCAGTTTGAGTCCCCAAAAAGGGGACCGTGTGGCCGAAAGGGACGAGATGGGCCGCAGGAATGCAAGGAGGGGGTACAGGAAGAACTCGCAAGGGGATCCCGCGGAGAGCAGCACTGTGACGCAGGCAAACACAGAGCTGACAGATAAGGGCACAGCCAAAAGTCCCAAGTCCACAGCAGCAGCCGGCCCCGCCCCCAACACTACCCCCGCCCCTGATCCGTCACCTGCCTTACCCGAGCAGCAGCAGCAGCAAAGCCGCTCTTCCGGTCCTGGGGGTTTGAATCCAGGCCAAGACAACAGCTCAGAGGCATGCGGCGAGGCGGCGAGCATGGAGGCAGACGACAGCTTCTACCGCGTGGAGCGCAAAACCGAGACGCCCGAGTCCAAGCGTCGGAGCATGAAGGTGTCCACGAGCGAAATCAAGCTGTTCACCAAAAACGTGCCGCTGCCGGCCCGGGCCGGGGCCGGGCCGAGCGCGCGGAGCAAAACGGACTTTAGGCTGGCGGCGACGGGAGAGGAGCCGGGCGGGGAGGAGGCCACAGCGGAGCTCAAGTAAGTGACGGTCAGGGAGACTAAAAGTACTCAAGTAAGAGTTCTGTTGCTTTGAAATCATTTGACTCCATTAGAAGTTAGAGAACGCAGTGACCTCATTACTAACGCAAATGTGTTTGGAGAAAAAACTCCTGACTGTTGGAGTGTAAAGGTCTGATTTATGGTTTATACACCGAATAAAAACAAGATAGTATTTTCATTATTATTTTCTTTTTATTAATACACTGTTAAAATAGATACAATACATTTTCTTTTTTGAGATAAAGGTGCAAGAAATTACAGGTAGTTTTGGTATACTCCAGTAGAAGTAAAAGTTACTGTGTGCTAAAGTGACTCGGGTACATGGAGCTGATAACAACCCAGACTCGCACTGCAAAAGGATGGTTTAAGGTCACTTGAATTTGGACTTGTTGAAACCTGCTGACTACACGTTAATGATCGGTTCTAAAATATTTCTGGATCGACTAGTTTCATGAATTTTCTACTGTGCATTCCAAAGCATTACTTTGGATTCCAACAAATCTGTCGGACAAATGTCTGAGAAAACATTGACATTCCTCAACTATTCCAGCAGCATAAGTTGGTTGTAAATGCAGAGAAGCGGCACACACATTTCTTTGCTCCAAAGTTTCCCGATCCGCTGTTGAATGTTTCTGCTCATTCTTTTGTTTGATGGAAATCCTAAGAAATGAAAGGAGTGTTCGGAGCTCTTGAGACGGAGACAGACTGAATATGCGGCGTTATGCAAGTTGTTCAAAATGTCCGGGTGTGTTTTCCGTGACAGTTCATCATTATAACACTGTGGTAGCAAAACAAAAGTATCAGTTTTGGACCGCTTAAAATAAGAAAACAAATGTCAAAACCGGCCTTAAATATCTCCAAAATAATGTTCAATAAAAAGGACGCTTGGTCTCCAGTCATGTGAGCGCTTTTCCAAAGGGCTGTCTAAATCCTAAATGTATTGAGATTCAAATCAAGCTCATTTTAACTTCTAACACTTAGGGCTGGGCAATTAATGGAAAATGTTATCAAAAACAAAATCTCTACTTTGGTCAATCTCAAAAATGGTCATGGGACTTTATAATCGACAGCTTTGGGAGTTTGGACAAGACAATGGAAGAGTTGTGTGTGTTAAATGAAACTAGAGGAAAGCATTTGTTTTGATTGAGCTGAGATTTGAATAGAAGATTTATCTAATTTTATGAACCAGGAAGGTGTTTTTAATGTATGATGAACAAAATCAAATCGAAAATCGAGATTGATCAATATGGCAAAAATAATTGTGATCATTATTTTTGTTTCCAAAATTGCCCAGCCTTACTAACACTGGCACTATACCAGCATTCTTACTGTGCATATGGAGAAGCTGTTAGGCTGCCACGTTATCATTGCAATACAAGGCGGAAGAATTACCATTTGATCAGGTGCATTACCTAAATCTGAAATGTGAATGAGAGAGAGCTGCGTGAGTAAAAATGCACTTATGCCTCTGCCGTTGAACAGATGTTTGGTAATGGTTTGAATTGAAACAACATTGAAATGCGAAAAGAGGCTAATCTAGTAGTAGTACAAATAAGTAACTGTAAATACTATTATAAAAATAGTACTACCCAGGCATTGAGTACATTTGGGACATGGGCTGTTCTGTCTAGGATGTACCTGTGGACTTAACCATCTCCATTTAGCATCTTTATAAACCAATAAAGTTAGACTCAGGAAACAATGATAACAATTTAATTCAATAAATATCAATCATGATATTGAAGAAAAAAATACGATATAACTTCCCTTAAAAGTGTACTTTTCTCAAGTAAATGAAAATGAGTATTCAATTCAATTCAAATTTATTTGTATAGCACATTTAAAACAACTCCGGTTGACCAAAGTGCTTCACAGTAATAGCAGGTCACATAGAAATAAAATACAAGTAAAAGATAACATGCCAAGATACACTCAACTAGCTCGTATTGAAGGCCAGGGAGAAGAGGTGTTTTCAGTCTGGATTTGAACTGTTCCACAGACTGAGAGGACCTGATAGACAAAGGAAGACTATTCCATAGTCGGGGCGCTGCCACAGAGAAGGCTCCATCACCTCTCGTAGCCTAACTAATTACTAACTAATTTGCTATGAAAAACTCATATTTAACACTGCTCCCAACCAGGCCCTGACCATAACCGACAGTAACGTCGGTATAATCAATATCGACCACATGTGACGGTAACCAACAGCTGGGAACCATTGGACGGCAACAAGTCTTCCATTTGATACACAAAGAAATTGCTGGCAATTTTGTATTACATTTAATGCAACATAATGGAAAAAATATAATGTTTAAGACTATAAAAACTATGTTTTATAAAACAATCACAATTTAGTTCTCACATTACACCTCATTTTAATATTAGACCTACTTCACTTGGATGATTTAAAAGAGATGTGGTTTTGTGACTATGTTCGTTTGTGAATGTGGACTCACACTTGCATATCTAACAGCCGTAAGATGGTAAAAGAATATTTAGATTTGGGGAATATGTAGAAGACATATTACAGCTCCATGTATAATCATTTGATGCTCAGAGCTTTGCTCTTGTGGAACGTGTTTCTTATTGTAGTACATGTTTGTTGGGTAAAGCGTTTGAATGTGGGAGTGCTGACATTCGTATGATGGAATCGCTTCATTGTTAATACTACTGGACATGTACTTATAGAGGCCATTATTGTGGACATGTTATTGTAAGGTGGAGTATGACAACACACAGTGACTCATAATTACAAAGTGCACTCCTCTACCTGAACCAGGTTTGAAGGCCAAAGCAGCGTCCACCTCAGAACAAAATACATCGAGCATTAAACACTCTCGATGAAATATAATTTGTTTGCAATATTGAAATGGAGAGTAAGTCAAGATTTAAATGTTACTCGTGGTTCATTCCTGCATTTCGTCACATTGCTGACGTCCCAATTCTCCAAAGGCATGAGCAGACGCCAGTAATACTCAGTTTCTTGTTTTAGAACAAGATGACTTAATACTGTATTATAATGAAGTATCGCTACTCCACTGACAAAAGCTTCTTTTTGACGTATGGTTGGTGTAGTTTGTGTTTGCGTGTACTTGTCAGTTTTACATGAGGGGGTACTTTACTCCCTCAAAGTTGAACAGAAATCCAGAGGAGACAAACGTGTTATTGTTCGAAAGAGTGTTACAGCAAAAACTCATCAAAAAATGAGTAAATCTTTGATCTCGTTCACTTTCATTTGCGTAGGTTAGTAATAATCTGGCAGTTGAATACATATATTACACAATACACTCACAAGGAACAGAGTGAAAGCAAAATGATACATGATTCTGTTATTTGACAAAAAATAGAAAAGTGAAAAGTGGGGCGTGCACAAGTATTAATGTCTAATGCATGTAAACAAGCCACACCGGATTGTAGCCTTAGGCTAATTTCCATCCGTCTTCCGCCATGCACACTCTCAAACACACTCACATTCATCCTGGCCTATTGTACATGTTTTTAGTGGTAGGGGAAACCGGAGTACCCGGAGGAAACCTACACAGACACGGGGAGAACATGCAAACTCCACACAGAAAGGCCCCGTCCAGGTGGGAATCGAACCCGGACCTTCTAGCTGTGAAGCACGAGCGCTAACCGCTGTAATCTACTCTCAGTATAATTCCAGCTGTTCTGTGAGGGCCTCAGAGCTATGGTCAGAGTGTATTGGTCACTAAACAACATCATGAAGGCCAAGGAGCTCACCAGAGAGGTCAGGGATAAAGCTGTGGAGAAGTTTAAAGCAGCGTTAAGTTATACAAAGGAAAAGTAAGAACAAACGTCTGCTTTAACTAGTTGGAAAAGTTTTAGGAAATCAAACTCTCAATTAATACAAAATAAACTATTTATTATTTCGGCCAATCAAATCTCTGTCTGAGCTGCGACTCGTAGTTGCTTCAGATGCGTGTTATTGATGGACACGGAGAGGCCAGATGGAGCACACGCTAAAACACAGTGGAATTAGGAGCAGCATTTTGGTTTTGGGATGTAACTTTGGACAATATGAAGAAAGAAGAACATTGATGAGGCGCCAAACACAGACACGTTTTACTTTCTCTGACTCGCAGCCATTTAGTGACATTTCAGCTTAAACAGCTCCTCAGCTCCTCAGCAAAATAAGACCTGACACGGAGTCCTGCCTCAGATCGTAGTTACCAACCCTTTTCATACAGCAGGTTAGTGTTTATATCTAGCGTCTGTACGACCTACGGAGCATATGCGGTAGATGCAAAGGTAAATAAAGGCACATGGCACATCGCCTCCGCGGATACTTTATAGTCATGAACCGTCATTATGCTTTTGAGATAAGTACTTTATCCACAACATTCCCAAACATAAGCCCCCTAAACTGAGCCACAAACGACTCTTTACTCTTTACAAGCAGCACAGGCTCACCTGTATCTCTGTGGAGGCAGAGACGTGTGAATCCGGAGGTGAGGGAGTTTCTGTGATCATCAGATCGTGTAGCAGCAGCGAGAGAATGGCGTGATTAGCGCTGTGGCTAACGCAATGCTAACAGAGAAGAAAATAGTCCTTTGCGGTGGCTGCATGACGCTGATATTTTCACTGTACATCCACAATCTACCGCGCACCGTAACTAGACTAAGATGTAAACAAAAGCACGCGGCGGAGCGGACTTTGCCGCCATATCTCGCTGCTCCATTCACTTCCGAAATCGCGTGCCCTGCGATTACGAAATCGCGTTGTGTGATATTGCGATAAAATTGCAAATGCAATTAATCGTTCAGCCCTAGTTCGAATGGCCCAGTCAAAGTCCTGACCTAAATCCTATTGAACATCTGTGGAAAGACCTGAAAACTGCTGTTCACAAACGCTCTCCTTCTAATGTGACAGAGCTTGAGTTGTTTTGTAAAGAGGAATGGGCTAAAATGTCAGTCTCTACATGTGCAAACCTTGTAGAGTCGAACCCCAGAAGACTTGCTGCTGTTATTGCAGCAAAAGGGGGTTCCACAAAGTATTAAGTCATGCTGTATGTATACTTATGATAGATAGATAGATAGATAGATAGATAGATAGATAGATAGATAAATACTTTATTGATCCCGAAGGAAATTATTCATCAGTCCCTTGCTCACATTCACACAAGCAGAGCAGGATCTACACATTTAAAAGAAGTTAAAAATAATAAAATTATAAAATTAAAATAACACATTTAAAAGAGAGAGCAATAAATACAAGATAAGTTAAGTTAAGTTAAGGCACTGCTAGATAATGCTCAAGACATTTCCCTCTCTCCTCCTCCTCTGCTCCTCCCTGACGTGGCTCTGTTATAGAGCCTGATAGCATTAGGGACAAAAGAGCACGCCCCACTTTTCACTTTTCTATTTAAAAAAAATAACAGAATCATGTATCATTTTGCTTTCACTTCACAGTTGTCTGTTAGTTGTGTGGGAACTTTCAGTAACAAATTAAAAAAATAAAATCTTTGTTTGACAAAATGTCCAAAAGTTCAAGGTGTATTACTACTTTCACAAGGCACTGTGTATATATATATATATATATATATATATATATATATATACATATATATACATACATACACACACATATACACATATACATATACACACACATATGATTGTATGTTAAGTTAGATAAATAAATCTAATTTTTACCTGAAATAAGAATAACAAATCTTATTTGTTGATGGATTTCTTCTACTTGGCAAGATATAATTACTCAAATTATTATTCTTAATTCCAGTAATTCTAACTCATAAATGTAATTTCTAGCCTGCTGGGCCACAATTGATAAAAATGCTTTATAAACTCTTCAGTACAAAATAAGATCCAGTGTAGACAGTGATGTTTATTTCACTGAAGAAATAGTTGGCTTGTCGGTGTAATTTAATTTGAGGAATAATTTCATGCTATTACTTAAAAATAAGTGTATTCATCTTTTGCAGAACAAAAGACGCCACGAAACCAGAAGTCAAAGCTAAACCAGCTCCTGGTCGGCTCGCGGACAAAATCAGCCTTTTTGAAAACAGAAAAATAGGAGGTCCACAGCTTTTTGACACTCCGAGAAGCGCCGACGTCTCCGCAATCAGAAAACGATCGGACGAGTCCTCGGACAAGAAAAGATCCAGTTCTACGTCCCCGCCTCGCCAAAGAAGTATGACAATTAAAGAGCACGTCATAAACTCCAACGACACGTCTGTGACTGCAGAGTCGAGCGGTCCGAAGCCAACCACCTCAAGAATCCATCACAGGGTCACTGCCACCAAGTCACTGGAACTTCTGGACTTACCGGACCAACCAGAAACTGCAAATGACAAGGCTGTTTCGAAAGCACGCGTGTCACAACTCAACGGGGCGGATGTGGGCAACTTGAAAGTGGAAACGCTGGAACTAACAAAGAAAGAGGAGACCAATTCAGGAGAAACTCAGGATGCAAACGATTCGAATAAAGTGCCGAAAAGGACAGGGTCTAGGATTAAGAAGAGGAGAAGTAAGGAACCGGCAAGTCCCATAACAGAAAAACAGCAAGAGTTAACAAAACAACCCCTCGATAGTGTAGATAGTACACCAATAGACCAAGAGGGCGGTACGAATATTGCAATACAGGTTACAGATGTTGTCTTGAAAAAATCTCAACAAGCAACATCAGATAGCGGTAATATACAGGATGCTCTGACCAAAAAGGATGAGCTTGAGAGGACTGCAAAAATTCAGTCTAAAAATACAAAATCAGAAAAAAGTCCTAAAGAGACTAAACTAGACACATCTACTGCTAAAGAAGATGTAATGATGAGTATTAGGCAGAAAAAAGCCATTGTAGATGTTAAAAACAGAAACAAAACTATTTCAAGTTCCGCCATAAAGCCACCTAGGGAGGACCCAAGAAACAAACAAGATTCCTCCAAGGGTCAAGACGAGGTCACAAGTTCAAGTCCACAGCAAAGCCTCAATGACAAAGAAGGCAAAACCGTAGGTGCCCCAGAGGTCAAAAATAGTAGTGACCTCAGGATTAAGAAGGGCCAACGGAAACTCGCTGAAAAGGTTAGAGCAAGCAATGACAAGAATCCAGTTGAGGCTTCAAATAGCCAACGTGATTTAAATAACAAAGAAGGCAATGCGTCCGCTGACACACAAGAGGAAGAAGCCGTTTCAACGACTGATAAAATAGTCCAAGAATCCAAAGAAACTAGCTTTAAAATTGAGAGTGAAGTACCCACAGTTAAACAAGTAAAGCCAATGCAGAAAGAAATTGCCCAAGGTGACAATACACAGCCGGCAGACACAACGTCGAAAGAAACTACGAGAAATGAACAAAATGTGCCCAGCTTTAAACAAGCTGCCACATGTGCTATTGACAAAACGGAACCGCGTTCTGCAGAACAGCAAACAGCTGAGAAAATCGAAGGAAATATGGCACAAGCAACGCAGAGAGAAAGTAAACAAGAAGCTCCCAGTGGGGAATTAGAAAAGGTTGCTGAACGCCGACTGCGCAGGCCTTGTGACAAATTGAAGGGTACTGCAGAGGGTAAAGATAAAGGACCCTCTAATGAAGTGCAGAAAAGTCTCTCCGTTTCTGAAAATAAAGAAGTGGCCACTACAAGTGAACGGCAACAGGCCAATGACAAACTGGAGGATGCTACAAAGCGTAGAGATGAAATGACCCCAAATGAAGTGCAGAAAAGTGTTCCAAGTAAAGAAAAGAAAATAGATTTGGCCAGTGTGAAGAAAGACGTCTCTGCTACAAGCGGACAGCTAATAATGAATGATAAAACAGACACATGTGCTGAAGACAAATCCACATTAGATAAGCCAACAAAGGAAATCACTGTTGAAAATAATGCTAATTCATCAAGTGCTAAAAATGAGTCTGATTCTGTAAGTGAAGTGCAAAACAACATTGGCACAAAAGTTTTCGTAACGCCCGCAAAGTCAGCCAAAACGCATGAAAAAGTGACAATTCAAGACTCAAGTTTGCCGTTAGAAAAGGATGAGGCTAAACAAGACGCCACAGAGGAGAACATTGCCCACTCGTCTGTCAGCAAACCCGAAACTGATCCGTTTAGTTCGGATCAAACAAAGGCTCCCATTCACAAAAGTCCTGCTATTCTACCTCAAAAGGACCAGGAAATAACCAGCCAAAACAGTGCCCCTTTCACAAGTCAGGCAGATGGCCATGTCAAGGATGAAAAACGAAGATTAGCCTCAGATTTACCTGCAACGGGGCGGAATGCTAACAAGTCAAAGGCTGGACTTGAAGCGGAATTGCTGGCATCCAATTTACAAAGCAAGCAAGACGCGGAGGCAGCAGTGACACAAGGAGTGATTGAAAAAGGTGGGAAACTTGTCAAAGAAAATGTAGCAGGAGAGATAGAAACCTTTGAAAGACAGGTTTTGGATCCTGGAAAGGCAAAGTTAGGGCAAGCGACCAATCTCACCAGCCAGGATCAAAAAACATTTGGGAAATTGGAAGCAGAAAAACAAGAAAATGCTTTGAAGATTTCACCAAGTAATACTTCATCAGCAGAGGAGTCAGTGGGGGCAGAAAACAATGCTTTGTCTGTCAACGATAATGAGGGAGAAAGAGAGGGGCACACACGTACAATTGCTAGGCCTCCCTTTGCTCTGACAAAGTCTACAAAAATCCATGGAAAAGAAACAGAGCCAAAATCAGCAGCCGCGGCAGAACCGCAGGCTGAATGTGTAACAGTGGAAATAAATAGTCAAAACTGGCCAGATGAGTCAGCGGAGCAATCCAGTTCTTTTACTGCCAACCAAGGAGCGCTGGCTGTGGCTAAAAATGACATTTCTGAACAAAAGGATGTTGTTAAAAAAGCTAGCAGCACTGAAGAGAGTGAAAAAGCAAGTAGTGATCTTGAGAACAAGGCGGGTGCTAGTAAAATACCATCTGAAAGCCCACTACTAGCAAGAGATTTGATCAAACAAGCTAGTGGTCAATTTGAAAAGGCAATTACGAACATAACGTCTGGGAAGACAGGTCCAACTAATGAACAGCCAGCGAATGGCGATGTCACAGTGTTGCCAAAAAGAGCCGTGCTCAAGGATGAAGCAGTTACCGCTAACAAGCAAAGTTTAAAAACACTTCCCGAAGTGAAGACGTTCTTGGACTCGTCTCGCAAAAGGCACAACTTGGGGAAGGGGAGGAGTAAAGACGACTGGGGCTTGGCGCGACAACAAGATGCCCCATCTAGCTGGCTGGATGTGGACTTCCCCAAGCAAAAACTAAAAGTGTCAAGCGAAGCCAAGCTAAAGTCTTCGGGGAGCGAGAGCAATCTCTTGGATACATCTGCGGATCTCGACGACGAAGATTTCGTGGAAAAAATCAAAAAGCTGTGTTCGCCATTTCAGTTACCGCCGAGAAAGCATAACCATCTCCGACCCCCTCAACCGCCCTTTGCAATGCCGGCGATAAAAGAAGATAGATTAGAAAAGACCTTTGACCCGGAAGAGTTCACGTTTGGACTGAGAAAAAAAAAGTTCAGTCTGGAGACCCCGAGTTTGCTAGCCAAACTGCAAAGTTCGGAGGGGAAAACTAGCAGAAAACCGGCAAGAGCTAGCTTAGCCGACAGAAGCATGTTGATGAGCGGTTTGGATTCACGCTCCCGAGACAAAACAAACGGCAAAGAGGAGCAAGAAGACGCGAAGGATGAAGTCAAAGATGAAATAAAGGTTAAATCTCGACTAGAGGGCAGCTGCGTGCTTAGCAGTCTGACCACGTCCAGTTTTAGGAGCAAACTTAGTCAAAGTCAGGCCCGGGCAGAGAGCGCTGAATCTGGGAATGTGTCTCCGAGCAATAGCCCCCTACAACAAAGGCCCCAGCAACCGGGACCGCCCCCCCTCAGTCCGACACACACTGACCCGGAGAGGAGGCACAGGAAGGAGGAAACGCCGAGCGCGGTGGAGCTTGTGGTCACTGACTCAGACCCTCCACTTCCAGCGTTCGGCAGAATTAAGCTGCCCGGCTTTTTGGAGAAGTACTTCCCGAGAGAGGAGAAGGCAGAGGCACAGGAGGGACCGGGCGGGGAGCAGCAAGTCAGCTCAGAGGTCAGTTTAAAGACTTTTCAACAGCTACTGCAAAGCTCTTACTGCTTTTCCTCTCTGTACGACAAACGGAACGTCTAAAAGACCGCTAGAAAGCTATAACGTGTGCAAATCATGTTCAAATTGCTCAATCCGCATGCAAACTTTCCCTGCTGTTCTTAAAGTGACCATACACTGCAAAAACGGAAGCTGTTCATAGATCGCAAAAGAGGAAACTACAGGATCTGTAGGTCAGTTCAAAAAATTTAACTTCAACTTCTGCATCATGTTAAAATAATTATTATCCAAACGTTTAATGCTGTTTCTAAAGTGACCACACAAGGAAACTCTTTCACAGATATGCATCAGTGAGAGACTAAAGGGCATGTAGTTTATTGAGAAAGTGTAACTTCAATTTATGCAAATGAAATGTAATAGATAATAAAGGCTTACACTGCCAAACCAACATATATTTTGATCTAAATGGTCAACAAAAATTGTTGACCTTATTTTGAGTCATTCTGACTTGAGAAGTAAAACAAAAAAAGAATCTGCCGGTGAAATAAGCATTTTTGCACTTAATGAGTCAGTTATTTCAAGTCAATTGAGATTTAGTAACTAATTCTATGTGCAGTTATTTGTTTTTGTTTTCCTAATTTAAGTGCAACGATACTTGTTTCACAGGCAGATTCTTACCTACTGAAATTCAATGGTAAACATACTTATTTCCTTTAGCTTATTTTTAGATTACGTTTTGCAGTGTATGCAAAGTGTATTGCCTTTTCCAAAGTCACATACACTGCAAAAAACAACAACAACTAAACAGGAAACTGCTGATTATATGGGTTAGCGTGAAAACGTAATGATAATAACAATGCCGCACACTTGTATTGCGCTTTACAAGACTGTATTACCAAGTTTCTCGAAGCGCTACACTGTAGTCACTATTCATCCACTCCATACTCATTAACAATAACGTATGCAATTTATGCCATAACAAATGTTTCTGCTAACTGTAAATGCTCCTTCCAAAATGACCTATACTTTAAAAACTAGGTATAAGTATATACGATATCTAGATGCAATTATTGTGTGCCATATTTTAAGCAAAATTATATGATTATTTAACTTTAGCTGAAAAAAAAAAAAAACAACAACTAGAGTAACTGACTGTAAATCCCCCTAACCGGTCTACAAACTAAGGCCTTCCTCTTTTTGAGTGTGCCGGCTTCCTTTGCTCTTTCAACAGTGACCACGTCGCGCTCTTTTATCCGTTACAATGCTTGTGCGCACACGGTCTTGCAGTAAAAGTGAAACTAGCCTTGGACACGCTCAGGAATGCGATGAATGCCCCCAGGCCGTCGAGCGGAGCGCGGCTGTTAGTTACTTGGAATTGTTAGTGTTTTGAAGGGCGGACATTTCCTGTGTGGAAAATCCTCCGAGACCAATACCAATGGCTTCTCCAAAACGGGGCGGGTGTTGTGAAATGTTTTGCGTCTCCGATTGGCTGAAAGTAGACGTCGGAGTCACTTTAGGAAAGCTATGTTGCACTAGTTCAATGTTTCACCACAGATTTAGAACTTGTGATTTCAAAAACTGGTTCAAAATAAAGGATTTTTTGTTACATTGTGGCGAAACCTTTCCATTTAAGAAGCACTTCAAAACACCACATTTTCTCGGCGCGTAGTTACAAAGCAAACTTTAACCCTGGTTCCATCCAGAGCCAACATTTGCATTTTGCTCACGCCATGAATTAGTATGTAGTTTGTCAGACAGTAGGTTTTTGACTCTCTCATGGAGCAGGAGCCCGTATTCTCCATTATGATATGCATTTGAAATCTTCAAAAGGAAAATCTATACAAATATTCATAAGTCCATTATCTGCCGCATTTATCCCACCACAGCACAAACCCTGCAGGAACAATCCTTGTACGACCAAAGGATGCACTTAACATGTGTTTTGTGTCCCAGGCTGGATCAAAAATGCCCTCAGTGAAAGAGGAGCCACAGAACAAAATGGAAGACACACAGGAGGACAAAGAGGTCAGTGGGAAGAGGACCTTTTTTTTAGATCGTAAATATGGCTGCTGCTAATGATTATTTTGTTAATTGTTTTTAGAGCAGAATTTGATAGAGCAGTACAGTGCAATGCAGGGAAACATAAGCTTCCAAAAAAACAAAACAAAAAACTGTTTGAGATGTGACACAAAAATGTTGCACTTTAGGCCTAACTTGGCCCTAATGGTCAGGAGGTTTGTAATCACATCATTGGCCTGTGTGGGAGAGCTCGTGCACTCGGAATGAATGAATGTTTGCCATTTAGAAAAATATATCTCAAATCAAAGGCATTTGTTTATTATGTTGTTTTCTGATCATTTGACTCCATTTAGAATGAATGTTTGAGAACTGGCTTTATACCAGTTTAATAATTAGTTAAATGTGTTCAGAATTTAGAGTTATTCTTGTGTGTTTTGTGAATCGTCTTGGGGCAGTTTCCTAATTCGGCCTCGCACTGTTCACTCTGTGTGAAAAATGGGTTCAAACGAGCCAAAAACATGTCCCGTCTCTGAAAAAACACAGCGACCCTTTAAACTTCAAAATTTAAAATCGCGAATAATTGTTGGGATTTGTCAGTTATTCGTTTGGCCTAGAATGAGCTGGAATAGTTTATATTTTTAAGAATGCAAATCAGAAGTTGCTAAATAACTTTAAAATGATATTACTCGCACACTGGAAATCAACTCATCAGATGTTTCAAAAACGTCGACTTTCTGACTAGTGGATTGTAAAGCCAATCACTGTGATATTAGTCAATACAAAGAAGTGAAAAGTGACAGTCACGTCCTTTAGAACTCTGTAAATGTTTCATAACGTTGGTGTCTTACTTCGAGTAGAGGGACATTGCGGTCATTGTGTTTAGGCTGCTGTTCTACAGCCCACTCTGAAAGAAGCAGCACACAGTTCTCCAGGAGAGCTGCAAGACGTCCGTGAGGTACGTTTAGGACTTACAGCGGTTTATATTTAGGTCAAGAGGTAGACATTGATTTTTGGAAGCAGAACTGGGTGAAGGAGCAATAAAAATATCAACGACTCATTATTCTGTAATGTTTGATTTCACTGCCATGAAGTGACATCTTATAAGTTACAATTACTGACATTAAGAATAGTTTACCTTAACTTGAGTAATTTAGACTTGCTTATTCTTGCAATAAATACAAGAAATAAAACATCTAATTTCTAGTCAACTGAGATGAATGATCTAATTATAATTAAGTACTATGAGATGAGACCGAATGAACCTAATTGGACTACACATGTGTGTTGTCTTGTGTAGGTTACTGTAACGATGCCCACAGTGGCCGCCCCCACAGTGGAGTCGAGTGTGAGAGCAGAACAACAGAAGCTTCCTGAGTCTGTGGCCAATCACTTCGCTGGGATTTCCCTGAAGGATAAAGCCCCTCAGCCCAGGAGGAAGCCCAGCAAAAAGGTAAGATGTCCCAAAGATAAAGTGGCACCGCAAACAGTTTGTAGGACAGTCCCGTGTGTCAGATGCTCTTTATCTTGAGAGCAAGAAACAAATGACATTTCAATCAGAACATGAATTTGAACCTTTTGCTGTAGATTAGCGACATAAATATAGTCTTGAATTTAATGTTTCTCTTTCTGGATAAAATTATTTTTTTCAAAGTAGGTTTTGGAAACTTTGTCTTAGTCAATACTAGTTACTACTGGAATAATAAAAAAAAAGCTTTGTTCATGGGGTTCAAAGCTAAAAAGTCCATCTTGAAATTAAAATCTCTAAATCTTTTTTGGTACGTGATTATGCAATTTCTAGGTGTCAGAGTCTTCTCCCTTCAAGTGCAGACAGGACTCTTCAGTCAGGCTCCTGGGTCCCGCTCGCGCCCAAATGTTTCAATAAAGCGCTCACTCTCTCGTAGTCTTGTATCCACAAGTCTGGCTAGACGTGTCCCGATGAATTTGACTAACTGCACGTGGCTTGAGTTGAACACATGCTCCGCTCAAAGATGGACTCGTGTCGGGCTGCAGCCGTCAGCCAAATGAAGCGCAACAGGGTTTTAGGTCGCGAGTCTCCGCTGGTGTTCGTTATCGGGGCAAGATTCAGAAATGAAGCTCGTCTAGTTGCTCTTCAGTGAGGGATAAATGAGTACACCCTGATCTTCTTTTTATTGGCCATAACATGTAAACATTCACAGAACAGAGGAATAGGTGAGTACACCCTTAGAGTCAATAGATGGTTGACCCTCCTTTGGCAGCAATAACTTAACCTTTGTAATAGAGATGGCTCAGCCGCGGTCTGCGGCAGGACTGAGCCAGGACTTACACCGGTTGTAAAACCCAGAGCCAAACTAAACCAGTTATAAACCAGGACTGAAGAAACCTGAGTCTTTAGGCAACAAAACAGAGCAGTGACAAGAAAGACGTCTTTACCTTTAGCGACAAACCCGGTGTCATGGTTTGGTGGTGGAGTGAGGAAAAATAAAACCCAAAATGCAGGACTGCAACAAAAAACTGGTGAGGTTTAATAACAGAGTGAGAACCGGGGAACCAGACGGGGGAACAGAGTCAGAACCCGGAGAAACCGGGAGGGCCAGGAGAGTTATGGTGGAAATCCAGGAGGGCTCAGGAACAGCAGAGCCAAGTCAGGCGGGTCTGGGCGACGAGTGGCGGCTGTGAAGTGTTCAGGTGATATTGGTGCATTGTCGTCATCTACTGGAGGTAGCTGAGAAAACTCTGGGTGACTAGGAGGGTTAGGAGCAGGGGCCCACCCAGGACGAAGAACAATGTCCTGCAGTGGCCCTGGGACATGAACAGGAGGAGCCCACCCCAGACGGAGGTCTCAGTCCGATGGTGGCCCCAGGACAAGAGGAGCCCACCCTGGACGGAGAACAGTGTCCAGCGGTGGCTCCGGAACAGAAGGGGCCCACCTCGAACCGAGGTTGGGGTCTGGCAGTGGCTCAGGGCAAGAAGGAGGGGACAGCCACCCCGGACGGAGGCAGATGTCCAGCGGTGGCTCTGGACAGGAGCAGGAAGCAAGGATCAGGGTCCTCAGCTACTGAAGGGCAGTCCGCTGGGTCTTGAGTTGGTCGTGTCATTCTGTCATGGTTTGGTGGTGGAGTGAGGAAAAATAAACCCCAAAATGCAGGACTGCAACAAAACTGGTGAGGTTTAATAAATGACAAAAACTATAACAAAATCCAGTAATGACAAAAAACTAAAACAAACCGGGGCTGACGTAGACAATGACACGACAAAGGACAAGGGAAACACAGGGGTATAAATACATGAGGACACAGGGCACAGGTGAAACACATCTGGACGGGGCAGGAAATCAACACAAGGGAAGCAAAGCAAAATCACAAGGACAGAACACACATGTCAAAATAAAACACAGGACTAAACCAAAAACATACAAAACCAGGGGAACAAAAGACAAATCACGACATAACGGTGTCGTGATGAACACACTTTTAGCGCAGAACTGCTCAGGATTGATCCAGTCTTGGATTATGGGCTTTAAAAATGTAGAGGACACAATATAACCCTGGAAGTACAGATCAGGGCGATGGGCGAGGAAAGCGCCTCCCTTTGGTCCTTGGTCTCTTTGGGTCTCTTTGGTTCTTGACATCGCTGCAATACCAACTCCTTGTGCCCAGGGTGACTCCACTGCATTTATTTAAGTAACTCTTTTAATAGGCCTGTATACTCTTAAGAGAAGTTTGATCAAAATTTGACTTTAAAATAATGCTATTATAGTGGTCTTTTACTAAATATGGCCCTGTTTTTTTGTAGTAAGCATTTGTAATGGTTTTACACTGGTATGTAGAGTATTTGTTTCTTGGGCCATGCTTTGTTAATTGGAAACTATCGGAAATGGTTATGTGCACAGTGTCTTCAAACCCCTAGTTTTAGAACCACTAGCCTTGATTCTGTCATCTTGTTGTGTGCTAACAGGCTAAGATAGTGTCTTGGTCGTGAAACATTGCTCAGTATAGAAGTGTTGTACCTTTTTTTTAAACTCATATTTTGGACTGGAAGGCTAGCTGAAAATCGCTAGCCTTCTTCTTTTGTGAACAATTGTAAATCATGTAGCACTGGCTGAGCGCAGACATCTGATTTAAAGAATGTAGCCTGAAAAGAAAGTGTTTATTTTTATTGTATTTCCACATTTATACATTCTCTTGCCTGCTGCTGTCTGCCATGCCCTCTGCTGAGCTAGACTCGACACCCCATTCTGATAGATAGTGCTATTGGTGCAGCCATGTTTTAAAGCTGGGGTACCTGATTTTTGTTGTTGTAGAGTACTTTTTTTTGCCAGAGTATGTTGTAAAGACAGCAAAAAACAGATATTGGTGCATTGTCTTCATCTATTTTTTTAATTTAGCGATTGAGTAAAGAAGTAGAATCTAAAATTAGTGCAAATAAATTTTGGGTGTGGTCCCCCTGCTTCACTTTGCCACCGCTCAAAAGCTGTACATGGGCGTGAAGCGTGCATACAATGAGTTTACTTGAACATTTCAGATGTGCGGGACAGATTGTTAGAGCTAGAAACAAGTTTGGATGAATTTTTTATGAATGTTACGGACACATTTTCTCTTCTGCATTCACCAAACACTTGGTTTCCGTGGGAGTCTCAAGTGATCCTTCCCTTTGACTATCACCACCGCTCACCTTGACATTTACAAAGCTGAACGTTTTGATCTAGTATTTCTTTGTGGTGCACACACCCAACCCTTCACACTCTTCACCACTCTTTACTTTACATAGCTTTTCATGTTTGCTACCACTGTTGCTACTAACGTGACTATAGTTCATCATCAGTTTTAAATAGGGCTGAACGATCTTGCCAGAAATCAATGTTGCAATTTTTTTTCCCTAAACAATATTGATTGATTAAAGGGACTATACAGAGTTTAAAAATGTTAAAATTAAATATTTTCCTCCCCCTACATGTTCCAGCCATGTCCTAATGTGCAGAATGAGCCCAGACCTGTTCACCACAACTGCCTCTAAAATCCTGCACTGTCACTCAAACAGCTGTTACTTCGGGTCCGAAGTGCCGTCATGCACGAGCTTAATATAGAAGGTGCAGATACACGTAAGACCTGAGGTGGCAGTAGTGAGTATAAAACTGACCAACTTGCATCTTGTCCCTTTAAATATAATTCAAAATAGTCCACATGGCAATTTATATAATTTACCATAAACTTACATACTGAATTGTTTTTTTTTGTAAATAGTCTAAATAATTTATTGCTATTTGCTCCTAATTTCATTGTGTTTTAGTCAGTGGGTGTGGGATACGTTCTTATATTTATCCAAAATATTCCCAAACATAAGCCTTGTTTTAGGTTCAAAAAAGTCCAAACTGAGCCGACTCTTTACAAGCAGCACAAGCTCACCCTCATCTCTGTGGAGGCAGAGATAGTTGGAGATGAGGGAGTTTCTGTGACCATCAGAGCGTGTAGCAGCGAGGGACTCACGTGGTGATTAGCGCTGCGGCTAACGCAATGCTAACGGAGAAAAAGCAATAGTCCTTTGTGGTGGCTGGATTATAAAGGCTGATATTTTCAGCCTTGTAAACAAAAGCACGTGACTGTATCTCGCCGTTACATTCCCTTCTATAGGCCGCGGTTGTCAGCTGCATGGGACAAAATTGCGTGCCTCTGCCATGAATCTCGCGATAAAATTGCAAATGTTAATAATTGTTCAGCCCTAGTTTTAAATGTGCTGTATTATACTGTGTACATTACAGGTTTTTGTAATGTCACAGGGGTAACTAAAATATGGATGGGTAGACATGGGGAGGGAACAATGCTGTGGTGCATGGACAGAAGGCAGGAGAAGGTGAAGAAAGTTAGCACTCATTTGTTTGTAATAATTTCGGCCCGGGACTTTTAGGTCAAGACCGGCCCTCTAAAAAATCAGTCATACCATAGTCGCTGAATTAAGTTCATCCCAGGGGGTGCCCAGTCAAAAAAATAAATAAAAAAAGATGGGGTCAGGATCGACCTCACAAACTTGTAGTTATGAGCCCGGTGCTCTACCTATGGAGCTAAATGATTGATGCCACCGCACGTTTATTAATGTTATGGACCGCCCCGTGCTTGTGTTTTGACAGAAAATGGAGTAGCGGCTTTACAGGTTAGGCCATACTTATTGAATCATTTTGTAATTAGTGCAAATTCGCCTGGGTGCCCAAAGATTTTAGCAAGTGCTGAAGTAGCACCCACGGGATCAGAGCCTTTGAGTCATACAGTATTCAATGCAATAGTCGAGGTCATTAGCAATAAGCCTTTGAACTAAAACAGTGTAAACTTAAAAACCGAGGACGACACTGCCTGTTGTTTCTGCTCAATTCAAGCTAATGCCTCAGAGCTCTCACAACTGTCATCTTCACTTGTAAAAATACTAAACAATCTTAAAATTCTCTTTCCGTTAAGGAGGTTCCTCCAAAACAAAGCCAAAACGTTGTAAATCCTTTTCATGGAAACAAAGCGCTATTTCCAAACTGCGCGCACTGAGACGAGGGTTAGGGTTAGGTACGTTCTCCCGCTCCTGCCCACTCCCGGTGGATTTTTTTCCTGTCCTGTCCCACGGGATCCCAATCAGGGGATCAATAATGAAATTCACTTCCCCGTGGATTCGGTGGGAATCCTGACAAATTGAAATCCCTTTGGCACAACGGACTCATCCAGCTCAAGCTAATTGTTGTGTTGTTTGCTCCTGTTGTTAACTAAATTATCATCTCCAATGTGAAAATGATTGCAAGGAATCAACATTCTGCAGTGGGTGAGCACGTTTGGTTACTCGGAGCTTGAATCAGGCATTTGAAAGCATCAGAAGTTATGTATGAAGTGTCCTTGAACTTAACTCTATTCAAGTCAGGTTTTTTTTCTCTGTTTTTTATCATTCTTTAGTGAAAATCAATATTTTGCCCTATATGTGGGTTGCCTGTATAGAAGGCATACTCCCACTACTAACTAGAAGTCATGTTGGAATTAATAGAAAATGTTATGTCAACCTCTTTACACATAACCCTTTAAACAATCTAATTTACAGCGCTATGTGTCAAAAGTTGACTGAACATATTCAATTAATTCCAACTTTTATTTCTTAGAGTGCACCAGAGGCTGCTATATCTGGCTCGCGACAAAAATAAGTTGAGAGACTCTGATCTAGGGGGACTTGGCGCTGAAGAATGGTTTTAAATATAGGTTTTCTCCAGCCTCAGCCGCAGTTCCAGGAAACGATTCAGAGCTGTTTTCTCTGCCAAAAAAGAGCCCTCACAGTTGTGGCACATTTTAGTTCTTCATTTGTATTTTTTTAATGATTTATATTTGGAAATTGGGTTGGCTCCCAAAAAGCGGTCCTCACCTCTCCATCTCTTGCTAAGCCTAATCCTTTCATTGTGATCTAAAAAAAAACGATTAAAATAAAAGCAGATTAAATCAATCCATAAAATATCAACATAAAAATGTATTAATTGCAGTAAAAGGCAAGAGTGCAGATACAATGCTTTTATATGCACGGGTAAAAAGAACAGTTTTCAGCCTGGATTTGAACATTGTCAGAGTTGAGGCCTGTCTCACATCCTCATGACTGGGTAGAGGTCGACCGATATATTGGGCCGATACTTGAGCATTTTACAATATTGGCTATCGGCCGATAAAGCACGGTTAAAAGCCAATATCTCCAGGACCGAAAGTGATAGAGACTTCCCGTTTTTTGCATTGGAAAGAGTTAAGTCATGGCTTTAAAACGAGTCCCCCAAAACTTCTCAGTGAATATAGACATGCTGTATGTCATTTTGAAGGAACCTGGAGAATTCAATTTAACCTGTATTTTTGATCGCTGTGCAAAATACCGCAGCTAGCAACAGTATGCTAATGCTAACAGCTGCATGCTAATAGAAACGGCATCTAATCAAAGCTGTGACAGATTGGATCGCCTAAAGTAATTAATTACACTTTAATCCTAATCCATTAGATTTTGATTTTAGCCTTCATTTTCAAAATTGCACTTGTTGCATATGTTCAAGCAGATTATAAACACATTTAGATTTTTTGTCCAACAGTGAAAACTGGGCTTAACGCTGACGTCTGTGACTTGAGGTCGCTTGCGGCTAAAGCAAGACTCGACTTGACCCCATGACCATTTGACTTGGACTTGCTTTAGACTTACTCCCACCTCTGATCAAAACCGGCATTAACAACCCAGATGTTTCATTTTTGCACCAGAAATGATTAGAAATGGGGGGGAGTTTGTCCGGTGGGGGTTTGCAGCTTGAACCTATGTTTTCACCAACAAGGTGTAAGATAAACATAAGGTAAAGATGTATTTGAGATTAGTACCTGCAAAAAGTACAATACCCCTCTTTAAACTACAGGTTGAATAAATGTTGACGTGTTCCTGTGTAACTGACTCAAACCTTATTATGGACCTTTGCTGTTTATTTCTTGGTGTGTCTCCACGGCGAGGTCCTCCCAAGTCGACCTCGCAGACAAACCTCCATGAAAACGTTTTTATTTCTGAAAACACTTCCCGTGTTGCGTTCTTCTGAGTGGTAAACGTGCATTTCTATTCTCTCTTGCAGATACAACCAGCCAAGGGTTTTCACAAGAGGCCGGGAAAGGTAACGTAGGCACGCTCTTTGCCCAGTTTAAACACAGTCACGACGGCGGGAGGACTTTGGCAGACTGAGTTTACAGCAGTTTTGCGGGAACATCTGGGAGTCATATATTGTTCCAGGGGGTAAATTAAGCTCTCCAAGCAGATTGGCGAAGAGACGCTCGCATGGAAGTCATTACAAAGTGGAATGTCTGGATTGTATTACATTTAAATTTGAGGCACACAAGAAAAAAAAACGGTTTAGTAACAGAGAAATAACCATTTAAGTTACTAGTACTAGTACTACTTTCATTTCCACGGTGTAAATTCTCAGTAGTGAGTTCGCTCCTCTTGCACCTCCTCTGGAATCCTCTTGAACTACTGAACTCAGTCTAATTCCACTCAGCAAAAGGATGACTTTGACAAAAATGACGACAAAATGCTGAATCTGGGTTGGTTGGTTTATTTAGCAGGTCATTATGTTAATGACCAAGCCATACCGGATTGTACACTTTCAAACACACACATCATTCATCCTGGCCTATTGTACATGTTTTTAGTGGTATAATGTAATGTAAACACGCCTCGTCTTTGGAATATCATATTTTCCCATCATTCCTCTGTTTGATGGAATGTTAGTCACTTTTAAGAATGAAATATGAACAGATTTTTCTTTTGTGTTTGTTGCATTGAAAATCTATATAGCAGAGTTGAAAGTGTCCGACCACAAAGAACATCCTACAAACAATCCCCTTAAGTTTTCCCCGGGGAAAAAGCAGCAAGGCAAGACATATTTATTTATACCGCGCATTTCCTGCACAAGGTAACTCAATGCAGCATCATTTTAGCTTCCAAAACTCACTTTCTTTATCTTTTTTAGAAGCAGCTCAAAAGATACTGTTCATGATTTTATTACCCTGTGTCATGTTCCGTGCGTCAATAGTGCGTTTGAGAGCACTTACTTTTTCCGTTTAGTGAGCGTGTTCTTTATCTATTTTCATTTATTTTTCTCCAAATTAACCAAGCGCTCGGTCAAATTACAATTCCACTCGTGGAAGCAGTTTTAATAAGAGCGGTTTTCAGCCGCCATGCACTGCTGCTCTCATCTGAGCTAATGAGTGTGTATAACTCGATGTAAACCTCCCTGTGGTGAAGTAAGTAGTTCTTATCATACATGAGAAAAGTTTATTTGGAACAATTAAATGGCCTATATCATGCTATTTTAGCCATTCTAAAGTAAATGTGCAATAGGTGAATCCTCCAGCCAGGGGATTCTGACCATCAGCCTGGCTCCACATCATGGAGATGGGTCCCCGGGCGCGGAACGGCCGTTGAAATGCAGAGGACAAATTTCCCTACGGGGACAATAAAGTATACAAACAGACAAACAAAACTATAGGCATTTGTATGATATACCACTGTGGAGTACTCATTTTAGTTAGAACGTGCATTTTTGCCGACACATTATCTCGTCCAGAGTAGGTTAGAAAGGCCTATTCTTCACAACTTCGGGCACAAATGGCTTTGTTCAGACATTCAAGGGGGGTTTGTTTACTCTGCAGGGGCAGCGTGGACACGTCGGGCACTTCCTTTTTATTTCTTTTTCTTTTTTAAACAGAAATAATGAAAAAGCTGTTTTATAAATTAAAATCAGGCCGTAAGGCATTACAGTACAGACGTCGGGACATCCACATAAGCTGGACACATGTCAGGGGTTTACCAAGAGAGGACGGAGTAGGATTCAGGAGGATTCCACAGAAATGCCTGAATGAAGCCAAAAAACACTTTGGGGGTGTTCTGGAGAAGGAAATAGTATTACAACATGGTTAAAAGCTCCAAAATTCGCACACTTATAATGCTAACCGCAACCAAGTGTTTGCTACTTCAAATGTGCTAGTTCTACCTCCTGGGCTCCTTGAGCGCCATCTCGAGGCAGCAGTGGGAGTGACGCATGCTGACAAATCCACAGCATCGTGAAGAACACACTTTCTGCCAGTTTAGGGTTAGGGTTAATATCCAAGAGTATTGACTGGAGAGTTTACAGCCTATATATGCCAGTGTGATACCTCATTTGAAAGCCAAGACCTTCTAGTTTCTAAAAACAATATGTATAAGATCTGTTTGAGTCAAACACAATTTAGATCACGTTTGTCGTCCCTAACCCTAACCCCAGCCCCCGGCTTTCAAATGAGGTATCACACTGGCATATAGGCTATAAGCTCTGCAGTCAGCGTGCTTTAGGATTTGGCTATGCATAATTGGAGAAAATATCTCTAACCCGAGCCTAAGATGGCAGATAACAGGTTAAAAATCCCCATAACTGTAAATTCACCCCGAATGTGCTGGACATGGACGGAAATTAAGAATGAACTAAATGTGGCCTAATTGTGCCTGAAAGCGTAAGGAAGTGGCGGCTGGCTCCGGACGTTCCATTGAAATGTCCTTAACATGCACAACATTCTTCTAATTTGATTCTTTCACCATTTTTACTCTTGCTTTATTGTAAATAATGCAAATAAAGCACTATGGGGGAAACCATGCACATTCAGTCCATTCTTAATCTTCAGTCTATGGTTCCGAACCTTTGCTTGCCATTTTTTTTTTACTTTGGGCCACAGTGAATTTTAATTCAGGACCCCTGATTTACGTATATGAATACTCACTAGCACTCACCTGTCACGACTTACTAATACTACTACTACTACTAGTGTGTAACTGGGCGGCACGGTAGTACAGCGGTTGACGCTTGTGCCTCACAACTAGAAGGTCCCGGGTTCGAGTCCCATCTGGACGGGGCCTTACTGTGTGGAGTTTGCATGTTCTCCCCGTGTCTGTGCAAGTTTCCTCCGGGTACTCCGGTTTCCCCTACCACTAAAAACATGTACAATAGGCCAGGTTGAATGAGAGTGTGTGAATAGAGGTAGTGGTCAGAGTTGGTGCAGAAGTGTTCAGTCACTACAGAGTTTCTGTCAGTCTCCCCCCGGGGAAACTGAACACCACCTAGTGTGGGGTAAATGTCTCATGTAAAGCGCTTTGTGACTATGTCTGTGAAAGGCGCTATATAAACAAAACTCTTCTACTAATGCTACTCGTACTAACATACGAACTTACAATTTTCCCTTCACCTACTTTTATTATTGCTCTAACACCAACAATAGTAATATTATGCATTCATGGTCAGACCACAAGGCTGAAAAGGTTTTTTTTTTCATGTGATGAAATATGCATCACATGGAGCAGCTGAGAAGGAGAGAGGGAGCAGGTGGATCTGGGAGCTCATTTCATTTGGGCTTTCAAATAAATCAATGTGAATGCCCTTCTTTGTGAAAACAAAATCTGCTACTATTAATGAACTCAGTACAACTATATGTCAGAGAATTGGCCTCACGGAGCTGTGTGTGAGCTGAGGGCAGTGACCTGATAGTGGCGGGTACTGCAGGACTGGGTCTGAGAAGCACTGCTCAGTGGGGCCTGATGGAATAGGCGCAGGGCTATGTCTTCACTGGGCACCTAAAGCGTAATCAGCTATTTCCCCTATTCCCCCCCCCCCAAAAAAAAAAATGGTAGGGAAATAGAGGAAATATTAGTAATAAAAATGGAAAAAAAGATTAGGGAAACAAATTGGGTAAACAAGAAAAAAAAAACTTTTTTTCCGATACCGGTAGGATCTAAACCATACTGGTATTGTTTAACAGTGCCCAGTTCTATAAAATACTGACTGTTGTCATGTGCTACTGCTATATTTCACTCAAACAAATGTGACCAAACTATACATGAATGAAGAGAGAAGGCAGCGGTGTTGTTGAAGCTTCTCTCCTCCTTTGCTGCCAAGTCCTAAACTCTGAGTGCAGTTAGTTTTTCTACCTCATTAAATCGGCGTTTATTACTCCACAAGTAAAAAAAAAAATACAAAAAACAGGATACAAAATGAAACATTTCTTAAGTTTTCTTTCAATCTCAGCGTCATTTTTGCTCAAAAGTTTTAAATATCCAAATTGCCCTCACTCCTCAAAGGTCAGGCTCCTTTGACAGGTCCTCTCGTGTGCCACAGATGCTGCTGTTTGAGAAGGTGCCGTTCGAAGGCCAGCTGTACGAGGTCCACCGAGACATGGAGGACGCCACGTCCCTGCTGCTCTCCGCCTTCATCTCCGTCAAAGTGATCAGAGGATGGTGAGTACGAGCGAGTGGACACTGTCAAAACAGTCTCAAGGGCGTGATCATAAAAACATGCTGAAGGCTAAGAAATTTATTAAGGCATCTGGCCTTAATAAAGATGACTGTAAGTAAAAATCAATAACAGCAGATGTTTTATGGACGGGAGGATTAAGAGGGCTAATTAGTCCTGCACAAAATCCTGTTCAATTCTAAACACCAAAAGACAGAAGGGCCTCACCCTTATGTCTTTGTCGTCCTTTCTGAGTTAGCCTGGCCTTAGCCATCCGTAAACTCTGGTCAATGATCTTTTCCCTACATGTACGTCTGGGATTGATCTCAGTGGCTACGTTTCATCGGTTGAATTTCAACCATTCAGAGAGCGGGGGAGGCGGGGCTTGTAGGTGACGTCAAGCATTTGCTGGTTGTAGTTCAGTAATGGCGGCGGATATAAAAGTAAAGGAAGCTCTTCAATCCGTTCTGGCTCAGCTCCCAAATATCCAGAAATTATAACTGAAGCCTTGGAATGTGCAAGGAATGCTCCCAAGAGTTATGATAGAGTTATGATAGAGTTATGATACAGCTATGATACAGCTATGATACAGCTATGATACAGCTATGATAGAGCTATGATAGAGTTATGATAGAGCTATGATAGAGCTATGATAGAGTTATGATAGAGCTATGATAGAGCTATGATAGAGCTATGATAGAGTTATGATAGAGCTATGATAGAGCTATGATAGAGTTATGATAGAGTTATGATAGAGTTATGATAGAGCTATGATAGAGCTATGATACAGCTATGATACAGCTATGATACAGCTATGATACAGCTATGATAGAGCTATGATAGAGTTATGATAGAGTTATGATAGAGTTATGATAGAGCTATGATAGAGCTATGATACAGCTATGATACAGCTATGATAGAGCTATGATAGAGCTATGATAGAGTTATGATAGAGCTATGATAGAGCTATGATAGTTATGATAGAGTTATGATAGAGCTATGATAGAGCTATGATACAGCTATGATACAGCTATGATACAGCTATGATACAGCTATGATAGAGCTATGATAGAGTTATGATAGAGTTATGATAGAGTTATGATAGAGTTATGATAGAGCTATGATAGAGCTATGATACAGCTATGATAGAGTTATGATAGAGCTATGATAGAGCTATGATAGAATTATGATAGAGCTATGATAGAGTTATGATAGAGCTATGATAGAGCTATGATAGAGTTATGATAGAGTTATGACAGAGCTATGATAGAGCTATGATAGAGTTATGATAGAGTTATGATAGAGTTATGATAGAGCTATGATAGAGTTATGATAGAGCTATGATAGAGCTATGATAGAGCTATGATACAGCTATGATAGAGCTATGATAGAGCTATGATAGAGTTATGATAGAGCTATGATAGAGCTATGATAGAGCTATGATAGAGTTATGATAGAGCTATGATAGAGCTATGATACAGCTATGATAGAGTTATGATAGAGCTATGATAGAGCTATGATAGACTTATGATAGAGTTATGATAGAGTTATGATAGAGCTATGATAGAGCTATGATAGACTTATGATAGAGTTATGATAGAGCTATGATAGAGTTATGATAGAGCTATGATAGAGCTATGATAGAGTTATGATACAGCTATGATAGAGTTATGATAGAGCTATGATAGAGTTATGATAGAGCTATGATAGAGCTATGATAGAGTTATGATAGAGCTATGATAGAGCTATGATACAGCTATGATAGACTTATGATAGAGTTATGATAGAGTTATGATAGAGCTATGATAGAGCTATGATAGACTTATGATAGAGTTATGATAGAGCTATGATAGAGCTATGATAGAGCTATGATAGAGCTATGATAGAGCTATGATAGAGCTATGATACAGCTATGATAGAGTTATGATAGAGCTATGATAGAGCTATGATACAGCTATGATAGACTTATGATAGAGTTATGATAGAGTTATGATAGAGCTATGATAGACTTATGATAGAGTTATGATAGAGCTATGATAGAGTTATGATAGAGCTATGATAGAGCTATGATAGAGCTATGATAGAGCTATGATACAGCTATGATAGAGCTATGATAGAGCTATGATAGAGTTATGATAGAGCTATGATAGAATTATGATAGAGCTATGATAGAGTTATGATAGAGCTATGATAGAGTTATGATAGAGCTATGATAGAATTATAATAGAGTTATGATAGAGCTATGATAGAATTATGATAGAGTTATGATAGAGCTATGATAGAGTTATGATAGAGCTATGATAGAGCTATGATAGAGTTATGATACAGCTATGATAGAGTTATGATAGAGCTATGATAGAGTTATGATAGAGCTATGATAGAGCTATGATAGAGTTATGATAGAGCTATGATAGAGCTATGATACAGCTATGATAGACTTATGATAGAGTTATGATAGAGTTATGATAGAGCTATGATAGAGCTATGATAGACTTATGATAGAGTTATGATAGAGCTATGATAGAGCTATGATAGAGCTATGATAGAGCTATGATAGAGCTATGATAGAGCTATGATACAGCTATGATAGAGTTATGATAGAGCTATGATAGAGCTATGATACAGCTATGATAGACTTATGATAGAGTTATGATAGAGTTATGATAGAGCTATGATAGACTTATGATAGAGTTATGATAGAGCTATGATAGAGTTATGATAGAGCTATGATAGAGCTATGATAGAGCTATGATAGAGCTATGATACAGCTATGATTGAGTTATGATAGAGCTATGATAGAGTTATGATAGAGCTATGATAGAGTTATGATAGAGCTATGATAGAGTTATGATAGAGCTATGATAGAGCTATGATAGAGCTATGATAGAGTTATGATAGAGCTATGATAGAGTTATGATAGAGCTATGATAGAGTTATGATAGCGTTATGATAGAGCTATGATAGAGTTATGATAGAGCTATGATAGAGCTATGATAGAATTATAATAGAGTTATGATAGAGCTATGATAGAATTATGATAGAGCTATGATAGAGTTATGATAGAGCTATGATAGAGTTATGATAGAGCTATGATAGAATTATAATAGAGTTATGATAGAGCTATGATAGAATTATGATAGAGTTATGATAGAGCTATGATAGAGTTATGATAGAGCTATGATAGAGCTATGATAGCTGCTTCACTCACTCGGGCGCATTACATACGTTACGACCAAACGCTAGCGAAAATCAGATCCAATCGTTTCAAAGGAGTTCACCCTCCCACCTGATAATGGAGCTGAATTGTGAAGATCCAGACCCTTGTACAAAATGAAATGAGTATGAGTGTCTGGTAAAACCAGGCTATTTCTGAGTAAACGTTAATGGTGTTTTTCTCCAAGGAATAGAAGTTGCTCATTGTTGTGACTGGCAAAAGAACATGCTACAATATTAAATCAGAATCAGAATAGGTTTTATTGCCATTGTTTGAGAACAGGTTCACAAACTAGGAATTTTTCTTGATGCGGACGTGCAACATAAAACATATAGTTTAAAGTTTTTTAGCTTATTTTTATCTAAATTCTGTGTTATAAGGCTTTAGGGGGCATGCATAAGGAATATTAAATAAATAAGAAACTAAATCATGGTAAGATATTAAGTGATATAAAGTGAATACAGTGATAAGTGATAGCAGCAGATCCAAGTGTGGACACACCGCACAGTGCAAGTGCAGATACATCCATGACTCTGTAACTGAGCTACAGAGACTTGTTTTTGTTCATGAGTCTGATGGCGGAGGGGAAAAAACTGTTCAAGTGGCGGGAGGTGTGGGTCTGGATAGACCGTAGCCTCCTGCCTGAGGGGAGAGGGGTGAATAGTCCATGTCCAGGGTGAGAAGGGTCAGCTGTGATCTGACCCACACGCCTCCGGGTCCTGGAGGTGAACAGGTCCTGGAGAGATGGGAGCTCACAGCCAATCACCTTCTCTGCAGCACGGACAATGCGCTGCAGTCAGTGCTTGTCCCGTTCCGTAGCGCGGCGGGGAACCACACGGTGATGGAGGAGCATCCTGGTTGGCAGCTTAAGTTTCCTCAGCTGCCACAGGAAGAACATCCTCTGCTGGGCCTTCTTAATGAGGGAGCTGATGGTTGGCTCCCATTTGAGGTCCTGGGTGATGGTGGTGCCCAGGAAGCGGAAGGAGTCCACGATGGAAATGGGGGTGGGAGAGTCTGTCAGGGCGAGGGGGGATGGTGGGGCTGTGTCTTTCCTAAAGTCCACGATCATTTCCACTGTCTTCTGGGCGTTCAGCTCCAGGTTGTTGTGGCTGCACCAGGACGCCAGCCGTTCCACCTCTCTCCTGTAGGTGGACTCATCACCGTCCAAGATGAGCCCGATGAGGGTGGTGTCGTCCGCAAACTTGATCAGTTTAACGGACTGGTGACTGGAGGTGCAGCAGTTTGTGTACAGGGAGAAGAGCCAGGGGGAAAGTACACAGCCCTGAGGAGTTCCAGTGTTTGTAGTCCGAGTGTCCGAGACAATCTTCCCCAGCCGCACGTGCTGTCTCCGGTCCGTCAGGAAGTCAGTGATCAGTGAGTCAGTGATCCACCAAAGCAGTACTAAGTAACTTTTGCCCCTAGAGGCCATAAGCGCCACTGCAGGTGTTGTAGCATGTTGCGTTTTTGTACTCATTAATTGTCCATGAGAGTAAATACTACGCTGACAGAAAAGACAAAGGGAAAGAGGGATATTGTTCATCCAGAGAGATCATTTTTTGGAGATGAGATAATTTTTTCACTCAAACTTGGCTGTAAATAATGTTTAAGTGGCGCTAGCCCGCAGTTAGCTTTGCCCGTTAGCCTGTTAGCTTCTTTTTTCGTGATTCCAATAGTGTGTATTGGTGACTCCGAACCGGAGCAGGGAATGTTGCAATTGTGGTTTTCAGGCCAGAGACACCAGGGGGAGATGAAAGACCCCCCAATCATCCCATTAACACTTGTATTACCCCCAGAGGGACTACGGAGAGGATTTATTAAGGTCAACAAGTTACTTAGTACTGCTTTAAAGAAACAATACTTTGAACATGATTTTGATTGTGAAGTCACGTGTAGGGCTGAACGATTTTGAGAAATAATCTAATTGCGATTTTTTTCTTCAATATTGCGATTGCGATTAAATATGCAATTATTGTTGCAAGGTCCTCTTCTCATGTATTTTTCACCTAACACAAGCAATAAATCAGCCTGTTTCATAATAAACTATATTTGAAGTGAAAGTTGCAACAAAATTGTTGCTTGACCTATTCAAAATGTGGACTGCACTTCTTAAACTGTCTGAACTTAACAGTACAGTCTATAAATAAATGCTAAATTATATAGATATTAAAAAAAAATAACTCACTGATCCAGTCAGTAACATCACCCAAACTAAAGTGCAGGAAAGTAAGAACAAACGTCTGCTTTAACTAGTTGGAAAAGTTTTAGGAAATCAAACTCCCAATTAATACAAAATAAGCTATTTAATTTATTAAATAGTACTTTATTATTTCGGCCAATCAAATCCCAGTCTGAGCTGCAACTCGTAGTTGCGTCAGATGCGCGTTATTGAAGGACACGGAGAGGCCAGATGGAGCACACGCCAAAACACAGTGGAATTAAGAGCAGCATTTTGGTTTTGGGATGTAACTTTGGACAATATGAAGAAAGAAAAGAACACTGACACAAGGAGACGGCGACATGAGGTGCCAAACACAGACACGTAATCTTTGACTCGCAGCCATTTGGTGACATTTCAGCTTAAACAGCACATTTCCTCAGCAAAATAAGACATGACACGGACTCCTAGTTACCAACCCTTTTCATACTGCAGTTTAGTGTTTACATCTTGCGTCTGTACGACCTACGGAGCGGATATGCGGTAGACGCAAAGGTAAATAAAGGCACATGGCACTTCGCCTCCGCGGATACTTAATGGTCATGAAACGTCATTATGCTTTTGAGATAAGTTCTTTATCCACAACATTCCCAAACATAAGCCTCCTAAACTGAGCCACAAACGACTCTTTACTTTTTACAATCAGCACAGACTCACCTATATATGTCTGTGGAGGCAGAGGCGTAGACTCCGGAGGTGAGGGAGTTTCTGTGAACACCAGAGCGTGTAGTAGCGGCGACGGAACGGCGTGATTAGCGCTGTGGCTAACGCAATGCTAACGGAGAAAAGCAATATTCCTTTCGCGGTGGCTGCATGATAAACGCTGATATTTTCACTGTACATCCACAATCTACCGCGCACCTTAACTAGACTGAGACGTAAACAAAAGCACGCGGCGGAGCGGACTTTGCTGCCATATCTCGCTGCTCCATTCACTTCCCAAATCGCGTGCCCTGCGATTACGAAATCGCGTGGTGTAATATCGCGATAAAATTGCAAATGCAATTAATCGTTCAGCCCTAGTCACGTGTCATTCACGTCCCACCCTTGGGCACAACTGGTTTGGATCACGAATCCAAAATACAAAGAGACTCCTGAACAAAGGATTGAAGACAAAGGCCATGTTTTCACCAAGACAAGGCTTCAGAGGTCATGTTTGTTAAAGGCTTACCCAGATGTTGTTCGTATTTTAAGGCCAAGTCTGATATTCCGTGGTAGTAGCCGACTGTTAGTGGTTAAAGTGATGACATCCTGGCTCCATGATGCCAACCATACGATGGTACGTGTCTGGTAATTGCTCTGCGTCTGTAGCTGACAGTAAGTGACATTTAAAGCAGAGGTAATTAAGTTGTGTGAGCTGTCGAGCGCTACATGTTCTTCTTCTATAGAAACTGCTGACACTGTGAGGCAAATAGACCTGTATTTCATCTATAAACAGTATTTCTTTCATTGAAGTGAATGGTAAAGTGAGATTGTTGAAGAAGCACTGTTTGACATTCTTTATGAAATGTTTTCAGTATCTTTCTTGCTGGCCGAACTGGCCGAACTTTCACGAGATCAGTGGTTCTCAACTGGTGGGTCGCGGAACCGTTTTCAGTGGATCATGAGCCTTTCCCAATATTAAGTAAACTACTGAAAAAGTACTGTGACATCCTCTGACTCTGATAAAGTCTTTGTTATCAGCTCATTTTCTTCATGATCTTTTGAAGCTTATCTCATTCTTATTACAATATTTGGTATTTTATAAGACAAATTCAATCCTAATTTGTATCGCAGCTTTTCATCCAAGTGATGGTGGGTCCCGACGCCAAATCAGTTGAGAACCACTGCGCCTAGATGGCAACAAAATTGTTAGACAGGAAGCTGGAGTCTAATAAAATGACATTAGAAATGGGCGACGCAGAAAGGCTGAATATGTTGCGGGGCTCCTTTGAGCCCCAGGAGAAAACTGGGGCTTTTGAAGGACTGTTTCAGCTCCTGCTCTGGGGCAGTACTTCCCCCTTTGGTGTCTGTAAGAGACATGTAGCATCACTGCATTTAATCTTTAGATATTTATTCAAAACACACATTTCAGCTGCTAATTTAGAGCCAGTTAGACTCATCCTCTTTCACCTCCCATGAGGAGCTCCTCTTTGTTTTGTTCATCAGGAACTAAAGCAATAAACTGTAAGCTGTATGACCTTTTTATCTGGAGCCTACGTTAGCGTGCTACAGTTTTTATTTGTTTTGTAAACAGGAGCACACCCAGACCCATCCTGTGTATGTAGGCTTCATTCTACAGAGTAATTCAGGACGAAAGCAGGAAACATCCAGCAAACAGAACTCCACCTAACCCTAAGGTAGACCTAATCTACTAGACTTGTGGTTTACAAACCTTTCGCATCAAATATATGTATAATAAGTGCGTTCTAAAATATTTGACCTTCCAACTTCCCACAACACTATAATCAGGACTAACCCAGGTCTGAAAACTGACCTGAATTCGACTAAATTGTGGCTCCACTGAGTGTACGCTACATCTAAACCGGCCATGTTAAATGCATTAGTCAGTTATCGCATTATCTAAAGTGAATAAGTGTAAAATGACAGATGACTGAGTGTTCTCTGTGGTGACAGCTGGGTGCTGTATGAGAAGCCTGGATTCCAAGGCCGCACCATCGCTCTGGAGGAGGGCAGTCTGGAGCTGACCAATGTGTGGGCGGAGCCTGGTCCGGACCCAGAGGTGCCCAGCGACACGCCCATGCAGATCGGATCCATACGCCTGGCTGTGGCTGTGAGTACAACTGTCATTCTTCTATAAACAGCATTTTGCCATACACGCAAAACAGATCCGTTTATTTCCTCATGTTCGGTTTCCTGAAGCTTTATCTGACTCACAACATGGGGAACTCTTCTTACAAGAAGTCCTTCCAGATTTGATACTACGTTAGAAGAGCAGCTAAGCTGTCACAAAACCCATGCCCGAGACAAACATGAGACACCGAACGTGCTCCTAATGATCAGCGAGACACACACCAAGCTATTTCTGCAGAGACCTGTAAAAATCCATCCTATTTCATTAAAGGTCCTATATCATGCAAAATCGACTTTTTGGAGCTTTTAACCATGTTGTTATGCTATTTCCTTCTCAAAAACACCCCCAGAGCGGTTTTTGGATTCATTCACGCAGTTCTCAGTAATCCTCCTGAATCCTGCGCTCTGAGCAGCTGCTCCGCTCTCTCCTGGTAAACCACTGGCATGTTCAGTTGTGTCGTCACAGCGGAACGGAAGTGCTCGACGTCTGTAATCTAATGCCTTACGGCATGATTTTTATTTGTAAAACAGTTTTTTTCATTATTTCTGTCGTAAGAAAAAAAAAAAAAAAATAATAAAAAAAATAAAAATAAAAAGGAAGTGCCTGACGCTGCGCTGCCCCTGTACCGAAAACAAACGCTCCTCCTGAGCGTCCGAACGGTCTGAACAGATGGTCATGTCATGTTGCACCGAAAGTTGTGAAGAGGGAGCTTTTTCTAACCTACTCTGGAGTCTGGACACCTGTTCTTTTTTTCTTACCTCACGATAATGTCACGGAGAAAACCGCGTTTGGCTGCGAGGACTGGACTTTATTCAACCTCCCTAAAGAAGAGGCCATAGAAGTTGGACTTTCCCTCTGGGATTCAGCGACTATCAGCCACAATAGTGTTTGTCTGAGCCTGTCGCTGATGGATGCTTGATGAACCTTGGCCAGAATCAAAGTGGATTAACTTTTATAACCAACGCAAGTCCCATAATGGAAACATCAGACTGGTGAGTCGATCAAAATGCATGTTAGCGTGTGTGTTAGCCATTTAGCCATGAAGCTGTGTTGCACATGTTAACTCCTTATAACAGCATCATGAAGTAACTTCACTTTTTGCTGTGATATATATATTTCTACTACTGCTAAAGTTGTATGAGCGGCGAGAGGGGGCGGAGTTAACTGAATCCAAGCGTTTTGTCTTCCGGGTTGGAAAAATACCTCCAGAAAATACTAATATTTATCACAAAAATGAGTGCTCCGTAGTGATAGAGGTACAATATATCATATAAATGCCTATACTTTACTTTGGAATGGCTTAAAATAGCATGATACAGGTCCTTTAAAACCTCCGGTTCGGCTTCCTGTTGTCACTTCTGTCAGTCATTTGATGCCACAAGTAAATAGCATCTTGCCTGTTTATGTTATTAAACATTTGGTGATAAACCTGCAGTATGTTTGTGAAAGCTGTGCGGAGGCCTTCAAATTGTTGAAGCAAGAAAAGATTGGCCCAGAATGTGAGGCTTGAAAGCTGATCCCAATCATACTGAAAACAATATTTAATTCATGCCACATATTTGATGGGAAAATGTGATTACTTACAGTGTTCCATCCAAAACTCTTCAGCCTTGGCTCTAAATATTCGTGGCTTGCTTAAACAGCAATCATCATTCAAAAAAACAACTGTTGACTCATCTGCTTGGTAAAGGTTACACGTTAATGCTGCTCACAGTTCTTCTCATGCTAATGTTTCTTCTTCCCCACTGCAGTACGATACTTCTCCTACAGTCACAGTACTGAGCTGCAGTATCCAGTTCATTACTGATGTAGGAAACAATACTATGTTTTACAAAGTGTGAGAATGTTAAATGAACTCAACTTATAAAGCGCTTTTCTACCTTCATCAGGCCCAAAGCGCTTTACAGTGAGGAACCAGTCACCCATTCACTCTCTCATTCATACACCAATGTACGCAGACACTGGAGGCAGGGAGGGTGACGGGTCTTGCCCAAGGACACAACGACAGTGTGCCTTTGCGGGAGCTGGGGATCAAACCCACGACCTTCCGATCACGCTCTACCATCGCCCCAATCTACTATGTTTAGATTGATGTAGGCCATTATTTAATTTTGTTTGTATTTTCTACAAAGTGCCAAAGGGCTTTAATGTCAATGTCATTACCGTCTAATCGTTCTAGTTAAACTTGTCCTTGTTTCTCTGATCTTTTCTGGTTCAGCCTCAAATAAACACAAGCGCAAAACAGACTGGATCTGAAAAAAAAAAAACACAGCCTTGGACTGGATTGAGCAGGGATAGTATTTCATAAAACACTCACTGGAATTAGCGGAATGGATTTGGTAAAGACGACCGGTCATTAGTCCTGACAGGCAGGGGGCGCTGATGGGGCCGGACCGTAATAGTGGCTTATACTTGAACTGTCCTTTACAAGTTTGAGTTGATACGCGTGTCAAGGTGCTATACGACGCACGGATCAGAGTGCTTCAGCAGTCAAAGACGAAACAACCGTTTCTGCAATGACTGTTGTAATGTTTTTCCCACCAATATAACACACGTTAAAGTATAATGATATTTATGTAAACAGAAAAAAGAAAAGAAGCCACTTTGACTGGAATATTTTCGTCATTTTGTATAAATCAACACAAAATAAAGACGCCTCTGCTAAAGGTTTCTTCTGGACGGCTGCTAAAATGTAATTACAGCTGGTACAAAAAGCCCGGGACTGTGTTCTGCTCTGTCCTTTTGTCACATCAGAGTGTTCTTCAATACAATGGTTTATGAAGAGAGAGCCTGGAAATGGGACGGCTTTATTTTGGCAACAGTGACTAATATGACCTTTCATCCTCTTTTTTTTTTTATTATTCTACCTTTTGTCCCACGAAATGTTTATTGTTTGGTAATGTAACTTCCACAGACGATAATGCTGTTTGACTATTATCCTCATCATGGAATCTGATTGCACGGGTCCGTTTGCAATAATTGAGGGCGTCCTACCCAGAGTGATACCCCTCTGTATGATTTTATAGGGATATCAGACTTGGACATTTTTAACAAAATATTATGATCTTTGAACGGGCTGGGTCAACTCAAGAAAAGGAAAGACAAACAAATATAAGGAGTCATTCCTCCTGGGGCCGCCAGTTTACATCATGGAAATAACTGGAAACCCTTTTGTATTTAAAATCACCCCAGACTGGTTTTATTTTGCACTTGAAACACACGGTGAATGACTTGGGCTTAATCTTCTTCTCTATAAGCCTTTTTTCTCCAGCCAACATTAAAAAAAAACAATCAAACCTAAATTATATATTTATCACTGGGCATTATAATGCTTTTAAAGTCATTCAATGAATTGTGCTCAAATGAAGGCATTGAACACAGCTGTCATTAAATCTCAATGTCTAAATTAAATAAGAGGCAGTTTATGGCCCACAACATGTGTGAGATCAATGAAGACTTATCTTATTTATTACATACATGTTTTTCTTACTTTTTTGATATGGATATCACGTCTTTAATTGATCAGCCGGTAGAAAACTCCACCCATGTGTTAAATGGCCTTGTGTGTTTGGTTTTGTCTGTCCAGGACTACAGCATCCCGCACATCGACCTGTTCACGGACCCGGAGGGGCGGGGCCGGGTCACTGCGTACCATGACGACGCTCTGGAGACCGGCTCCTTCGGGATCCCACTCAACACCGCGTCCATTCAAGTGCACTCCGGAGTGTAAGCACGTTTTGGAAACCATACATTTAAAGTGTACGAAAATATAGGCAATTTAGCAATTTTTCACCAAAAATGTCAACAAACAAAACAGAAAACACATTTTACTTTTGATTTTGAACAAGTTCCCGCTCGGTTGAATAGCAGAGTGCTGTGAAGGTCACCATGCCGCTCATCGTGCGGAGTGTGCAGGGAGCTGTGCGCTGTAATCTCTTCTAGCACATCAGACGTGGGCAAAATGCTTTCAAATGCAAAATGCAATAGAGCAGCCGCCCCCCCGGATGAGTCATGTGGTCACTGCTGGTTTAAAACCATCAGCAGTCACCGTGCGGACATTGAGTTTGCTTTCACAAGAAGAGATTTAAATATGCTGAGCCGTGCATACCAAGAGTGACTTCAGCGACACGGTGTTATTAACGTTGACGTTAATATTTGTGAAGTAAATACATTAGTGTATGATCAAGGCCCAACACGGCAGGTGAAAGTAAGGATGTTTCATGGTGAATGTTGAGATGTTTAGCTTCTCCCTTAACATCTCAGTTTTCCGTCATAGTATAAAAAAAGACATCACTTCTCCTGTACAATGATTTTTTTTTTAACTCCACACAGAAAGGCCCCGTCCAGGTGGGACTCGAACTCAAGACCTTTTAGCTGTGAGGCACGAGCGCTAACCACTGCACCACCATTATGCATTTTATGCAGAAAATGTCTTAATTTTATATGAAAACATGAAATTACAGAAAACTTGCAGTACAATTGTCTCATATTTATGTCAGTCATTCACAGCAGAGTTTCACATTGACATCACCTGTAGTGTCTTGCCCAAAGGCCGCTGGCTGCTCTGCTTTATGACCGCGACTCTAGAGGCCACCATTGTTCCGCCATTGCTGTAGTACCTCCATATAGCCACTAGTCTCCCATTAGAAAGCGTTTCACTTTAGACGCGTTAAAAACTATTTTACAGCCCGGTGCCTAATTTTCGTGAACGTTATACAGCTCGATATTCCTCCTGTGATAACGCTGGGTTAGTTACAATCAAAGAAACCAGGCTGGTTTTGTAAGAAAATGTTTAGAAATCTCGTTCTAATTAGGGCCGGACTTTGATTGACAGGTCGTTAGCATTAAAGCTAATGGCGCAGGCATGGCTACGACCGAACTACACCCCCCGGGAGGACCGAGTCTACAGTGAAGATCCCGCCCTTATGTCCTTTTTAGGAACATGCTCCATCACAGCAGGGGAGGGGGAGTCTGTAAATCCCCCTCGAAGGCAGTTATTATGGCAAATGGGCAGGAGTGAGGAGAGTCTATTCATATTATGTCTGTGGTCTCGCCTTAAAGGGAAAAGTGTCATTTGTTTACTTTAGACCGTGTTGTGAACATTTGTATCCTATGACTTAGTCAAACTGTGTGCATGCTCTTCCAGGTGGCTGGTGTTCAGCGACCCGGGGTTCCAGGGCATGCTGGCTGTGCTGGAGACAGGAGGCTACCCCTTCCCCGAGACCTGGGGGTTCCCTTCGCCCTTTGTGGGGTCACTACGACCGCTCAAAATGGTGAGATTGAACACACAGATTCAGACAAACGACCGTGTGTTTAGTCCCTCTCTACGTGCACACACTTTACAGATCGTGCATAGACTACACAATCTAAGTGTTGAACATGTGAGCACATAGTCTAGTTACCTTTATGACTGTCAGGGTCCACAGTTACTCAAGTAAAGCCTGACCTGTTTTGTTTGTTTTTTTCAATCAAAGAGCTGGGACAGGGGCTTTCAAACAGCTGCCTATTTCAAAAGAAACTACAATTGTTTTTTATTCTGGAACTGCCAAGTGACTTTCTGTGGCCCTAGGGCAGAACAATATAAGGAAACAAAAAGAAATCCTAAAATAAAAATGGCATCTTTTATGTTGTACGATTTATGAACATTCCATCAAGCCGGGGAGTGAGGGGGAATTTTGGTTTTCTAAACTAAATTGGACACATGACAGGAAACCTTTGAGCAAAGGAGTGTGGAAAATGTCAGTCAGAAGTGCAGCTGAATGAGTTTTAGATAAGGCTGGTACTGTTAACCGATAACGGTAAAGCAGGTGCCGGAAAAAAAAAGAACGATGTTTTGATGCTGTTGCCACAATTTCTCCCAATTTTTCCCCTGATTATTTCCCATTGTCCACACATTCCCTGACAGTGGAGATGAACCTGATATTGTGAATTTGCAGTGACACATTTTTCAGTATAGGTATCGGTATTGGATAAATTAAACTGGTATCAGAAAAGATGTAACGGTACCCAGCCCTAGTTTTAGACCATGGTGTGTATTTTTGTTAGGGCTGAACGATTAATTGCATTTGCAATTTTATCGCGATATTACACAACGTGATTTCGTAATCGCAGGGCACGCGATTTGGGAAGTAAATAGAGCAACGAGATATGTCAGCAAAGTCCGCTCCGTTGCGTGCTTTTGTTTACGTCTCAGTCTAGTTAAGGTGCGCGGTAGATTGTGGATGTACAGTGAAAATATCAGCTTTTATCATGCAGCCACCGCGAAGGAATATTGCTTTTCTCCGTTAGCATTGCGTTAGCCACAGCGCTAATCACGCCATTCCGTCGCCGCTACTACACGCTCTGATGATCACAGAAACTCCCTCACCTCCGGATTCACACGCCTCTGCCTCCACAGACATATATAGGTGAGTCTGTGCTGATTGTAAAAAGTAAAGAGTCGTTTGTGGCTCAGTTTAGGGGGCTTATGTTTGGGAATGTTGTGGATAAAGAACTCATCTCAAAAGCATAATGACGTTTCATGACCATTAAGTATCCGCGGAGTCGATGTGCCATGTGCCTTTATTTACCTTTGCGTCTACCGCATATCCGCTCCGTAGGTCGTACAGACGCTAGATATAAACACTAAACTGTTGTATGAAAAGGGTTGGTAACTAGGATCCGAGGCAGGAGTCCGTGTCTTATTTTGCTGAGGAAATGTTTAAGCTGAAATGTCACCAAATGGCTGCGAGTCAAAGATTACGTGTCTGTGTCTGGCACCTCATGTCCCGTCTCCTTGTGTCAGTGTTCTTTTCTTTCTTCATATTGTCCAAAGTTACATCCCAAAACCAAAATGCTGCTCTTAATTCCACTGTGTTTTAGCGTGTGCTCCATCTGGCCTCTCCGTGTCCATCAATAACGCGCATCTGACGCAACTACGAGTCGCAGCTCAGACTGGGATTTGATTGGCCGAAATAATAAAGTACTATTTAATAAATTAAATAGCTTATTTTGTATTAATTGGGAGTTTGATTTCCTAAAACTTTTCCAACTAGTTAAAGCAGACGTTTGTTCTTACTTTCCTGCACTTTAGTCTGGGTGATGTTACTGACTGGATCAGTGAGTTATTTTTTTTTTAATATCTATATAATTTAGCATTTATTTATAGACTGTACTGTTAAGTTCCGACAGTTTAAGAAGTGCAGTCCACACACATTTTGAATAGGTCAAGCAACAATTTTGTTGCAACTTTCACTTCAAATATTGTTTATTATGAAACAGGCTGATTTATTGCTTGTGTTAGGTGAAAAATACATGAGAAGAGGACCTTGCAACAATAATCGCATATTTAATCGCAATCGCAATATTGAAGAAAAAAAATCGCAATTAGATTATTTCTCAAAATCGTTCAGCCCTAATTTTTGTGTGTTATTTGTGTGTATATGTCACGCCAGTTTGAATCCGATTGAATGCTTTTGAATGGGTTAATTCAAAAGCATGACTTTGAAAGCTTTTTAATGCCCCAAAACCCTGTCTTAGGTCCTGGATATTGTGCCGGGTAGTGTTGCAATAACAGACATTGGGCGACACATTATGCATCTACAAATATCAAATGGAAACCGGAGTGGAGATTTTCACAAACATTTGGCCCCCTTTACTCTTCTCTGAAACCACCTTTACTCTTTGACCGCGCTGTCATCCAGTTTCCTTACAACACTTTGAAAGCAAAGTCATATAGCCCATTTGAACTTACCTTGTGTCTCCATTAGCAATGAAACAGTCAGACCTATTTAATTGTGTTAGTGCAGAGCATAATGCCTTGGTTACCGTTGGCAACAGTTCAGAGAAAACAACTTTATGATTCACCTCTGCTGCGTCCAGTACATTGAAATTCAACGGTGCCGAGCGCAGAGCTGCAGCAGAATGTTTAAACACAAGTTGGGTTTCAGGGAGGAATGTACGGAATATTGTAGCCCTTTGTGAAAGCTAAACGTGAGCATTGATTTGACTCGCTAAATAAAGACATCTGCCAGTAGAACTCAAGGAAAATGAGCTTCATCATATTATACGTACAACAGATGATATTTGTTGATTTAATTGCAAAAATACTTGGCAGATAATTACATAGTTGCTCGAATTCTGACTCACACCACATTCAAGGAGGGTGACGTGTCCTGCCGAGCCAGTATTTGAACCGCAATCCTTACAGTCCACCATCGGGCCGGGCGATATGATGAGGAAAATGGAATCTCGATCTGATTTTTAATTTTTTTTTGTAACATTGACATATTGTGATTCGGTGGTTTTTCAGTTTAACGCAGCGACGAGTTGAAATACTGACACTTTTCTCCACTCACTCGTTCTACTGTCAGGATTCAAACGGAACAAAAAACAGTTCCAGAATCGGACAATATCACAGACTGAATCTGGATTAAACCGGGACCATGGCTTAAAGTTTTCCGGCACCGTGCCGGAAATCCGGCGTGATGGATAAAAAAAATAAAATAATATTATATATAAATAAATTATGATTGCTGTCATTTGAAAAAGGTTCAAGTGTGTTCTACCAATTGTATGAAAGGATTGCTTGTGTATAGCGCAACAAAACACAGCAAATCAGGAGTAGCCTGGCGCGGGTCTTTTGGCCACGGTTGTGTTGTGAGTGCGCTCGTGAACGCTGCACGCGCGGTGTTTGAGTCAGCCAGCGCAACAGCTAGCACGAAAACTACACGAAACAATTCCAGCGGAATGGAGCGCAACTTTTTGAAAACTGGGGAAAATATCGCCGTAGTAGACGAGGGAGTTAAAAATAAATGGCGCTGGTCGTGGATGGAGATAATAAACCTTTTGGCAGCTGGTGCTTAATTGAGAGAAGCTGGTGCTAGCTTCTGCGTACTGTGCTCCAGGAAGCTAATCTATGCTACAAGTGGCAAGAAAGTTTTTCGTCGCCACGAACTTGACAGTCGTCACATTGCAGCTGTCCGTTCTCTACCTCACACCACTACGCCACCAGGAGCGACCACTACCAGTGAGACCCCTACTTCAATGACTGACCGGTCTGTGGTTCAAAAGTCCGTCTCTGTACTTCATTGCAGAACATGATTTATCGTTTACCATTGCTCAACCACTGGTACGACTTTGTAAAAAGGTTCTATGAATCATAGAATGATCACTAATAAGCGTTTTTTATAAGCGCCTTTGGCAAGGTGAGGCTTTACATTTAAGTAACAATTCAATAGTCAGATGATGTATTTATTGCCAACAACTGTAAACATCAGTTGTTGGCATTAAATAGATATAAATTATATGTATGAGCGTATAAAGGCGCTTATAAAAAATGCTTATTAGTGATCATTCTATGATTCATGGAAGTTCAGGCTCAGGAATTTTTTCAACTTTAACCCATGCGGGACTAAACCAGGAAGTTAACCAGATTACTGTAAAGCAGGTCTAAACCAGGACCAAACCAAAAAGGACTAAACCAGGGACAGAACGAAACGAGGATTACCCTGGACTAAACCAGGATTAAACCCAAGGACTCAATCCGAAATAAACCAAGCGAAAGCTGGGTCTAAATCAGGTCAATATCACAGACTGAACCAGGACTAAACCATGAGGGAAGCGTGTCAAAACTACGTATGGACTGAAACTCAGACTAAAACGGTCTTAACCCAGACTAAACCTTGACGTCAAGAAGCAGCAGCTGCTTTAGTCGTCTTTAAAAGACAATATACACGTCCATTGTGAGAAAATTCGAAATCGCGGTTTAAACTGAAGAAGATTGTGATGAGATGTTTTGCATTATCGCCCAGCCTGTGTCTACCGTCTCAGTCAAATTGATCCAAACAAAAGAGCAGTTTGTGAATCCTATAACGCAGGTATGGAACAGTAAACCAAACAACGTAATGTCCCCACAAAGTAACCAGTGGCAAAGGGAGCATTTCTCGGGTCGAAGGGAGAATGGATTCAATTGAATTCCAACTAATTCTGGAAGAAAACTTAACAAGGTCCGTGAAAAAGCTGAAGATATAAAGTAAACACTGCTCAAATTTTCCGACGGACAGCCTTGTGAGGGTTTTCCCTTGGCTTTTGTGTCCAGTAAAATTTGTCACTGAGCATAATCTTCTTAGTTAAAGTGACAAAGGAAAAAAAAAATAGATAAAAACAGAGATGATGCAAATAAAACTGGAAATGTGTGTGTTTTTTTATATCACACTGTACGACATATTATACTAAACCTTTAAAAATATGTCTTCTCTCAAATGTTAATGCTCCTGAAGTAAAATGTAATCGCGATACTTGTGCAGCCCGATATAGACAGTTGGACAGATCTTTGGCATAGTTTGGTGGCGACCATAGACCGTAAAACATAATAGACACGACTCCTCCTCGTTTGGCATAATAACCACGTTGGAGGGGGAAATCATGGTGAATTTACAGACTCCTCCTCCCCGGAGCATGTTCCTAAAAAGGGCATGAGGGCGGGATCTTCACTGTAGACTCAGTCCTCGCCATTAGCTCTAATGCTAACGGCCTGTCAATCAACGTCAGGCCCTCATTAATTATGCAAGATTTCTAAAATGTACCCAATGGTCCCCTTGATTGTGCCCAACCCAGCGTTATCACAGGAGGGATATCGATCTTTAGAAAGCACCAGGCTTTAAAGTTATTCTTAACGGGTCTAGAGTGTAATGATTTCCAATGGCGGACTAGCGGCTATATGGAGGTACTACAGCACTCTTCCAACATTAAAGATGGCGGCCGGTTTTCTTCTGCTCTTTCGTCTGTTTTAAATCATTTGGAAAATATGAAATCCCTAAAACCGGAGCAAGAAACAGCATTCGAAGCGTTCCTCGTAAAAAAAAGGAGGTTTTTGGAAAAGCTTTCGGCCGCTTGTTACTGCGACGTATTTCGCGTTGCTCTAAGTGGTTGATGCCGTCTGTCAATCACGCCCACCGGGAGATTGTTGAGATCACGCTTGCCCCGAGACTATATGTCTTTGAAATGTCTATGAAAAGGCATGTCGTTTGGCAGGACAGGCAGGTCATAAAGCAGAGCAGCCGGCGGCCATTGGTGGCGACATACGAAATACAAAAAGTAATTTACTCAATTCTGGCATTTCCAAAGCCGAGCCTGCACACTTTGTCTGACTAATTCACAGCGGGGACAGAATCTTTCCTCATGTACTTCAGAATAATATCACTCAGTACAAGTAAGAAGTACTGAGTGATATTACTTCAAAGTGTTTCCCTCGGTTTCCTGGTTTGGCAGAGTGGTATAGCCACCCTAAAAATAAAGTGTGTTTAGAAATGTTATTATCTAAAACATTTCATTGTTTGAATTAAATGATACATATTTAATTCGATTTGAATAACTGTAAAGCATTTTGATGATGTAGGAAACAATACTATGTTTTAGAAAGTTTGATAATGTAATATACTATGATTAGATTGATGTAGGCCATATGTGTGTTTGGGTTTTCCTCATATTCATGTCACATATTCATCAGTGAGTTCCACAGTTTATGATCTAATAGGACACATGTAAGCTAATAGGCTTTAATGCAGATTTTGGCTCCTCCGGTTTTATGCTGAACATAGATGTAAGTTCACAGACTTTCTACAAAATCCCTACAGGACTCACTTCAGTGACTGATGTGAAACAAATAATGTCAACAGCTTCATCTAAACCAGTGGCTCTTAACCTGGCTTCGATCGAACCCCAGGGGTTCGGTGAGTCAGGCTCAGGGGTTCGGCGGAGGTCATGACACACACCTCAAGCATCCTTCCTTAAGCATTATAACCTCTCACAGGTCAAACTAAAACGTTCATTCATCCCATCGTAAATTAAACAAGGTCTGTGTAAATGGTCCAAGCGTGTTCTGAATCCTGTCTCTGTTTTCCAGGGCGGCTTTAAAGTGGAGAACCCCAACGAGGTCAAGGTAAGAAGCTTCTTTGATTTACATTTTAGCTTAGCAGTTCGTCCTCACTTTCGGAGTGATGTCGGAGTGGTGCCTTTTTGTTAGCAACGCCAGAAAAGCCAATCATGCATGAACTGCCCTACAGTTCACGTATAATGACAAATAACGCAACAAACAAAAGAAAAAGCAATACATGAAGAAATAGTTTCCAAATGTTTGACCTATACTGTAGATCCATGTGTGTGCCCATCATGTGACCCGATGCTATACCAGTGCCTTTCAAAACAATGACTTCAAAAATATTGGTCTCTTTGTGTGTTCATTAAACAACATAGACACTGCTCTGCAACACACTAGGGCTGGGCGAAATGGACCAAAAGTCATATCCCGATATATTTAGGTTGAATATCGATATACGATATATATCCCGATATTTTTTCCACAAAGTGAGAGCTGTGAAATGAAATGTTAAGTCAAAGTCACTGCCAAATAGGAGTGTTTTAATATTTAATATTGCAATTTTTATTTTATTTATTTATTTTTCTTCTACCCCATTTGCTGTTAATAACTTTATGTTGCATATAACTAAACTAAAGCCTAAACTGAGACAATGAAATATGACTTATTAAAGTATTACTTACTTTTTAGTCCTTAATAATCATGAAATATAATAAATAAATAAATAGCCCAAATAATTTCTTGACATTTGCTCTTGATTTAACTGTGTTTTAGTCAGTGGTTTTGAGATAAGTTCTTATCTTTATCCAAAGCATTCCCAAACATAAGCTCCTAAACTGAGCCACAAACGACTCTTTACTCTTTACAAGCAGCACAGGCTCACCATCGCTGCTCATCATCAGAGCGGGTATCAGCGAGGGACTGGAATGATTAGCGCTGCGGCTAACGCAATGCTAACGGGGAAAAAGCGATAGGGTGGCAGCATTACACACGCTGATATTTTCACAGTAAGTAAACAAAAGCACATGGCGCAGCGCACGGCGCCGCCATATCTCGCCGCTACATTCACTTCTGTCCAAACCATCTCCAAATGATTGAGCCACTGGTTTTTGTTTTACCAACCAAGGGGCTCTCCTCCGCACGCTTCACAGACATTGTTGCTTTCTTCATGTTTGTTGAAGAGTGCCGGCTGCCCCTCTCCCCTCTCCCCTCGACGAGGGGCGGGGCCGGGGCGCTGGGAGCAGTGCAGAGCTCCGTTCAGCGGGTTGCCTGAAGCAAGTATTACAGCGCAAATTTGGACTATATCGATATATACGATATGGTCTAATTCCATATCTCTTTTTAAAATATATCGATATATCTTAAATATCGATATATCGCCCAGCCCTACAACACACATTGTCATATTTGATCAGAAAAGTGCACACGGGTATGTCCTGTCTGCAGGGAGACTTATGCAACCTAGGACAGGGCCTAAAATCTATATATCACGATATAAAAAAGAAATATCACGATAACAATATATTTGACGATATAAATGGCAATGGACAAATTACTTCAAAATCTCAGCCTTACGCCTATTTGGAAGATTAATTCAGTGATATTTTATTCTTTTTTTTAATACTAATTTCCTCAGAAATATGAGCTACAGTTTATACATCCTTCATTTCATTTGACTTTTTAAGCCCCGTGTTCTACAGTCAGTGTTTATGCTGCTCTGATGGAGCTGTGTGGGACATACATTATATCGCGTCCACAACAATATAAAACATGACAACAAAATAAAAAAAATCTATGGCGATAACAATACGCGATACAATAGGACTCACCCCTAATGCAACCCTGTGGTTTAAAACTGATATTACCCAGGGACCGGCCATCACCCCAGGATGACAAGCCGCGACCCAGCCCATAAATCACTTTGCAGTCGGAATGGTCAAAAGAACTTACCATATTGTAACAGAGGTGCTTTTTCAGCTGATGATGTGAATGTAAAAATGAAATGTTCCAAAATGCATTCGGTTCCTGAGTTACGCAGCTCAGCGGTTCATACTTCAGTGTTGTCTGACGTCACTGTTCCTGGACATGTTTTAAATGTGCACTTTGAACTGAAAAATACTGCAAAAAACTTGCAATTGGTTGGTGGATATTACTTATGGATGCACCGATCCGATACTGGTATCGGATATCGGTATCGGTACAATATCACATATCGGCTACAACTATCCGATACTGAACTTGGCTCACCGCTTTAAAAACACAAACGTATTTTTGATTGCTGTGCAAAACGCTGCAGCTAAGGGACAGAAACTATGACTGGATCACCTGAAGTAGCCTAACAAAATAAAACCAGCCACTTCTGGAGCGGCCAAGTCTTTAGTTTATGAAATGCTGTTAAAGAATAAGATATTTGTAATGCATACGTTGTAATGATCAGATCACTTCATGCAATGTAGGCCGCCCAAAGATATTTAGTGTAGAAAAGTCCAGTAACAGTTATGTAATGTTTCTATTTTCCCCGTTAGGCCTACGGTTTATGAATAATTAATAAAGATATAATTTATAATCGATCGGTAACATCTCGTTTGTCAGAAAATATCAGACTTTATTGTTCTCACCATGGAGAAAATGTTTTTATTAAAATTCTGCTTTAAGGTTCTATGAAAAAAACAATATCTGTCTTGAACAATGTGATAATTATTGTGTTTCAACCGAGTTCGTTCCAACAAAGAAAGATTTGTTTTTCATCAAAATTAGTCGGTTGGAAGACCTCAGTGATTCTGCGACATATGGTGGCTTCTTTAGAAACAACCATAGTGTTACCTGATATTGTCATGAGGATCATTTGGCGATAGATTGTGCAGCCATATTCTGCATAGTACAATGTTTGCTGATTCAATTCCCTTTTCTGCCACATTGCGCAGCCTCAGCCTCAACATTCCAGCAGCATATTTTCCTAAATGGGAACCAGAGCTGCAAGATTCATTTCAATAGAATGAAAACATGAAATTAGCGAAACTGCCGAAGCCGTCCTCTGCACATACCGTACCTGCACATGTTTCTGCTCATGGACAAATACAATTGTGCTTAGGCTGTGAGCGTGCTACTTTAGCGGTTTGATTTGTGATTCTCCCCACTAGGGATGTCAAGATGAACCGGTTTCACGATTAGTTATCCGTAAGAATTTCAGAAGCCACGGTTTACCGCGGAAATGTTTCACGCTGACGCTCGAGCCGCTGCACGCCATAAACAGCGTAAACTCAGCGGTAGTTGAGCGAGGCAGAAGGACGCTCTCCTCCAGTGTTGTATCCACCCAAAAACGATTGCAGTCAGCAGAGTGGGACCTCTTTAGGATCCAGAAGATGACCACGGCGTTGTTGTTGTCGATGGACGTCCATTATGCAAACCCTGTGGTCAGAAAGTTGCAGCAAAAGGCACTGATATCGGCTACGTCCAATATAAACAACATCTTGGAGATAATCCTTCGCTGTGAATGTCCAGGTCAAAGTAACGAACTTCCCAAAGATAGCCGCCACAACTGGCTCAGGATGTAAACATAAAGCTAACGCGCTCCACTTGTAACAGAAAGGAAAGTGAAACCGCACATGTGGAGATCAGCTGATCATAAGAGTCTCCGTCATGTTCTAAACTCGTTTCATTCTCTGTTCATTAAAACATCTGACAAATAATTAAGCAACAGCATAACTTTTGAGAACAGGAAACCTAGCCTAGACTGTGACCTAATAATACATAGTAAAATAATTATGGTCATTATAAAGAAGTAAAGTTGACATTGTTTTGTATTATTCAATGTAGGCCTATTTATTTTAATGCAAAACAATCTTAAAGCATTTTTCACTTTTAGAATACAATAATTGTGACTCAAAACATTTTCATTGTGACACCCCTACTCCCCATACGCTTAGGTTTTATTGTTCGTAAGACTAAACCAGTCTAGACCGCTGTGGGAGTGACCAACGGGTGGCGCTGTGGGGCTACTTTCAACATAATGGGATGTACTTTCTGTTTATCACCAACGTTTTAGACTAATGTGGGGCTCGTACAGCAGCAGAGAGTCAAATGTAATGTTTTAAGTGGTGTTATTTAATTTTATGTATTTTATGTTATTTGTTTGTTTTGTTTAATTAATTAACATTTCTTTAAATTTGTAGTTTTAGCTATAAATCTAGTTTTCATCCTTGGGCAAGATGTAGATGGCCACATATGCTCTTAAATGTCATTAAAACGCATACAATTGGATTCAAACTGGCATTAAATCTGAATTTATTGAAGAATTATGACATTGCTCAACAATTTTTACTGTATAAGTTCATCGAAAATACCAAAATGATGGTCTAAAACATGTTTCCCGTTTTGTCCAATTGTCGTTCCTCTGTTTGATGACATGTTCGCCATTTTTTTTTTTTTTTCTATTTCTATTTATTTTATAGACAGGACGGAAAGAAATACAATACATGACACACATAAAAAACAAATTATAAAAAACAAACAAGAAGACAAAAAAAAAGTGGAGGGAGTGGTACATTAAAAATAATATTAAAATGTTTAAAGGAAAAGTATGGCAACTATGGCCAGGTTATTTGGCCTGAAATGACCCTGAAATTATTATTACCAGCAACAATACTAAACAAAACCTCAAGGAACATTTTCGAGATGTTAATGTTCATATCAGATCGGTGCACTCCTATTTGAGACCAAAACCTTTGTTCTTTCATTTAACTTTTTTTAAGTTTATTTTTGCTTGTAGGCTGTTGTGATTATTCTCCCTCATTCAATCGATGTGTAGAGTGCTTTTGAAGCCTTTTGGACCCTTTGACCCTCTTTAGTCTGTGGAAACACTCACAAAACTGCTCCTATCGAAGGCCAGGTATAATGGCTGCAGTTATTCCGCTTGCTGTAAAAAGTGAGAGCCAATTCAACATGTTGAGTTGTTGTTGTTGACACACACTTTCTGCCATTCGCTCTGTTTGAAATGGACCCCCTTGGAGTCAAATGTTCATATAACCAGCGTGCCATTGTCTTCCTTTCCTTCTCAAACCTGTCTGTTTCCCTGCAGGCCGTGGTGTACGAGAAAGCAGGCTTTGAGGGCCCCAGTCTGGAGGTGGAGGCAGACGTGTTCAGCTTTGGAGAAGAGGAAGGAGACAACGCGGGCTCCACCGAGCTCCAGTCAGTGGGATCGCTCAAGGTTCATGGAGGACTGTAAGTACTTCGACCTCAGCTTTACACTAACTGCGTTTCCATCACTGGATTAAATGCACATTTTGAAGTTTTGCGTTAGTAAGGAGTGATGGAAACGCCACATTTCGCAATTAAAAGCCTTAATTCACATAAAAAATGTGTCCGCTCGATTGAGGTGGTTTTTGATTTTTGCGAATAAGCGTTAATGCGCATTTTGGAAGATAGAAACAGATTTTTTGCCGGACGGACTTGAGGAGTAACAGGTTGTATAGTATATTTCCCAGATGCAGGAGCTCAAACATCGCTGTAGGGATCCTATATAGGCAAGGCAAGGCAAGTTTATTTGTAGAGCACAATTCATACACAAGGCAAGTCAAAGTGCTTCACAGTTGCATAAAATTACAAGAAAACAGATCAAATCAATCATTAAAACATCAACATAAAAATTAATCAATTACAGTAAAAGGCAAGAGTGCAGATCAAATACTTTCAGTTTTCATCTGCTCGGGTAAAAAGAGCTGTTTTCAGCCTGGATTTGAACATTGTCAGAGTTGAGGCCTGTCTCACATCCTCATGAAGACCGTTCCAGATTTTAGCTTTAGCCTCAGCGTGTTTAGTCCTGACTCTGGGAACCACCAGGAGACCCCTCCCTGAAGTTCTCAGGGCCCGAGATGGTTCATACGGCTCTAACATGTCAGAGATGTACTTTGGTGCTAAACCATGAAAAGACTTGTACACAAGCAGAGCTGTTTTAAATTCTATTCTCTGAGTGACAGGAAGCCAGTGCAGAGACCGGAGCACTGGACTAATATGCGCCTGCATGTGGAAAAACACCTTTTGTTCTTGTGCTGCCCGGGGCCCAGCACCTAGGTGCTAGAGGAAGTCCGTATGGTGGGGGCTGGAGACGTGGGTGCAGGGGGGCTGGAGGCAGGTGAAGGTAGTCGGGGGAGGGGGGCAGTGTCCACTGGGCGGGAGGTGACATGTGAAGAGGAGGGAGCAGGGAGGTGGGCAGAGGGAGTGGGGGGAGAATCAAACCGGTTAAAATGTTAGTTGAATTCATCCGCCCCGCACTAGTCTCCATCAGCTGTCCCTCTGGCATCGGAGATGTTCTTAAGTCCTCTCCACACGTCCTGCACGTTGCCCTGCACCAGCTTCTGCTCCAGCTTCTGCTCCAGCTTCTCCCCATAGTCCTTCTTTGCCTTCCTGATCCTCCACTGGAGCTGGTGCTGGACTCTCCTCTGCTCCTTTCTGTCTTCTGGTTCAGGAGGGCTTTAAGCTCAGGGGTCACCCAGGGGTGGTTGTTGGAGAAACACCATACCTTCTGGGTCGGTACAGTGTTTTCCACACAGAAGTTTATGTAGTCTGTGATGCAGTGTATCAGGCCATCAATGTCCTCTCCATGAGAGCTGCAGATCATTGTGCAGCCTGTGGTCTGGAAACAGTCCCTTAGTCTCTCATTGGCCTCGTTATTCCACACTTTCTCTGACCTCTTCTGCGCTGGTTCCCTTTGCACCTTTTACTAGCCCAATATAGCCAAATTAACTCTATATATATGTCTGTATGTTATAGGATAAGTATATAGGCTAGATTCCTATAAATAGTCAATACAAGTTTAAATAAAAAATCTAAAGCGTAATAATATTTTTACTATCACTATCTTCTGTTATACAGAACCTGAACCTGATTTTAATGAGTTTGGTGAGTTCATTATTCAGAGAATCTACATGAGTTCTATCAAAAAAGAACTCTGCAAACCGCCCTGTGTCACCGTGTATGTGGTCCCATGTTTACATATAGCCTGTAGGACGAAATAGGAACTACTGATCACAAATACTACAACCCCATAGTCTGTACATCCATCTGTGGGAAACACTGCTCCAATAATAATTGAAGTCTGCACACAATGGCACGGTTTCTCTTTTATCATCTGTGCATCTGCTCAGTGTACCCTATTGAGTACATGCCCCGAAAAGATATAAAGCTTTTAACTAACAATACATGAGCACACAGTCAGTACACCACATCACAGAGCCGTTTGTAAAGACTGGGGCGTCACTTCAATGACCAGCTTAAAGCAAAGATACGGGTGTATGCTTAAACTATTACTAAAAACTTCCAAGAGCTGCACAGTATATTAGGAAACTATTGTTATTGCAATATGACGCATAATCCATACGGCTATATGGAACCATCCATGACATACAGTCATTTTAACATGTGATGCTGACTAACCTAAAACAGAAACTTCATTTAGGTCCATCTTAGCCTCATTTCATATGTTAGTATTAATAACATAATGTAGACATTATCGACGGTTGGAGTAAAGGATTCCACTTTACAGATGAAGCTGATGTAAAGGTAAAATGTACCCACAAAAAAGACCACGCATTGTGATGAACGTCACCCAGCTGTACCCAGCGACCGCAACAGAGAGAGGAGTATTGAAACTTGTTTCTAGCTCTCATAAACCCTGCTGCACATCCTGATTCTCACACGTTTAAACTTTTTGAAACAAATGTGCTAAAGTAAATATACAAATGTTGCATTCATGCAAGCTATTTAAAAAAAAACAAAAAAACAACAGCATCATTTTAGAGAAACGCTGATTAAGAACTAAAAACGATCCTAAAAACCCTCTCGTGCTGGCTCTTCTCAGCCGACTGCTTGGCTCCTTTACTTTCACAAATACCTCAGAGAAGCAACACATGTTCTGGAGCCCAAAGGAACACGCCGAAATGTGGGAAACATTCCAATCCAGTCTTTGCAACATCGTGGCATTAATTATGAGAAATGATTGTTGTATTGAGTATCTGAGTGGCACGGTAAACTTCTGTTGGTTGGTTGACTTGTGTCCTCCTGCGTCCACAGCTGGGTGGGATACAGCGAGCCTGGCTTCGAGGGGCAGCAGTACATCCTGGAGGAGGGGGAGTACCCCGACTGTGCAGGCTGGGGAGGAGCTGAGATCCTGTCCATTCGACCCATCATGTCCGTAAGTACCGCTGCTGAATACAGGGATTACTAGTGATTTATTTTTATCAGTGGCATTGTGTTTCTACAACTTGACTGGAGTCCACCAGTACTCAATTCAATGGATTAGACTCGATTTGGAAAGACACACACCTGTCGAAGGTCCCACAGCTGACAGAGCATGTCCTTGGCCCGCCCCCCCTGGTGCAGGAGCACGCAGGGGCTGGGTTTGAGACGCAGCTGAAGTGCATGAGCCAATCACGCACAGGCGTCTGTCAGATCTTGTTCTGTGGTTGGTGGTCGCCGCCGGTCGCTCCAGCGTTACAATGATTTCAATGCTAGTCCCCGCTCCAGCTGCCCGTATCGGGCCGCTCTCCGGTGGATTTCCGAGGCTTCTTTCCGGTCGCCGGGCAGCATAGGGAATCAATGGAAGCTCGTTGCTCTCTTCTGTGAAAGAGGTGTGTATGGAACAATGGGCGAGGAAAGTGCTTCTCGTTGGTCCTTATGCACAGCAAAAACGACAACGCTATAGGAGTACATTTACATTTCTTTCCATCAAAACATTTTTTTTATTGAATCTTCATTCAGTGGTTACTTCAGACGCAACCTCGGCGGCATACTGTGTTATAAAAATACAGGAACAACAAAATGATAATTTTTGTCAAAGCCATATGTTGTCTGCACTTTTTTACATCATCACTATGAAAACGTGAAAGGAGATGAAAATTCATCAGGGCAGAATCTATCTTTGGAGAAAAATGTCTTAAAATAAAATATATGCTACCAATCTTATGGATGCCATGCTTTGACCCAAGTGGATTTGCCGTTTCAAATTCATCAACAAATAAGTGTATTTGGAGATAATTCTTTTTCTGAGTTGTTGAGCTGTTCCAGCCCAACAATCTTTATGAACATCACTCTGTTCACAAAACTGGACAAGGTAGTTGCTCATCTCTTTGTTTGAAAATATAAACTTTAAAGGTTCTAGTAAGGGGACATACACAAATGTATCTGTCACAGAAACTTGCTCATATCTGCCAGGAGCCCTGTTCCTTCTAATGTCCTTCCTCACACCCGGCTCCACCAGGCCACACTTGTCATGAAAGTACCGTTTCCATTTTGCCTCTGTATTCACATGTGTAAATGGGTTTCAAGGGTCTCAAAAAAATTGCTTAATGTTGCGTGTGTATGTGTATCATTGGGGAATAACTTTGCAACATGATGTTTTATATTTGAGTGTAGTTCATGTACAAGCTCCAGATGAAACCGCTGTAGTTGGCTCAACACTGCTGTGAGGTTCTGCAATAAGGGACGCACGGGTCTCGAGTGTTGGGTCTGTTGCTGGCAGCACTAGTTGAACATTCTGGGTGTTCTATTCGACAACTAGATGACAAATTATGCTAATCACAAACAGCAGCTGAAGAAGGGATTGGTTCATCATCATCATCATCATCATCATCATCATCATCACTATTATCATCATCTAGATTGCCATTGCAATGCTTTATGTTTAGGTGTTTCCTAAAGACTGAATATGTCTGAAACTTCTGATGACAACCACTTTGATCACAAGTCAGAAGAAACCTTTTCCCAGGATAAAACACATGCATAAACTTGAGATGTCGAACCTTCCTTTACATGACTTAATGTTTGCTTGAATACAACACACCTAAGAGCCATGTTTGAATGCTCTTAGCACAAGACCTTTGACCCCATGTCCTTCACGCTTGGGCTTTCAGCCCAACATCAATGTTGTAGATTGTAGTTTGTACAAATGTGTACATGTTGTTGGAGCCTGGTCATAAGAGATGCCAAACACATAATGTGTTTTGAAAAGTTCATCAAAGGACGACTTAGCCTTGCAAGGATAAGTTGTCCATCCATCGCGATGTAGTCGTCATGGATACCATCTCTTGAAGATCCCACTGCCAGGATAAAAGGCTGTCTCCCCTTGTCTGCACCAGTCGCCTCCTGCATAAAAAAATATTAATATAATTCGTTGTATTAAACAGGGTCACATTATATTTTGTTCAGTTAAAAAAAGGTTTTATAATTTGTTTTAAATATTTTTTTTTATGTAATTGGCAAATGATGAAAATGATGATAAATATACAGTGTGATAAGGAAAATTGTAAATTCAAATGTATAATATATACATTTAACCTCTTAACCCCCAGCTAAACCGGCGTGCCTTTTTTCCATTAAACAGTTTAAGCCTAAGTCTTTGATTGACAGGCTCTGGGGCTCTGTGGACACTCGTAACTGGGGCAGGGCTTCCTTCATGTTTGCCCTTTTAAAGGTCCTATGCATGCAAAATGGACTTTTTGGAGTTTTTAACCATGTTGTTACTCTATTTCCTTATCAAAAACGCCCCCAGAGTGGTTTTTGGCTTCATTCACGCAGTTCTCAGTAATCCTCCTGAATCCTGCTCTCTGAGCAGCTGCTCCGCCCTCTCCTGGAAAACCACTGAGTGTCAAACAGGAAGGGCCAGACCTCTGTAATGTAATGCCTTACGGCCTGATATTAATTTACAAACAGCTTTTTCATTATTTCTGTTCAAACAGATTTGGTAAATCAATAAAAGTGCCTGACACGTCTGCGCTGCCCCTGTGGTGGAAACAAACGCACCCCCTGACGTCTGAGCAGATGTCATGTTTGCACCCAAAGTTGTGAAGAAGGAGCTCTTTCTAACCTACTCTGGACACGCCTGTTTTTTTTTTCTTACCCAACGATAATGTTATCGCTACAAGAGGACAGGACTTTATTCAACCTTCCTAAAGAAGAGTCCACTCGCCAGAAGTTGGAATTTCCCTCCGGGATTCAGCGACCGTCACTTGATGGATGTTTGGTGAACCTCGGCCAGAATCAATTTACCATAATGGAAACACCCGATTGTGTGTGTTAGCCATTTATGAAGCTGTGTTGCTGTGTCAACTCCTTATAACTGCATCATGAAGTAACTTCACTTTTATATATATATTTATTTTACTGCCTAAGTTGCATGGGCTGCATCTACTCGGAGAGAGGAGAGTTAATTGAATCGAAGCGTCTTGTCTTCTGGCTTTGAAAAATACTTTTAGAAAATACTTATATTTCTCTCAAAAATGAGTACTCCATAGTGATAGAAGTACAATATATCATATAAATGCCTATACTTTACTTTGGAACGGCTAAAATAGCAGGATACAGATCTTTTAAGGAACATGCTTTTTAGGAGGAGCAAAGTGCGCCGTGTTAATTCGTAGGGACAGACACGCACATTCACAAATTCTAAGCCAGTGTGCTGGATCAAAAAGTGCAATGGAAAAATAGAAATAACCCCACAACTGTATACGCTCAACTTGTTATTATTTGCTCACCCCTGTTTGTCCTTCTTGTCTGAAGAAGGGCTCGCGGCCAAAATGCTACAGTGGAGAGCAAATAATAATAATTTTTCTTCAGTTTTTTTTATTTTTTATTGCGATATGTTAATTTCACAGGCCACATGGGCCATTACTATGGGGCTTAATGGCCGACCGTCTGTCTCTTGTATATTATGTCTCTGGTATCAAGGCACAGATCTGGGGAAGGGGACACAATCATTGTTGCATCATTCGTACTGGAAGAAGTTCAGAACCACCAGGACTTTTCCTAGAGCTGGCCTCCTGCTCACACTGAGCACACAGGGTCAGGGAGGAGACCCAGAACCCGATGGACAGAGCTTTCATGTATGGGTCATTAATCTGAGCACTATGATCTTTCTGTGGAAGTTAGAGCAGCCTACAGGTCCTAGAATCCGTCAAACCTCAGAGAAAGTCATAGAATGTAGGCACAAATCATTTATCAGGCTGTCTCTAAGTGTCTTAATGTGTCTTAGTTTGATTTTATTAAAAAGGTTCTTTAAAAAAATGTTTGATCAATTAGCAATTTCATTACTGAATTAATAATGACTATCTCATTAGAAATCTTTAGATGTCTTGCTGACTGTAAAGGTATTTTTTAAGTTGAATCATATTGTGTGCACCGCTGCAATAGGTGGGAGGGAGGGGTAGAGTTCAGCTCAGGGGTACTATTAACAGTACTAGTAGCAGTTTGTCTACATTAGCGTAGTGTATAGTGTAGTCAAGTCGATATGAGTAGCACAGGTTTTAAATACTTCGACTTTTTCTTCCTCCTGTGCACTCTGGGTAATGGATTGTTTCAAATGCGAGCCAAAACCTGTCTGCGAGCAATCATTTCCATCAGCGGGGAGAACAGAAAAGGCTCTGTCCGCCTGCCTCCTCACAACCATTATGGAGAATTTGAAATGGTGGGAAACTTCTCCAGGCGCCTTATGAATAAAATAAGGGATGTGTAGATATGTATTTACGTAAAACCCAGAAAAAAGCACTATGGCCTGTCAATTGCCTGTCAAAAAATATAATTTGTTGAATTTGCAGTATTATGAGGTCATACTGAAATCAAAAGCAATTTAAATCAAAAACATCAAGTTATATTTTAACATAGGACCCTTATTTGATAGAGGCTTCAAAATTCTTGCATCCATTAAACTTGTGAGTTTTGGAGAGTTTCTGCTTGGATTTCTTTGCAGGATGTCAGACTAGCCTCCCGGAGCTGCTGTTTGGATGTGAACTGCCTCCCACCCTCATAGATGTTTTGCTTGAGGCTCCAAAGGTTCTCAATAGGGTTGAGGTCAGGTGTGGAGCGGGTCCACATCATGAGTTTCTCTCCTTTCATGCCCATAGCCAATGATGCAGAGGTATTCTCTACAGCAGGACATGGTGCGTCATCAGGCATGAAGATGATTTTGTTTGGGAAAGCACGGCTCTTCTTTTTGTATCATAGAAGAAAGTGGTCTGTCATATTTTTCAGAGGTCATTTTCACAGCTTCAGGGAGCCTAAAGGGGCCGACCAGCTCTCTCCTCATGATTCTGGCACAACACATGACTCCGCCCCCTCCTTGCTGATGTCACAGCCTTGTTGGGACTTGGTGGCCATTCACCAACCATCCACTACTCCATCCATCTGACCATCCAGGGTCACACGGCCTCATCAGTGAACAAGCCTGTTTGAAAATGAGTCTTCATGTATTTCTGAGCCACTGCAGCCGTTTCTGCTCGTCAGCTTCAATCAACATTTAATGGGAGGCTGGATAGAAGATTTATGCACAACAAACATCACGGTGTAGGACCTGGAGGTCCTACACCGTGATGTTCACAAAACTCCAGAGGCACCAACAGCTCCAAATACCTGTTTGCTGCTTCTGATGTAAATCGTCCTCATTGTGCCTTCATCTGCACAAACTCGTGTGTCTCTGAATCAGCCACAAATCTTTTAACAGTACGATGATTACGCTTCATCTTTCTTGAAATATCGAAGGTTTTCATACCTAGACCAAGGCATTCAACTATTTCATACTTTTCATCAGCAGAAAGATCATTTTTCTTTCCCTTATTGTTTGAAAATGTTGGTCTGCTTAATAATGGTGAACGTCCTTTTTCAGTTGTTTTTCCCTTGACTGGACTTAACCTCACAACTAATATCACAGACGTCTGAGATTGATGTCAGTGATGCAAAGAGCCCTGAGACACAATACCATACATGAGTTTCATTGAAAAACGTTTTGAAAAACTTTGACACGGAAATACAATTTGCATAATAATTTGGAACATACTTTATAAATCCACCCTCGTTAAAAAAAACCCAAACAAAAAACGGCTTCTACACCTAGAAGACACAGTATATATGCGTTGTAAAGTACATTAATTGTTCACAAGTTTCTGCACCGTACATTGGGTTTTGTTACAGCTGTGTGATCTTGGCCCCGAGTGCTCCGTTATAGCTTCACATACCTGCATAACAATTGTGAGACCTTGATAAACCAAATGCATTTTTCCGTTTTTCGTAATCTTCCATCACATAAACGTACAGCATGCAAGACCACTCTGACCAGTGATCGCATGGGGCGCCCTCCGCTGGCAGCATGGGGAAATTACAATGGTAAAAATAAGATACAAGCCAACATGCTTATCCAATGGCACGCTAACAAATTGCCGGCCCTATAATGAAGGCAGTTTGAGTGCAGACCGGCTCAGATCAAGTGCTTCGACGCTTTTAGGTTCAGTCTATTCCGAGGAGCGGCGAGACAAACGATCCTTGCTGCTGCCGTTGTTGGAGTTGTTAGGATTGTCTCCTGTCACGGTCATTTCTGCACATGAAATGATCCCTGCAGTTCTCTCTCTGTTAGTCATTATTACATTATTACACCTTCAAACTTTTATATAATGGCATGCTGACAAAAGGATGGCGCTGTGGTGAACACACTTTGAGCGCTGCATGGTTCTGAACCGGTCCAGTGAGGATTTATGGACTTTATGGGGGTTTATGGGGCGACAGTGGCGCAGATGGTTGAACGGGTTGTCTCATGATCGGAAGATTGGGGGTTCGAATCCCACCTCCTGAAGGTGCACACTGTCATTGTGTCCTTGGGCAGGACACTTCACCCTCCTTGCCTCCCGTGTCTGCGTACACTGGTGTATGAATGAGAGTGTGAATGGATGATCCTTGCTGTAAAGCACTTTGAGTGCCTAAAGCAGGTGGAAAAGTGCTATATAAGTTGAGACCATTTACCATTTAGAAATGTGTTGTTTCTATGACAACCTGAACAGTGTTACTCAAAGCTGTGTTTAACGAGGAAACAAGATCACAAAGCTATAATGTGATTTTGCACAATATGTCCCTATTAACACAGAAATAACATATGTGAATGTATGTTTTGACATTGTCTTTCAGGACTTCATGTCTCCTCACGTGAAGATGTTCAGCGACAGAGACTTTGGGAAGCTGGGTGTGAACATCGACCTGACTGTTCCTGTGATCAACCTGGATGAAACAGGCTACGGACTCAAAACCCAGTCCATGGACGTGCTCAGCGGAGTGTGAGTACTGCAGTACTGTGCTCTTGGACAACTAAGAAGTCTGTGGTGACATCTATGGTTACCATCAAAATGCGGATTTTTTTACTTATACCTCAATATATACACAAATAATACACAGGTATTAAGTCTTCTCTCGTCATAAATATATAACTAACGCCCACTTGTCTTCTCAATATGGTCTCCATCACATTTTAGAACACGTAGAATAATATAAACATAAAGCATAAACATAAAGCCTACTGTTTAGCCTTAAAGTGCATAAAGACACAAGACTATGCTAAACCATTTTTTACCCAGCTTTCTTTAGTTTGTGATTTTATAGCCTCACTTCCTTATTGGACACTGACAGGAAGTGGCATAGACAGATTTTAAACTGTTGCCATGCCGACCATATTATGTCAATGGGAAATGAGTCAAACTGCTTTGGAACTTTACCTTTATCTATGTCACATCCTGTCAGCAGCTTCAAAAATCTAAAATAACTTACAGTGGGGAAAAAAAATATTTGGTCAGTTTACCATAGACTTTCTATTGGATTTTGGCCAAATAATTATCATAAAATGATAATGAAGTTGTATGGATAAAATGCACTTTAACAGTGAAAAAGCAGCGTGTACTAATGCTGTGGTTGGAGTGGAATGAACTCCAAGTAGGATTGTCACTGTTCCTTTAAGATTTAGGAGAGCATAGTTTCCAGATATTTCTTTGACGGTGTAAATACTTAACCACAGCCACACCTGGCTAACAGGCCCAGACTGTTCTGACACTCCCAGATTCCCGTCAGTTTTACTTTACCCACACACGTTTCACAATAGAGCTGCAGCAGTGACCGTATTAGGAGTAGCAATAATTCTAAACATTCTTTTGTGCACATTTCACCTTCTACGATTTGAAATGATGTGTTAAAACTGTAAAATAAAAAAACTTTTAGCTTATGGCATGCCAGCATGTCAATGGCCGTCCTGATGTGCTTTGAGGGCAGGACAGGTTCTCTGATGATTTACGGACGTTGGACACGTGGGGGACGGTTCCAGGTTCTCTCTTTAAAAACCCAGGGAGTTTTCACTTCAGCAGTAGAAGAAACCACAGAAGGACTACTCAAAACTGCATGACTACTCGAGGTCGAGGGAACGTTATAACTTGGTTAAACGCTAATCATAAAACTGAACAAGTAATAAACTGATGGGTCCAGGTATTTTGTTATGTTTTTTTTCTCCAGTAATGCAACTTTAAGAGTTTGATGAAAAGGTTTTAAAATTCAGCACAAAGCATTATAAAATTCCATTCAGCACCCTGACGTTTCTCTCATTGACATCTGTTGAAAATACTTTGTCAATCCTGCGCTCCAATCTGCTCCACAGCTGCAGGAATATGCAACCTGCGCTACTTGTTATTTGCAAAGAGCAGTGTTTTCTTGTTGTTGTTTTTTTTCTGGGAAGACTTTACGAAACTGTTGGATAATCAACCTCTGTCTGACAGCGTGAGCACAAAACATAAACAACAGAAGAATGTGCACAGCCAGGGCAGGGCGGTTAATGAACCTCTATTCCACACTGCCATTTGAATGCAATACAAAGGCTGTGTTTACTAATGTGAACTAATGCCTCAGCATGTTTAGTCCTGACTCTGGGAACCACCAGGAGACCCCTCCCTGAAGTTCTCAGGGCCCGAGATGGTTCATACGGCTCTAACATGTCAGAGATGGACTTTGGTGCCAAACCATGAAAAGACTTGTACACAAGCAGAGCTGTTTTAAATTCTATTCTCTGAGTGACAGGAAGCCAGTGCAGAGACCGGAGCACTGGACTAATATGGTGGTATTTCCTGGTTCTTGTCAGGACTCGAGCAGCAGCGTTCTGGATGTTCTGCAGCTCTAACAGCTCGTTTAGAAAGGCCAGTGAGCAGCCGTTACAGTCGTCTAACCTGCTGGTGTGTTCACGTGCACCGGAATATCCCGATTAGCCTATACTCCCCTTAGGACAGTTTTCGGCATATGGTGTTTACTGTATTTGTAGCGGGAAACTCAAACTCCCTGTTTACATGATCAAACAAAGGATCCCGGATTAGTATGAGCAGAACACGGTGAAAATATTAAAAGCATAAATATGCCTTACCACCGTGTTCTTTCGAATGTCCACTTTGGGCTACACCACTACCTCCTGAGCTCTGCTGACGACAGCGGCGGATACTCGTGGGTCATTCGTACCTTCAGGAGCAGTGGAGGACGGGAGGCAGAGAGTGGAGCTGATGGAGGAGGAACTCTTTCAGTCGCTCTGTGCTGTGCGTCTGGAGGAACTTCACCTTTTCCATGTGTGATACATTTAAACTTACAGACTGTCACTTTCATATAAATACAACTAGGTCTCCTCTTGACTCCAGACATGAGAGCTCTTCAGATTTGATAAGAAATGGGAAGTTGATCCCGGATTCTGTTGGAGAAACCCAGCCGGAGAATCCGGGTTTCTCTTTGCTTCTCTTTGCTGCGACACAGACAAAAAGTGCAAACATTTACATTAGAAACACTAAATTCTAAAAGTTCATGGGATCAAAAAGTTCCTCCAGAGGTTTTCGGGCCCTCAGGGTGTTCCACAGTTTTGGCGGCGCCTGAAACTCTCTCTCCATTGTCTGGTGCTTATCTTTAGGAAGGGAGAGGAAAATCATATTATTCCAATACAAACAGGAATTTCAATCACATCTTGGTAGCTTCTCATTTATATGTACACATTTCTTCTTCTTTTTTTCCATGCACAGTGATTCAGAGGACTTGCACCTGACACAAAGTGTTAATAATGGGTTGTGTTTTGAAAGTTCTCTCAGAGTACAGCTCAACTTGGAAGGCCTTTCTACAGTGATTATTACAGTAATTATAGAGCAGGGTTTCTTCTTTTACACGGTTAATGTCAGCAGTAAAACGCCATTACTGAACAAGGAAGAGAAATACCCAGCCCAGTCCAGCCTAGCTAAATCTATCTAAACCAAAGAGGCTACACAACAATATCTGAACAGACGGCCGATATACCGTATAATTAAGTGTTGAAAGCTTCGAGCCAAAGTGCTGCTATAGTGGAGGTGTTTGGTTTTGCAGCGCTTCTAACTACCCACATGGGAAAGAATTAGAGTTATAGTTTATTATGTTGTATCTGAAGCGATTAGGACCAAGCAAGGAGGTCAACAAACATTACAAGAGCACGCCAGCTAAAGAGCTGTTAGCCATGTTCACACCAGGGGCTTTTAATCATTAATAATGTATCAAATTTGATCATTAAAGCCTTACATTTCACAAAAAAAAAAAAAAAACATGATTCAGTATAACATTTTCTTTAATCCTTGTGTTAACATTAGTTGCATAGGCAAGGCAAGTTTATTTGTAGAGCACAATTCATACACAAGGCAATTCAAAGTGCTTCACAGTTGCATAAAATTACAAGAGAACAGATCAAATCAATCATTAAAACATCCAACATAAAAATTGATCAATTACAGTAAAAGGCAAGAGTGCAGATAAAATACTTTCAGTTTTCATATGCATAGGCTAACAGTTTTTGTCAAAATATGCTTCAAAACAACCAATAATTTGTAAATGGATTTAAAGTCATGGCGGCAGTATGGTAAAGTTTGTGTCAGTGGCTGTTGCTGTGGTAACGCTCTGGACCCAAAGCTCAGCAAAGGAAATATATTTCTGCAAAAGCTCTTGATGATAAGTGTCTAAGTTACACTCGCGTGAGTTGGACGAGCAGCCGGGATGTCGACGGCTGAAGGACGTGCAGCCAAATCGCCAAATGTCTTGGTAACTGTTCGGCATGTATCTTAAAAGAGTTTATTTTGTGATTCAGGTGAATGTTAGTTTATGTAAACGTGTATCTCTGATGCCCTGGTTTAAACTCGGTGGTTGTTGTTGTGTGTTGCCCTGCAGCTGGGTGGTGTTCGAGGAGGCGGGGTTCTGTGGGGAGAGCTACGTCGTGGAGAAGGGACAGTACGGGTGCCCGGAGGACTGGGGCGCGACCAGGCCCTCCTTCGCCTCTGCCATGCCTGTGCTGCTGGTAAATACATCCCTGTTCTCAAATGCACCACAGACATGACCCTCTAGATTTAGTTTGTAGTGCTCGTTTTAATGACCTCCAGTCGATGTTAATGGAGTTCATGTCAAAGTGAAAATTAGACCAAACCCTCCCTTGACGACGTTTAGTTGATGTTGCTTTGTCCACTTCAGATTTGGTCAGGAAATCACTGCAGCATTTTGAGACCTTTGCAGAACTTACTGACATGGATTTTTTTGAGTGGAAAAAAACAATCGGAATATAACATTTTAAAATCAGGCTAACTTTAGATAGTAACAAATCCCAACAATCTGAACCTGACCAACATGTTTGTGTGTGTTTGTACTGGCAATCCAAAGCAGAAGTACTTTTGATTTTCATGCGAATCGGGGGAAATACTTGTCATGAGACTGAATCATCCGCCTGTGAGTCACGGGCGTGTGCGGCGTGTGGTTAGAGCCGCTCACTGATGACATTCTGTAGACTCCTGTCCTCGCACAGCCGAGCGACCTGGAGGCAAACTGCTTTAGAAACGGTTTTCAAATGTGAAGATCATAAAAACGTTCTTGTGCGACTCGGATTTGGTGTTTTATGTTTGCCAGAGTTTTAATTTGACATGACAAAGGCTGGTTTAGAGCGCCCTCTGCAGGCACCAGTGGGAATGACATTTGATGGAGAGTTCTGTGTTCTACAGATTACACAGCAGAATCCAGGAGAAACTGAACAGGATTACTCAGTGAATGAAGCGTTCACTTTTAGGAACATGTATTTGTACCTCAAATTCTGGTCTATTGAGCCCCTTTAGTGCTGCTAACATGAATGACATGAGTACGACCCACTTTGGTCTCTTTCTTTTTGTATTTGTATGGATTGCTCTCATTTCTCTTGGTCAGAATGGTAACAGGACTGACTGTAACAGGAATGACACATTAGCCTGTAGATATTGATGAAACAAGTGTGAATAGGAACATATTTGGATTGACACATTAAATATTGGGATGACGTTAAATGATTGTCCCCGGTCTCCAAATGTCCACAAACAGATCACAAGACAATGTTCTTCTGAATGCAACAACTTCTTGATGATGATGTCAGTGGACTGTACTATTAATAAGTGGAGAGTAGTTTGTTAACAGGAACGACGACACACATAAAACTGTTAAGATTTTATATAAATAGGATTTTTCTTTTTTTTAACTTGACAATGCGATTCATGGACATGATGGAACTTTTTTTTCAGAACAAATTCAATTGATATTTGTGTTTAATTGACACTTTTATGTTTCATCACAGTGTTTTCTACGCTCCAGGGTAAATTGTTTTGTTGGTTTGCTGGTGAGAGCGTTAAAAAAAAAAAAACTACCAGAAACTCTAAAAACAACTGCTCCTGGAGGATCACAGAGGCCACTGCGATGGGAAGTAAAGGCGCCATGCTACCCACTGGGTCACTAAAAGGTCAAATATGCGCAGATAAAAAGTTGTGTGTTTTTTTTTCCACATGAAAAGTTTCATAATGCACCTTTAAATCTTTTAATAGACATTGTAGAAATAGTTTCAAAATATTACAAAAAAACGATTTAAATAGTATAATTTAAAGTGTAAAGTGAAGACAGATTATGCCACGCTGTGGTGTTTTTGACTTTGACGTGTTTGTTGTTGTTGGTTTCTTGACATTGGAGACAAACTCGATATTGTTAATGTGAAAATGTGAAACCCAAGGTCATACAAACTCTACAGCAGAAAAATGCTCCACCTTTGCACACACACAAACACCTCCATGTTCTGCTGAGGGAAGGACAGTGTGAGAAGGACTGGGACAAAGTGGGTTTGTCCCGGTATTTATTTTGGACACTTTCATTTCCCATGTCCATCAGCTAACAATAACCCACCTGATTCATTCATTTTAGTTAATGATTACGCTTTACTTTGCTTTTGTATATGGTTTGTTTCTATTTTGTCTTCATTTGATTTAAACACTTATCATTTGGACTAAACTTGTTTTATGTAAAATGTTAAAACTTGCCGGGTTAACGTATTGTTTGAACTTACCCATCGAGCTAATGGAAGGGCTTTTCCCATGAGGAGAGGAATAAAAGACGAAGCCATTTTTGTTCAAGCAAGTGACATGGGTCATGGCGTTTATTTTGTGAGAAGAATAAATATTGCCTGGTCAGAGTTATGTTAAGTCTGCCTGCTCATTTTCCCCACCAGGACAAAAGAACAAATCCGTGTTTTTTCTGCTGCTAATTACCCGTGTTCCAGTCCGCACACATCCAGCTCATTATCTTCATATTTTTTGATTCGCAGGAGAATTTCGAGAACACGGCCAAGTTCAAGGTACGCTTCTATTAAGTCCTTTCTACGAAAAGTGTTTGCACCAAGGACACGCTGTGCATTCTCCATTTGGCCCGGTCGGATGTAGTGTGTTTTTTTAATACTGTGATGTCTTCTGGGGGTTAGGTGCAGCTTTTCTCCGAGGTGGATTTCCAAGGCTCTGCTCTGACCTTGGGGGACAGTGAAGGTTCTCTGCCCGATGGTTTTTCTGTGGCGTCCTGCAAGGTCCTGAATGGGAGGTGGGTGAATGGAATACTACAGACCTGCACTTGCACTCTTTGGTCCAGGAACAAGAGGTGGTCACAGTTTGGACCAAGGCCAGCTGGACAGGCCTGGGCAGTTCATGTTCACAAGGGCCACATGGGAATCCTGATTTGAGTCAGAGGGCTTCACCATTAATAACTCGAACGCATTGCTTAACTCTGTCCTATTGTACATAGCAGTATATGATGTATTTTGAACAGCTGGTACTGGTATTTGGTAGAACTCTATATGTAAATGTCAAGTCACTTCCTCCGCTGTGGCTTTGGTGTGCTGTGATCTGGGTCCGCGAGCTAAACCTGTAGGCGGGAATCACCTTTACCTACAAGATAATATCTTTTATTAGTGGCTCAGTGTCTCACCAGTAATATGGTGAGACACTGAGCCAAACTCCGCTGGTAGTTACACCGTAAAGCCAAGAAAGTGTGCGAATCAGAAAGCAATGCTCCTCTTGCTTTAGGAAAGACAACATGACGCGTACTATGTCATGACGTGTACTATGTAATGACGTATACTATGACACGACGCATACTATGTCATGACGCGTACTATGTCATGACGCGTACTATGTAATGATGTATACTATGTCACAACGCGTACTATGTCACGACGCGTACTATGGCATGATGCGTACTATGTCACGACGCGTACTATGTCATGACGCGTACTATGTCACGACGCGTACTATGTAATGATGTATACTATGTCACGACGCGTACTATGTCACGACGCGTACTATGGCATGATGCGTACTATGTCATGACGCGTACTATGTCATGACGCGTACTATGTCACGACGCGTACTATGTAATGATGTATACTATGTCACGACGCGTACTATGTAATGATGTATACTATGTCACAACGCGTACTATGTCATGACGCGTACTATGGCATGATGCGTACTATGTCATGACGCGTACTATGTCACGACGCGTACTATGTAATGATGTATACTATGTCACAACGCGTACTATGTCACGACGCATACTATGGCATGATGCGTACTATGTCATGACGCGTACTATGTCACGACGCGTACTATGTAATGATGTATACTATGTCACAACGCGTACTATGTCACGACGCGTACTATGTCATGACACGTACTATGTCACGACGCGTACTATGTCATGACGCGTACTATGTCACGACACATACTATGTCCCGACGCGTACTATGTCACGACGCGTACTATGTCACGACGCGTACTATGTCACGACGCGTACTATGTCATGACGCGTACTATGTCACGGCGCGTACTATGTCCCGACGCGTACTATGTCACGACGCGTACTATGTCCCGACGCGTACTATGTCACGACGCGTACTATGTCCCGACGCGTACTATGTCACAACGCGTACTATGTCACGACGCGTACTATGTCACGACGCGTACTATGTCACGACGCGTACTATGTCCCGACGCGTACTATGTCACGACGCGTACTATGTCCCGACGCGTACTATGTCACGACGCGTACTATGTCACGACGCGTACTATGTCCCGACGCGTACTATGTCACGACGCGTACTATGTCACGGCGCGTACTATGTCCCGACGCGTACTATGTCACGACACGTACTATGTCCCGACGCGTACTATGTCACGACGCGTACTATGTCCCGACCCGTACTATGTCACGACGCGTACTATGTCACGACGCGTACTATGTCCCGACGCGTACTATGTCACGGCGCGTACTATGTCACGACTCGTACTATGTAATGATGTATACGATGTCACGACGCGTACTATGTCATGACGCGTACTATGTCATGACGCGTACTATGTCATGACGCGTACTATGTAATGATGTATACGATGTCACGACGCGTACTATGTCACGACTCGTACTATGTAATGATGTATACGATGTCACGACGCGTACTATGTCATGACGCGTACTATGTAATGATGTATACGATGTCACGACGCGTACTATGTCACGACTCGTACTATGTCATGACGCGTACTATGTAATGATGTATATGATGTCACGACGCGTACTATGTCACGACTCGTACTATGTCATGACGCGTACTATGAACTCTTCACAAGTTCTAAGTCCGGACCGTGATGCTCACATTCAATTATGCAGAAATCTCAGGACACACTGGGCAGCCATTCTCGGCCCCTACAGCACTACTGGGCCCCATTTATACTTGCCATTCCTCATTAGCTTGTTGACTGCTTCTATTGAATTCCAAGCCTGTGTGTGTGCTCCATCAGCCTTACGTGCCCCGCAGGCAGGGGCGCACTTAATTAGGTTGTTAATCAGCCTTGTCCCCCCTCATTAGCATGTTTCTCGCTGTGACTGTGTTGCAGCTGGCTGGCCTTCGAAGGACAGGACTTCTCCGGGCGCATGTACGTGTTAGACGAGGGCACTTACCCCGACCTGAGAGCGATGGGCTGTGTCCACACCGACGCCTCCATCCTGTCCATGCAGATCGTCGGATTTGTAAGTCCAACATTTGATGGTTCTGTCGATTTCCTACATTAAGACAAAATCGAGCTCTACTCACTGCCAGTAGTGCAGCACCGTGAAATTTGCCCGAGAAGCTGATGGGCCCAATGTGCCAACAGGGACAACAAAGTCCATTACTAACCTTAACCTTTCAGTCATTTACTGCAATAAAAAAAGCCTCCAGTCAGATCCACTCCATATATTTGTCATATTTTCTGTGTTCAAGTCCAACTGTCAGTTCAGTGAAACTGGCTGTGGTCGGTGACTTTTGAACTCATCATTTGTACAAAGATCTGAGCTGCTGCATGAGGGAACAACTCCAGACAACAGCGCCACTGTTTAAAAAAAAAAGGTTCATGGCTTCATCTACATTTTTGAGCCGTCCTTGTCGCAGCCTACTCTTCTGTATAAGCACAGAGAATGGAGAATCCATCCTTCCATCCATCCATATTCTTCCACTTGTCCGTTGCCGGGTCGTGGGGGCAGCTGTTGGAGCTGCACCAGCCCCTATGGCTCCTCCTGCAGGGGGTGGGTCCACAGAAGGACGGCCTCATGGTTCTAACCGGGCCTGTTGGTCTCTCATAAGGGGCTTCTGAACCGCTCTTTCTCTGACCCGTCACCCAGGACCTGTTTGCCATGGGAGACCCTACCAGGGGCACCAAGCCCCCGACAACAGAGCTCCAGGATCATTCAGGCTCAAACCCCTCCACCACGTTAAGGTGGCGGTTCCGGGAGGGGTGGAGAATTCATACGAAGGATGATAACAATGAAACCGTAGAGCACCGTTCATGCGTGCTAGCAAACAGTGCAAGGTGTTTTACAGTGTAAGAGCTACAGAGTGGATTTTCTGCAAACTTTTAAAAGTAGCAGAACATTCCAGACAGTTGGAGTATATTATGAAAGCTGCATCACCAATTGTGTTCCCTTTAATTTTGCGGATTTTCAATAGGCCTGCTTCAGTAGAGCACAGCGTTTTAGATCAGTAGTTCCCAAACATTTTTTCCTCATGTACCCCTTGAGTCGTTCATTTACAATACACTTCGAGTACCCCCTACCTCGAGGATCTTGCCAATATTATTACATAGTGACCAACTAAACTATGATTGTTTAAGTATTTAATAGAGTGGTGTGTTCAAAATGACGCTAACATACTCAAACCTTTTACTGAAAAACGTCATTAACCTTCTTTTGAAATTAATATTAAGTTCTTCTCAGTTTCACTTACTCTTTTTAATCTGAAAAAGTACCCCCAGCTGAATGCTCAAGAACCCCCAGGACTCCCCATACCCCTGGTTGGGAAACACTCTAGATGGTTTATAATTGTCCAGCTAGTTGGTGTGGTCAGGAGCAAGGCTGTGGAGAGCTTTAGGCCCAGTCAACACTTTTATAAATACGCCTTTCGTTTAGAAAAAAAACTTGAGTTCACACAGCCTCGGCTAAGAAAACTCCATCCACACATTAGTGTGAAAGAAGTTAAAAAGTACAGTATGAAAGAACTAAATATTAGGGCCGGGACTCAATAAAAAAATGTAATCTAATTAATTAGAGGCTTTGTAATTAATTAATCGAAATTAATCGCATATAAATATTTGACCTGAGAACAGTGAGAAGTAAGTTTTTTCATAAGGATTTTTAGTATACCATTGAATAATGACTGAATACATGAGCTTAAGCAACAAAATATTGTTTATTTTTGTTCAACCAAGTCCAACAGACCAGTGCAATATTGCCATTAATTGTGCGTCTGCAGGAAAAAAGCACTAAACCTCATGTAATTAATTAATCGCAATTAATCGAAAAAAGTCCCGGCCCTACTAAATATACATTACTTCAAAAAGTTTCTTAAGTAAATGTAACTGAGTACTCACACCTTAACCTTCACCTCTTTACATCAGCAGAATATGTTCGACATCATTAAGCGGCTTCAAAGCTCAGCTATCTCAATCTCTTCATGAGCAGGTTTGTCTGTTACATGAATGCAGCTTGACCTAAAAACAAAACGCCTATAACAGTATATAAATGACTGTCTAGCTTAATGAACAGCTCACATTTCGATCTCCATCAGAGATATTTATTATTATCATGTCAAATGTGTGCATATTGAAGATCATGATGAAAATGAGCCAATAGTATAATGTTGTTTAGCCTTGAACAGAGGCCGGACCATCTGTATCCAATGCCCACCGTCATTTGTTCCCACACTGTCCCAGATTACCCACCTGCTCCGGTTCACTCAGGGTTATTATCCATCCTGCGTCTATTGTTCCCAAAGCAACGGCGCTCTCTCGCACATTTGAGCCTGATGCCCCGCCCGGCTGGCTGTGACTGAATGTTCTTGTGTGGTCTCCAGGAGTTCTCAGTGCCCTCCATCGTCCTGTTCGAGCGCAGCGGGCTGAAGGGGAAGCGTGTGGTGCTGAGCGGCGGAGTGGTTAACCTGCAGATGAGCGGGGGAGGCGGGCGAGTGCAGTCCGTGCTGGTGGAGGGCGGCATGTGAGTGACCACACTGAAGATACTCAAAGTCAAGCTTTAGGAGTGTTATCATGTCGTCATATACCCTCATGTAAAGCAGACTTCAACAACAGATCATTAATGAAGGAGTATTGAATAAGGGCTAGGCTGCCCAACAATCACTGCAGGGGTCGGGTCAGGACCACTTGTTCTGGTGTGTCCACAGTCTGAGAACTATCCCTTTACGGCGGTAGTTCTCAACATTTATGTCACTCGTACTAGGGGTGGGCGATATGACAAAAATAGAATATCACGATTTTTGAATTATAAATTCCCGCTTTTCGATTTTATCACGTTTTTTTTAAAGTAACCAAAATAACTTAAATTACACACTGAAGAAGAAAAAAAAAAAAAAATATACTAATTTATTCAACTTTGTGATAATCAACACAGACTAGACTTAGAACTACAGCAAACTAACTCTATACATTAAAAAACACACAACTCCAGACAATAAAATTAAAATAGTAACACTAAGTTTGGTAAAGACTTGTTGGTGTCTGTTGCTGTTTGGCATATTTTCTGAGTTCAAGTTGCTGTGATACAGCGCTCTGTCGCTGTCTGACCCTTTCACAATAAGAGTCTTACTAAAGCGATAACATACTGTGTCTTTTATTGTGTAAAAGAATAACCGGAAGCAGATAGTGACCATAAGTTATTACTTGCCCACGTAATTTAGTCTTATATTTTCAAGGACATGGATAAACAGCGCATTTGTGAACACGGTCCAGGATTTTAAATAAATAAATGAGATGGATGCAGCGCCTACAGAACTGTGAGGACGAAGGACACACTCGCTTCTTGACACATGTGTGACTTGTCTGTGTGTTGGAGAAAAGCAAGGAATGAATGTGCTTTCGATAAACTCTATCAAAAAAGACCCATTGTTAGTTTACCCAAGGAAAAATATTCATTAAATTAAGCAAGTTTCCAAATATACTGTGGCTCCTGCTGGCACTCAGCCTGCCTGGCATCCTCAAATATAACGGTAACATTTGTACTTTTCAACACGTGTCTGTAACTTGTAACAGACTGATGCTGTTCTGTAACAGCGGAGTCTGCCGAGGTGCTCAGACCGGCCTGGGACCCGGGCTCGGAGCCCAGCGGGACGGGGAGACAGTAATGCACACTCTCATACACATGAGACTCTCATACACACCTATTGTGTGTCTCTGTGTGAGTTTGCCTTACGTCTGCTCTCTTCCCCTCATGCTCTGTACACACCAGTCCCGTTCATTTTTGGACGGAATTAAAGTCCGCGGGGAAAAGAAAGCACTTTAGGAACACGCACCACATCACAAGAGAAAAGAAACAAGCCGAAAACTGACACAGAGGGCTGAAGGAGCACAGAACAGGCTGGTGCTATACACGCAGTCAGGCCCGGGCCTGAGGGGGAGGACGGAGCGTCAGCTAAGGATGTGCTGACTACATTTATGGAGTAGTTTAAGTTCATTCCTGTGACTACATGACTGTCTCCCACGCTAACGCTCCATGTTAGCTTAAACACCACATTAGCTTAAACACCACGTTAGCTTAAACGCCACGTTAGCTTAAACTCCACGTTAGCTTAAACGCCACGTTAGCTTAAACGCCACGTTAGCTTACAACAGCGCAGCCTCATCAAACAACCATCTGCACGGCGGCCACCAGCGATTAAAAAGACAAACTTTCACTCACCCGTCTGAAGTAACCTTTGCCTTCTGCTCAGCAAACTCGTCGTAATTCCATTTTCCAGCGTGAGTAGCGGCGGCCTCTGTGAGCCACACAGGGGAAGCGTTACAGTCATGAAGCCGCACACGGCCCCACGGCGTGCGCTATTTCAACCTGTAAACTGATGGACAACAGGCGTATGTATAAAACTGCCATATTTGCGTGGCATTTGTTTACTAAAGCCTGTGTCGACTACGCAAACCAAACCAGCCTTTCCTCCTCCGCGGTGTTTACCCAGCATGTAAATACACACAGACAAAGTCACGCCCCTACAGCGCGCTCTGAAATCAACCCCAAACAGCTCGGTTTGAACCTAAAGGTTTATGCTTTTAAATATACCAATACTGCTAGCTTAAACATGGAGAGGCTTCTTCGTGACTTCAACTGAACGATTCTGCAAAAAAGTGAAAATCACCAATTTTCCAAAAAAAATGCATTGTTTACGTTTTTCTGGAGACACGGGCTGCCAACATGTGTCCCTGGAAACCAGGGCGGGTCACAAATGCATTGTGTTGAGGTGGGAACATCCTCGACTCCTGAGACTCACAAACGACACAAATATTTCACGTAGCTTTTTGCACTTCGGTACAGTTGCATAAAAACGCTAAATCTCGCAGGGCAGCGCTTTGAGCAAAGCGGGGCAGATAATAACTCTGTCTCTGTGACAGACACTGGTGGTTTCGGTCCTTTGTGATTCTAATGGTCTTTCACTTCGTTTGTTGAAGGGCCTGCACTTTCATTCACACTGGCTCTGACTCCACACGGGAGCAGCTAGCCCATTTTTGGCCAAATTTGACATAAAAATGTTGCCCGGGACCTTGTGTTAGAGAAAACCCCATTAGCCGCCTAAAAGTCTGCTCTCCCCATGATTCTGTCAGCAGGCCAGGTGTCAGGCCCTGATGAGGAGATTTGTTTCCTGTGGGGTTGAACGTTTCCTTTTTCTTTGACCGATAGTCTGAGCCCTAACTGTTAATAACCCGCTAACGTTTCACTTCCCGACTGCTCTAATGCCGAGCCGTGGTCAGCTGTTTAGTTTAGTTTATTTGTTTATTTGAGCAGTACACATAGTGCTCAAAAGGAGTGGACTGAAGCAACAGCTTATGAGTGCCCACCCCCAAGTGCAATAAAATAAATAAAATAACAATAATAAAAATAAAAAAAGAACATTTCAGAACATTTCAAGCAGCTACATTCATACAGACCAACTTACAACTTACAAAAAAAATATATGAACTGTTTATACAATTAATTGAAACAATGCACAACTACAACAACAATCCCGTTTCATGCACGATGTCCAGAACGAAGCAGTCAAAAAAAAAAAAAAAAATGTAATCCATAATATATTTCTTTCAGATTTTTACCCTTGATAACCGAGAGTTACTTTTATGTTATGAAGGTACATTTATAGATATTATACTCCGAGATCTTGATACTTCCCAGTTGTCATTACCATTCTCAGTATAATTTTAATTTGGGTGTAATTTTCATAATCATTATTATTATATATTTATTTAATTGAGTTATATGTGAAGTATGCTGTAGCCCTGCATAGTGTGGTGCATTAAAAGCCAGAGTGTAGAGCGGGCCAGTTGAAGAGAGCAGTAACTCCCCGTCAACAAACCCCCCCACGCGGCTGCCCTAACAGCTGATTTTGTAGAATATGTTCCTATGCTGAGTGGTGCATTAAAGGACAAGGTTTAGAGCCCGTTGGGAGGATCCCTCTCAACAGATCCATAACCTGCCAACCCTAATTCTCCATTTGTGAATTTGAGCAATAGAATGACAACCGTTCCAAGCAGCAACACTCTTCCTTGAATATAGAGGAAAAAATACACATAATGGATCCTACTGCTCACCCTAGTGGCAACACATTTCTTCTTGTCTGTATATTTCAAAGGTCTTTTGTTTGTATTTAAATTTGAACAGGTTGATGTTTGGACATCGTTTCAAATCCATCTCCAGTTTATTCCACAATTGAACACCATTAACTGTTGGGCTAAAACTTTTCAAAGTTGTGCTATGTTTCTGAATCCTAAAGTTTAATTCATCACGTAATTCATAACAACCAGTACGTTCTTGGAACCTTCTTTGTATTTGGTTTGGTAACAATTTGTATCTTGCTTTGAATAACATCTGTACAGTTTGGAACTCAACAATGTCACAAAACTTCATGATCTTTGATTTTAGAAATAATGAGTTTGTGTGGTCCAAAAACCCAGCTTTATGAATTACTCGGATAGCTCTTTTTTGCAACAATATTATTGGTTTAACTGTGTTTTTATAAGTACTACCCCAAACCACAGTACAATAATATAAGTAGGGCAAAATCAGAGAACAGTATAAGGTATGTAGAGCTTTGATGTTTAAAATGTGCTTTGCTTTTGCAATTACTGAAATGCTTCTAGAAATTTTCGTAGATATATATTTAATGTGAGATTTCCAAGTAATTCTGTCATCAATAATCACACCAAGGAATTTGATTTCATGCACTCGCTCGATAACAACACCTTCTATCTGAATTGCTTCCTGAGCATTGGAGTTACAGTTGCCAAATATCATCATTTTGCTTTTACTCAGATTTAGAGATAATTTATTTTGTTTGAACCACTTGTTGACACTTTTGAGTTCCCAGTTAACAATCCGAGACAGCTGCTGTAAGTCGTCTCCTGATGCAAAAATATTTGTATCGTCAGCAAACAAGATAAATTTAAGTACTTCAGATGTTTTACAAATATCGTTAATATACATATTAAACAATTTTGGGCCCAGAATAGAACCTTGAGGTAAACCACAGACAATTTGTCGACAACTCGACTGATAATCACCAATTTTCACACATTGTTTTCTATTTTTTAAGTAACTGGTAACCCACTGTAGAGCTACCCCCCTAATTCCATAATGTTCTAGTTTATTAATTAATATATCATAGTTTATTGTATCAAACGCTTTACTCAGGTCAATAAATAACCCTATTGCACATTTCTTGTTATCTACAGCATTAGTTATTTCTTCAGTTATATCAAAGAGCGCGTGTGAGGTTGAGTGATTGTTCCTAAAACCAAACTGATTGTCCGAGAGTAAATTACACTTTTCAATAAAGCTGTCGAGTCTAGAGTTAAAAACCTTTTCTAAGATTTTAGAGAATTGCGGTAAAAGGGAAACAGGCCTATAGTTTGTAAAGAGATGTTTATCTCCTGCCTTGAACAGAGGAATCACTTTTGCTACTTTCATACTATCAGGAAAAGTTCCAGTTTGCAACGATAAGTTACAGATGTAAGTTAACGGCTTAGAGACACTTTCAATAACAGTTTTTAAAGTTTTCATGTCCATGTCATGGTAATCGGTCGAAGTTTTATTTTTACACCCTTTAACAATGTCCAGTATCTCCTTTTCCTCCACAGGTTTGAGGAACAGGGACATAGGATTTGCTTCTATCAGATCACAATTATAGTTTTCAACGTTTGCAATTTTTGCAGCAAGGTTCGGTCCAACATCTACAAGGAATTTATTAAATGTTTCGACTACTTTATTCATATTATTTAAAGTGTTATCCTCATCTTTGAAATATTTTGGATAATTAATCGTTCTTGGTTTATTTCTAATTATACTATTTAAGATGTTCCATAAACCTTTAATATTATTCTTATTAGTATCTAACAACTTATTGTAATAATCCTGTTTACATTTTCTAATGATACCTGTCAGTTTATTTTTATATTTCTTATATTTATCCTCAGCTTCTTTTGTTTTGTTATTTATAAAGTTTTTGTAAAGATAATTTTTTTTCTTGCAAGCATTTAGTAAACCTTTAGACATCCATGGTGTTTCTTTACACTTTCTGTTTTTACTGTATTTCTTCATTGGGCAGTTTTTGTCGTATACCTTTTGAAATACTCGCGTAAACTCATCATAAGCCATATTCGTGTCATTCTCTCTGTACACAATACTCCAGTCTTGAGCTAAAAGCTCCTTTTTAAATGCATCAATAGTTTTCTCTGTTTTTACCCTTCTAAACCAATACTTGTTTTCCTCTTCATCTTTTACATATCCATGTTTATACAAAACGAAAACTGGAAGATGATCACTAATATCGTTTATCATTAATCCGCTGACTGTGTCACTTTCTATTTCATTTGAGAAAATGTTATCAATCAAGGTGGCACTATGGGTTGTTATTCTACTCGGTTTGTTTATTAGAGGAAACAGACCTATACTGAATAAAGTATCTATAAATTCGTCCGACTTTTTATGTTTATATGGGTTTAACAAATCGATGTTGAGGTCTCCCCCCACAAACATGACTTTATGATGTAATCCTGAAAAGTGCTCCTCCATCCAGTTAGAAAAAACATCTATATCAGGGCCAGGTGTTCTATAAATAGAACTCACAATAATATTTTTCTTTTTTTGCCTTGTAATTTCAACAGTAATGCATTCAAGTGTATCATCCACCACCATTGTCTTATTTTCCATTACTTTATAACTATAGTTGGAGTCTATAAACATAGCTACGCCCCCTCCATGCTTGTTCCTTCTGTTCATACTTATAAATTCATAACCATCAATAGAAAACTCAAATTCTCTGTCATTATTAATCCATGTTTCTGTGATTAGGATGACACTGAATGGTGTGGAAAACTGTTTTAAGAAGCTTTTGATGTGGTCAAAGTTTGCATAGAGGCTTCGACTATTGAAGTGGATTACAGTGAATGCCTTAATGTTCTTAAGTTTACTATTGTACAGATCCTCTGTGTAATATTGACAGTCATTGGTGACAGTCATTGGTAGCTGTTTGTCCTAAGTCCAGCTGTACCTCTCCAAACACACCATAAAACGTTTAGTCCCTTTTCTGTAGTTAAAGACCTCCTGGACATGTTCATGTGCGCTTTAGACTGAGGACATAAAGTGATCAAATGAGTGTTTTTTTTTTGGCAGATCTACTAAAGACAGCCTCTCCTCCCAATCTCACTCATAACATATGAACTGTATAGAACCCGACGATGCCATGCTCTCCGTCTGTGCCTTGATCACCTCCTTCACCCTGGTTGTCCATGTGTGGGACATGTATCCTGTCGCCTCATCAACTCCACTGTCTTCATTACACCGTGGCTTTGTTGTATTTACTCAATAAAATGCCATGTAGATGAATCCAGCTATGTTAAACTGGATGTGTCTGTAGCGCAGAGGAGAACGGGTGAGGCACCGTGATGGGAGAAGCTGAAGACGCCGACTGTCAGTAACAACATTATGTAGAAGAGTAGACTTGTAAGACTGAAGCACTCCTGGACAAACATGGATCTGAAATGCACACAGGGAGCTGACACATGAAACTACAGTTAACCAGGCAAAAGGCTCTTAACCTGTTACTGTTAACCATAGGGTTGGGCCATATCGTATCGCACATCGTTATCGTGATATGTTTTGATATCGTTGTAATTTTTTATATCGTTGTGGACACAATATAATTTATGATACGCTCCGCTCCATCAGAGCAGCATAAACGGTGACTGTAGAACACGGGGACACGTGCTGAAAAAGTAAAATGAAATGAAGGATGTAAACTGCTGGAGTAGATCATATTTGGAAGACAATTATGCCGAAAAAAAAAATAATATATATATCACTGAATGAATCTTCCCAATAGGTGTATTTTTTCATATCATGATATAGATTTTAGGCCATATCGCCCAGCCCTAGTTAACCATGAACGTCCCTAGGTCAGGCCAGAATCTATATCATGATATAAAAAAGAAATATCACGATAACAATATATTTCGTCCCAGCCTTACGCCTATTGGAAAGATTATTTTTTTCTATTTTTTACGGCATACTAATTTCCTCAGAAATATGATCTCCTCAAGCAGTTTACGTCCTTCATTTCATTTGACTTTTAAAGCCCCTGTCCCCATGTTTATGCTGCTCTGATGGTGCTCTGATGAAGCTCTGATGGAGCTCTGATGGTGCTCTGATGGAGCTCTGATGGTGCTCTGATGGTGCTCTGATGGAGCTCTGATGGTGCTCTGATGGAGCTCTGATGGAGCTCTGATGGAGCTAGTTTCCCTTTGTTTTCCTGATTGTTCCTCAGCCCTGTTAGCGCCCGCCCCCCAGCAGCCTCATTTAGGACCTGTTCAAAGGACTGGGTCTGGAGTGTCTGGTTTCAAAATATTAAACATTTTATGGGAAATTCTATTACCATCTCCAGAGTTCGAGCAGCCAAAATATTTACTCACATAAAAGTAACATTACTTTTATGTACATTTACTCAAGTAAAAACGGTGACAAATGATTAGTCAGGTAAGAGTGGAAAAGACCTTTTGAGCACTCTTTTGTTTTTCCTGACAGGGGAAAGATGAACCTGGTGTTTGACTCAAGTACTGTTACTTCAGAATGATATTACTTAACCACTCCCCCTCTCTGGCCTGGGTGCTTGGCGAGGTTTGAACCGCCTTCCTCCTGGTTAGCTAAACTGTTCACTGTTGCTCCTGTAACCGTCTCCCAAATTAAATTAGGACGTTTACAAAAATTACCGCCACGGCCTTTGGACTCCATTTGAATCTCACCAGAGAGTGTTGAAACGTCCTGCACTTGTGTGGGAGTCGTGAATGCACCAGCTGAGTTCAGAGACACTTTGAATATACAAAGTATGTATAAAAGGCAGAATATACAAAAGGCAATATTCCATCCACGTCTACTTTAGCTTCCTGAAGCCATTTAAACTGAAAGAAAGAAAGAAATGCTTTGTAGTGAGGGCAAGCTGTGAGCTGAAATGATTTGGTGGATGTGCAGTGACTTACAAGGAGACATGTTGTGCAAAATCAACTTTCTGAGCTTTGAACCACGTCATAATATTGTGTTCTCAAAAAAATTAAAATGCACAGACTCAGGTAAAAGTGGATCCACGACTGAATTACTTGAACACAAACTCAATATTACAACAATCTTTTTTAAAACAAATGCAACAAGAAAGTGAGCTCTACAACTGAAAGGATACATTAACATCCACTTCATATGTATAGAGATTGAATGTAAATACAACATATCTAGGCCACACATTTCATATTTATTTATTTATTTCAACTTTATTACGGACTCAAGGTCCTGAGAGACAGAGTGACATCACAAACAAACAACACCACAATACAAAAAACTACACAGTCCCTTTAAAAAGAAAGCTATAGAAGCGCCTCCACATTCTCCACTGACAGCGAATGGCACTACAGGCGACATCAACCAATGAACCAATTACTGTATTCACCAACTTATTATAGTTCGACCACAGGTGCGCTGTGTGCAGAGGTGTACAATATGACTTGATTTTCACTTTGTCCGTACACAAACCAAATTTACGCGCCAGCGTGTTTGCCTGAGCAGACAACGTTCTACATTGTCTGTTTATGTCAGCGTCATCAGACAAGTCTTCTGTTACGGAGCCCGCCAGGGGACATGAAAGGAAAAAAAAAAAGGGGAGGAGAATTTTTTTTTATATCAAAATCCCTACTTATTATCTCGGGATCCCGGGATAATAAGTCGGGATCCCGAGATAATTAAGTCAGGATCCCGTGAAAGTTAATAAAACATTTTTTAATGGCATTAATTACCTATGTTCATCATTTGTTTGTCAGTTCAACATGGAGGGCGCTAGTCGGAATGTACCGTTGCCTCAACGCCCCGGGACCATAATAGGTCCATGCCCGGGACATTGAGACCCCTCGATCGGGACATTGAGACCAGGGTGCGGTACATTCAGACTAGGGGTGGAGCATTGGCGCAGTGGTCCCTGCGTATTCGAGCACCAGCAGGCTCTGCGTAGAGGCCAATGCAAGTCTCCCAGCACGGAGTGCGGCTTGTTTTGAGGAAAATACGAGTGTAGGTAGTAGTCCACCTTGCCGTGATCGCACTGAAGTGTCGTTTTTGTGAAAGCAATGTTACGATGATGAGTTATTGATCCGGAAAAGCCGAATCTGTGAATATCTTTCTAACTTTACCGAAGTATCATACTTCTGGTGTTTGCGTGCCATCTACAGTTTCAACCAGAATTCCGTGAAACTTTTTCGGGATCTCGACTTATTATCCCGGGATCCCGAGATAATAAGTAGGGATTTTGATATAAAAAAAAAATCTCCTCCCCTTTTTTTTTTTCCTTTCATGTCCCCTGGCGGGCTCCGTATTCTGTCAATATATGCACAAGATATTTTATTTTATTTGTAACATGAAGCGTTAAATTAGACAAATACAAATCAGGATATGATGTCTTCTTATCCTCCTTGGCTCTACAGATCATAACCAGACTTTTCACTGCATTATATTTACTGTCACGCTCCAGGCCTTGAACAATGTGAAGTAACTGTTGCAGCCCAGCAGTGCTCGGACTGAACACAGGATCATCTGCATACAACAAATGATTCAACACAAGGTTACCAGCTGCACATCCAGTATTACAAGCCTTAAGTCTTGTTGACAGATCATCCAGATACAAGTTAAAGAGAATCGGGGATAATATCCCCCCCTGTCTGACCCCATTGCTGACCTTAAATGGAGCATACACACTGTTCCCCCACTTAACCTGCATCTTTAGCTGAGCAAACCAGTCGATCAAGACCCACACAATGAATTTGGGAACACCTTTCTGAATTAGTTTAATAAATAACTTCCTGTGATTAACTCTGTCAAAGGCCTTAGAGGCATCTAAAAAACACATAAAAACGGAGCTTAGCTTTAAAACCAAACTGGCAATCTGACAACAAAATAAACTTAGATATTTTGTCCAGCAGAATTGTTTCAACAATTTTAGACACAACACTGGCCAATGCTATTGGTCTATAGTTGTCTGAACAGCCAATCTTCCCAGCTTTATCTTTTAAAACAGGAACTAACAAAACAGTGAGCATAGAATCAGGCAAAACCCCATGTGCAAAAAAAGCTGTGAAGCAGATGGAGAGCAGAGGAGCTAACCTTGCACTCGCAAACTTTAAGTGCTCAGCTGAGACACCATCTGCCCCATTGGCTTTATTACCTGACAGATTTGAGATAGCTTTGAGGACATCATGACATAAGATAGTATCTGAGCTCTGAACACAGTTAAATAACATAGTGTAATGTTGCCGCCACAGTTCTAATATATTACCTGTGCCAGAGATGCCATCAACCACGCATGGCAAGGAAACCTTAGTTTTCATGGCCCTGACATCTTTCCAGAACTCAAATGCATGAATGTGTGAAAAGATTCGCTTGAAACAATTAGTGCTTTCATTATGTCATCATACATAGAACAAATAGCTGAGATATGTTCAGGGTTCTGGCACATACTATCTCTACACATGGCTGCTTCTCTAGGCATATAGATGTTACCAAGTAGGCTCTCTGTACGCACACAATAGGATATTATTTCCTCTTGCGTAAGACTTTGATTGTCATGATTTACCGTCAAAGGCAGAGCCTGAAAATTAATTTCCATCCAAAAAGGTATATGATCAGTTGTAGATAGCGCATAAAAAATGTTCATGTTTGTCAGTGAGGCGTGTGCATCAGCTGTAGCAATACAGTGATCCAACCAGGAGGTTGTATGCCATGCCTCACTAACATATGTAAAACTATCAGCAGGCAAATGGACTTTCGGTGACAGAATGACCCCATTATCCTCACAAACTGGTTCAAGTGATTGGCATAGACTGAGGATTGAATAATGAGTTTATTTTTCTGCTGCATTTACCTTGATTTAATGCCACTGTAGGAGAAACACATGTTTAAAGCCCATAATACATCACTGACCCGCTGTGTGTGTTCATCACGACGCCATCCAATTATTAACATGCCCTTAACTGAAGGCTAAGGATATATTGACCGTGTCATTCCCGTCACTGCCTGCAGAGGGCGCTCTAATTGGCCTGCAAACAGAAGTAATTTCCTGTTGAATCAGTGCAAATAATTAATTAAACACCTTATTGTGAAGATAAGGAGACTTTGTTTCAAGTTTACACTTTAAAAAAAAGTCAATATGTCCTCTTAAAGTGAAGGTCTGTAAGATTGCAAAATATGGAGAGAGATGTCAAAAGTAAACTATCAAGCACCCTCCCCTCGTCTCTTAAAGCCTTATAGTTTAAAGTTTTACAGCTTATTTGATCTAAATTCTGTGTTATATGTTTTATGTTGCACCTGTTCTCAAACAATGGCGATAAAACCTATTCTGATTCTGATTCTCATTGGTCAAAGTGATGGCAGATTGGTTGCTGATATTAGCAAAGAAATGGACCTAAGAAAAAATTATTTATTTAATTGTACTGACATTGTGTCAAATTGCAGGGCCGTTCAGGGGTGCTGAGAGACAAGAATGCCTCCAAAAACGCTATTTCTGAGCTTATTTCCTGTTTATTTAAAGGAACAGGCCTCTGTTTGTCCACACTGAGACATGTTCTTACCTGTGCTTATTTCCTGTTTATTTAAAGGAACAGGCCTCTGTTTGTCCACACTGAGACATGTGCTTACCTGAGCTTAGACGAGTGGATGCGCACCTGTCTGGTCTTTACGCGTGCGCTCAGTCGTGCTAAAAGTCCAAAGATGTTGTTAGCATTTGGCCTCTCCTCCTCTCCTCTATGGGTCCAAACGGGGGTGAAGTTGGAAGGGACCGAGCTCTTCCACGTTTCCCCAATTAAAATACAGTTACATGAATAGTTACACGATCCAGGTATAGTTACACAGAATTAAACATGTTGATTTTCTAAGCGGATAAAAAGGGGAACTATATTGTGAGGCGTAATAACAGCTTAGGAGCATTTCGACGTCTGCGCAGTAATATCATCACTCCTAAAGAATAAAGAAGATATTACTGCGCAGCCTAGCCGCACCTAACTTCACCCCATTCGGGTCCATAGGGATATGCTGGGAGAGGCTAAATGCTAACAGCATCTTTGGTCTTTTTGCGTGACTGAGTGCGCACGTAAAGACCAGAGAGATACGCATTAACTTGTCAAGCTTAGGTAAGAACAGATCTCAGTGTGGAAAACAGTGGCCTGTTCCTTTAAGTTTGCCTGTAATATGTCAACTATTCAACAGGGGGTGCTGTATCACCCTCAGCACTGTGGGTTCCCACGGTGCTGAGGGTGATACAGGTCAATTATACTATACTATTAAATTTGAGAAACAGTTAAACTTACAGAAACAGTTGAAGCATCTGCACGGCATAAATGCCTGTGGCGCCACCTGCAGGGTATCCAGCTGAGAGCCTTTAACCAGCAGAACATCTCAGCAGCTCGGCTCGGAGGTCACATCAGTGGCTTCTTGTTCCTCAGACTTTGGCGCTCCTATGTAGCCACAGTCAAAAATGCCCTTTTCTGCCTCGTGTGCTAGCTCCTTCAAAGCTTTCCAGATGGCATGCCAATGTCCTGAAGAACCCTACAGGGACCAACCTCATTCACTTTTTTATCTCACATCTTCCTGGACTTTGACACACTCTGAACAAACTCCCCATGTCCAAGGGCTTCAGATCAGCCACCTGGAGCTGAGGACAGGAAACATGGTGCTGATGTGTGACATTCAGAGGACACGTGTGAGGAGAGGGGTGTGAAGAGAGTCAAGGGGGGGGGGGGGGGGGGGGGATCATCTGGATCTTCAGAACTATTTGCAAATAAATAGAAAGAAAAAGGTCCGACCAGAGTACAGAACAGAAGATAAAAATCCTCCAGCTCAACTCAGTGACGGCCAGGGAGAAGAGGTGCAGAGCAGCATACCCATGGATGTCCCGCAGTGTGGCTTTAGGAAACAGAGATGAAGTGGGTGGAAGACCATTATAATTATTAAGAGTGTTCCACTCAGCACAAGGCGAAGGTCGGGGGAATGCACTTAGGCTATTTATCAGCAAACACTCGACACAAGAGCACCATGATGAGCAGCTTCATTTGGACGCTTTGTGCGGGGGTAATGAGGGGAATTATCATCCGGAACAGACCAACTCGTCCTGCTGTGATTAAAAACAGGAATAATGCTTAAAGAGGACGCTTTAATAGCATGTGCGAATGTCGACTTGTCCTTTCATGTTCATTTGGCTCTAAACAATCATGTGGCTGTCATCTTCACAGAGAACGCTGGGAACAGGCGCCTGGTGCCCTCTGCTGGCTGTGAGGAGTAAAGCTCTCTTTGTGTTCATGTCTGATCACCACATTTAAAGTCTCTGCAGCTGAATCAACATGGTTTTGTCCTTCAGCGTGTTGTAGCCAGGATATAAACATGTGTTTCACAATTCAGGAACGAGTTTACATTTTACACACTCTCTTTCACTGGTGGCAAAATAAATCAATGAAAAACATCAGGATCTTTTAAACCATTTGAAAACTCCAGGGCACAAATCATTTCAGTCGTCGTGACATCACTTTACAACTTTTTCTGCAGATTACCTAAATATAAGAAAACATGGGTGACACTTTATAATAAGGGTACATGAATTGATGATGAAATACCGTTAATTCAGGCCATGTACATTAATGATAATGATTGATTCATCATGATCATGATGAATTCAACTACGCCAAGGACCAAGCTTTGTATAAACGTACAACTAAACATGACCATGGTTAGTTCATTGTGAATGTGCCCCTTAAACTCAAGTGTTTCAGCTTTGATAACTTGTATAAACAAGTCCTGGCAAATATGAACTCGGCATGAGCATACTCATGATGCATATTTACTGTATCTGGTCATCTTTTTAAGGCTGTTTGAGATCATACCCAAGTGTTCATACATAAGTGTTGAACAATCATAATGAACTTAGTCATGTGATCATTATTAGTTATACGTTTATACAGAGTTTGGTCTTTGACACTGTTTGTTTCTGTCACACAAGAATTCATGATTAAGTTTGAGTTTTTCATCATGAAGCATCATTATGCATGAATTCATGTACCCTTATTAGAAAGTGTTACCAAATCATGTATTGCAAGTATTCTTTCACTACAAACAAAACTCATTTTTTTAATAATTTTTTTTATTTCGGTTTTGGGCCAATCTGGTCTTGACATAATGATATTCACCTGGAAACAAAAAAAACGACCTAATTTTTACAATAACATATTTATAATTGTACTGAGCCAATGTTTCTCCATAGATTTATTTGGGAAATCGTAATTTTTAGAGCCTTGTTATCATACTGGTGACAATATCTCCACTTCAGAGGGATTTTTTAATATCTAATTCCTTTCCTGATCTATTCTGTTTGAATTTGTAAACTAAACAAGATAATCAAAATCCCTCTGAAAAAGTCTTTGTAACAACAAAATAAAAAAATTAATAAACCAGGCTCAATCCATTATTCAGATTTTGTCGCCGAAAATATGGGACATTTAGGGCTTTTTTTTTAAATGCCTTATTTTTACATGAAAACATAAAATGACAAAGAAAACACTTGCAATACATATTTTTGCAGGTGATCAAAAGCCGTGTTCGTAGTGCGGCCTCCTGTCCATCATGTATCTGCAGCTTTGTGACAGACTTCCTGGTGATTGGCAGGTGGGTGCTTTACGAGGAGATCAACTTCAGAGGAGCCCAGGTCCTGCTCAGACCTGGAGAGGTGTCTGACTGGAGGAGCTTCTGCCACTGGAGGAAGATCGGCTCCTTACGCCCCCTGCTGCAGGTACACATGTACTGCACCTAGTGCTGTATTCTAGCGTTGACTCATTCTTTCATTGTGTGATTTTTCTTGTACACTGGGCCCGGGTTTACCGCGGGGGTTACGTTCTAAAAATCATGTATGTTTTTAAGGCTGTAAAACCCCGAACCCCTCCCCCACTTCTCTCAGACCGGCATCATTTTCTCACATTTCTCACTAGTTCACACGGGACTTCAGAGGCTTTTCTCAAACCACGCGGGGCTTTAAACACGGGATTTGTACATTCATCAAACATGTAATCAGACACGTATGTCGCTGTTGAAGAGAGAGGGCAGACGTGGCTCTTCTGCAGGTAATAGTGAGTCGGCGACAGACACCAGTTTAACTGTGCCTCTGCAGGATCCGCCTCAATTCAGCAGATCTGAACTTTGGATGGGGTTGAACATCGCCACAACCTCGGTGTGCCTTCTCTCATACAACATGGAGAATGTGCTTTCATACGCTGTAAAAAAGAATGCAAGAATTGTACTTAAAAAATCCGCCAAACAGCGAGGCAGCGAAAGGTGAACCGCACTAGTTTATACTGTACAAAAAAAAAAACAGCCACTCTCTCTTTAAAAAAAGAAAGAAAGTGGGTCACTCAAGTGTGTGTGACTGATCAAAAATGGTGTCCCTATCCTTTCAGAGTCAGGCTGCTTTTATTCTGAGTGGTCTGTTTTGTTGTTTCCCGTTGTGCAATAAGAAAATGGGTCATTCAGTTATTGTTTGTGCTGAGGAGGTCAAAAGCCTTTGTATTATGAGCTAATACTGACTGGTACCTCACTGATGCCTCCTGTGTGGAGGACAGTCTGACTGCAGTATATTGTGTGTGCTGAGGTCAACCCTGTATTATGATGTAATACTGACCGGTCCCTCACTGATGCCTCCTGTGTGGAGGACAGTCTGACTGCAGTATATTGTGTGTGCTGAGGTCAACCCTGTATTATGATGTAATACTGACCGGTCCCTCACTGATGCCTGTATGTGTGGAGGAGAGTCTGACTGCAGTATATTGTGTGTGCTGAGGTCAACCCTGTATTATGATGTAATACTGACCGGTCCCTCACTGATGCCTCCTGTGTGGAGGACAGTCTGACTGAGGTATATTGTGTGTGCTGAGGTCAACCCTGTATTATGATGTAATACTGACTGGTACCTCACTGATGCCTCCTGTGTGGAGGACAGTCTGACTGAGGTATATTGTGTGTGCTGAGGTCAACCCTGTATTATGATGTAATACTGACCGGTCCCTCACTGATGCCTCCTGTGTGGAGGACAGTCTGACTGAGGTATATTGTGTGTGCTGAGGTCAACCCTGTATTATGATGTAATACTGACCGGTCCCTCACTGATGCCTCCTGTGTGGAGGACAGTCTGACTGAGGTATATTGTGTGTGCTGAGGTCAACCCTGTATTATGATGTAATACTGACCGGTACCTCACTGATGCCTCCTGTGTGGAGGACAGTCTGACTGAGGTATATTGTGTGTGCTGAGGTCAACCCTGTATTATGATGTAATACTGACAGGTACCTCACTGATGCCTGTATGTGTGGAGGACAGTCTGACTGAGGTATATTGTGTGTGCTGAGGTCAACCCTGTATTATGATGTAATACTGACCGGTCCCTCACTGATGCCTCCTGTGTGGAGGACAGTCTGACTGAGGTATATTGTGTGTGCTGAGGTCAACCCTGTATTATGATGTAATACTGACCGGTCCCTCACTGATGCCTCCTGTGTGGAGGACAGTCTGACTGAGGTATATTGTGTGTGCTGAGGTCAACCCTGTATTATGATGTAATACTGACCGGTACCTCACTGATGCCTCCTGTGTGGAGGACAGTCTGACTGAGGTATATTGTGTGTGCTGAGGAGGTCCACCCTGTATTATGATGTAATACTGACCGGTCCCTCACTGATGCCTCCTGTGTGGAGGACAGTCTGACTGAGGTATATTGTGTGTGCTGAGGTCAACCCTGTATTATGATGTAATACTGACAGGTACCTCACTGATGCCTGTATGTGTGGAGGACAGTCTGACTGAGGTATATTGTGTGTGCTGAGGTCAACCCTGTATTATGATGTAATACTGACCGGTACCTCACTGATGCCTCCTGTGTGGAGGACAGTCTGACTGAGGTATATTGTGTGTGCTGAGGAGGTCCACCCTGTATTATGATGTAATACTGACCGGTCCCTCACTGATGCCTCCTGTGTGGAGGACAGTCTGACTGAGGTATATTGTGTGTGCTGAGGTCAACCCTGTATTATGATGTAATACTGACTGGTACCTCACTGATGCCTCCTGTGTGGAGGACAGTCTGACTGCAGTATATTGTGTGTGCTGAGCAGAAGCAGGTGCACTTCCACCTGCGGAACAGGCTGAGCGGGCGGCTCCTGATGCTGACCGGAGACCTGGACGACATCAAGCTGCTGAGGGTGCAGGAGGCGGAGGAGACGCACGGCTTCGAGCAGATCTGGTTCTTCCAAAGTGGACAGCTGCGCTGCAAGGTAACACACCGGACAAATGAAATGTCTTCAAAGCACTTTTGGCCGAGGCCGACCGCTCTTCCAGTGCCACAGCCCTGTGCAGCTCAGCCAATGCCGACTTACCAAAACATGTACAATCATAGACCTTGTCCGCCTTGCTGAATGGATACCTTAGACAAGGTGGTGGCATAGAACCAGTAACTGTTTTCATCCCATCACTTTAAAGCAGTGGCTCTCAGCCCAAAAGTGATAATATGAGATTATAATGATAATAACAATAATAATAATAATAATAATAATAATAATAAATCAAACTTCTGCAGCGCTTTTTTGGACACTCAAAGACGCTTTACATGAGGAACAAAAAAAAAGGGGTTTATGGAAAAAGATATTATGTTATCTTAAAAGTGGGCCGTGGAACTATTTCCAGTCGGTCTCGAGTCGTCTGGAAAACCTGTCCAAGTGATTGGGTCTGATTAGAGTCGGCATCAAATACATTCCCACAGCGAAACATATGCAAGCAAACAGGAAGTAAGCAAACAGGAAGTAAGCAAACAGGAAGTAAAGCAAACAGGAAGTAAACCAATCAGCGAAGGGCAGTCAGTGGTGTTATTAGCAGTTTTGCGTTAATATTCAAACAGGATTATGAACACTGTCGATGTGTTTTTGATCATTTACCGCCGATTATAAAAAGCTCTCGTAGAGTTTTATTGAGGGACTTCCGTGTCTAAAGTGCTCTATAAATAAAGTTGGATTGGATAAAAGACAACACAATGCAGGTAATAAACCTGAAGAAGCTAACAGGCTAACGGGCAAAGCTACCTGCAGGCTAGCCCCACTTAAACAGTATTTACAGCCAAGTTTGAGTGAAAACAATGATCTCCATTGTGTAATTGGATGAACAATATCCCTCTGTCCCTTTGTCTTTTCTGTCAGCGTAGTATTTACTCTCACGGACAATTAATGAGTGAAAAAACGCAACATGCTACGACACCTGCAGTTGCGCTTATGGCCTCTAGGGGCACGAGTTACTTAGTACTGCTTTAATTCTCTAACACTGAAGATTTTATTACCAAAAAGAAGGAAAACTGCCGGAAAAGACTCAAAGTGTGACAAGTTATTTTAATCTGTGGGAAAAACACAAACTGCAGCGTTTTATTGGAAAACTAGATTTACTGTGTGATGGGTCCTGATGCTGCAGTTTAAACCCGAGGACACGGTGGGTTTATTTACGCTTACACGGGCTGTAACTAGCACTTTGAAAAGGTTCTAGGGAAGATCAGAACAAATAACACGTTTTTAAAAGTTGTTTTTTGAAGTTTTATGTTTGTATCGACTGATTGAAACACCGACTTTAAGATTGAGAACCTTTGATTCACATAAAAGACCTCCGTTTTGAAGATGGACATGCTTTTATCGTAGTCTGACCTAGCAATCTGGACAGATGTGATGAACAAGATAAAAATGAACCCATCAGCCACAAACAATAGAAGCCTGAGTAATGACACTGCTCGACTTTATCTTCAGTGAAAATACAAAATCTAAAAAAGCCCACCTCCACGCAGATGCTTTTCTGTGGCGCCGCACAGGTGCTGGGGTTTGTGGATGGTGCCTGGGCTCTGGCTGTAGGAGCGTGTGACTGAACCGCAGTCATGGCGGGTCGATTTGATGAGCACGTCACTAAAACAACAGCGACTCACTCAGGAAGGTTAGGACCCAGTGACCTCATCTCCCCCTCTGCTGCCCTCAGCTGCTGGAGGAGTGCTGCCTGTGCCCCAGCTCCAGCGTGGCCATCGCGGGAGCCCGAGTGGGAGTGACCCCGGCCCTGGACAAGGACATCCATCTGTGGAGCATCACACCCGAGGGCTTCATCTGCTACAGCGGGGCGCCCGGCCTGGTGCTGGACATCAAAGGTGAGGAGAGGAAAGTCAGTGCTGCTCCTGGTGCGTTTGCACTAAAAAAGTTTCAAACAACTTGGAATACTTCAGACTGCAGGCTGAAGTTACCCCAATTAAATTTTTTTGCCCCATGTGAACTGAATCTGCTCTTGTCCTGACGGTTACGATGTTTTCAAATGCGACCCAGGCCACTTGGGCTACGCTCAGACTGCAGGGCTTAATGCTCAATTCCAATGAAAAAATATATAAATCAGATCTCCTTCGCAAGGTCATTCATATTACTCTCCAACGCGACCTGATCTCCGTCTGAACGGGATGAGGCTTGAATGTGTGGCGCAGTAGAGGGCACAGCGCTCTGCTGTTTGAGGAAGGAAACAGGAAACAGCGCGGCTGATCTGGACATGTTAAAGGAGCTATGTGTGCTCACAATTGCCCCCTCAGGCCAAACGCGTAACTGCAGCCTAGATGATAAGCTCGTGCATGAGGCGCTCAGGCTTTACGAGCCCCAGAAATAACAGTCCCGTCCTGGTCAGTTTACAGATGTGCAGGCGTGACTTCAACTGAGATATTTAGACCAAATCAGTTTGAGTGAATAAGATGCGATACTTGAGCAAATGCAGCAAAGTGAATAAATGAATGATTGACATTTGAAGGAAAAAACTAAAATACTCGTATACTTTGTATGCATAAACTCAGGCCTAATTGTAATAATAAAATAATTCCACTGGTAGAAATGCTACTAGGAAAAGCCTAAATCATCTCTTCAATTCCCTGGGTAGAAAGTTAGCGTAGCTAATAAATCCGTGAACAGTCATGCTTATTAAAAGCTAACATTAGCAGCATTATTGTTGCCATTGTAAATACAGCACCATTACCACCACTACACAACTTCTCTGTAGGTCTAAAACTATTAGATCATCTATTTTGGAAACTTCCAAATATGATTATTTTCTGGCTTGTTTCAGTGAAGTTTGAACATGCACGGACAGTTGGACACCGTTGTTTTGAAGCATCAACAACACTTTTCCTTCACGTATTTAGTCATAATTTCTTTCACGTATTTAGTCATAATTTCTTTCACGTATTTAGTCATAATTTCTTTCACGTATTTAGTCATAATTTCTTACCTTTCAAGCAAAAATAAGCTGCGGGTCTTTCTCCGATGTTTACTCTGGTTCTTTGCCTACGCCGATCAGACTCCACTTTCGCCTTTTTTGTCACACTGGAATAAACTCTTTACAAAATACACTTTAAGTCGAGTATTCAGTATTTCCCACTTTCCAACACTGCAAATAACTCATTTCAATGAAACTACTTTTACAAAGTTTACATATTTCACTGTCATACATACCACACAACTATGATTTTTGGGGACAGTACATGACTAATGTGCGTTCCTGTTTGCAAAGTGACCCGCTGGTGCCACCTACTGGACACTGGTCTTCACACGAGTGCCGTCTAAGTGAGGGATGATCACTGCACATTTATATTAGGATACATTACTTTCACTTGTACGAGGTCTGAGCAGGTCTGAGCAGGTCTGAGCAGGTCCAGGTCAGAGCAGGTCTGAGCAGGTCAGAGCAGGTCTGAGCAGGTCCAGGTCTGAGCAGGTCTGAGCAGGTCTGAGCAGGTCTGAGCCGGTCCAGGTCAGAGCAGGTCAGAGCAGGTCTGAGCCGGTCAGAGCAGGTCAGAGCAGGTCAGAGCAGGTCTGAGCAGGTCAGAGCAGGTCAGAGCAGGTCCAGGTCTGAGCAGGTCTGAGCAGGTCAGAGCAGGTCTGAGCAGGTCCAGGTCAGAGCAGGTCTGAGCAGGTCAGAGCAGGTCTGAGCAGGTCCAGGTCTGAGCAGGTCAGAGCAGGTCTGAGCAGGTCCAGGTCAGAGCAGGTCTGAGCAGGTCTGAGCAGGTCAGAGCAGGTCAGAGCAGGTCTGAGCAGGTCTGAGCAGGTCAGAGCAGGTCTGAGCAGGTCCAGGTCTGAGCAGGTCTGAGCAGGTCAGAGCAGGTCTGAGCAGGTCTGAGCAGGTCAGAGCAGGTCAGAGCAGGTCTGAGCAGGTCTGAGCAGGTCAGAGCAGGTCTGAGCAGGTCCAGGTCTGAGCAGGTCTGAGCAGGTCAGAGCAGGTCTGAGCAGGTCTGAGCAGGTCAGAGCAGGTCTGAGCAGGTCAGAGCAGGTCAGAGCAGGTCTCAGAGGATCTGCTCATGGATTCTGCATTAAACGTAGTCGCTGCAGGAGGGTCTTTTAAAAGCCGGTGTGATATGGTTGGTTCTAAAGCCTCTAATTCAGACTTTACGTGTTACATTACTGAACGATAGAAACACCTCCAGGTCTCCTTTAGATGTGGATGTTGATAGAACATGGTTATGAGCTCCAAAAATGGGATTGATATCGGAGCTATAAAAGCATCCAATATCTCGCTTCCCTAGGACTTTTTTATTTGTAAAACACTCACTCATCACCCGGTGAAGCTCAGACAGCTTCAAGGGAACCTTTCAGTGCTCAAATTGCATTCACTATAAAACAGGTCCTGTAAACGTCTGTAGCGACAGCCGTTTCTAGCTGCTTTCTATATTTAAATGACTTCACATTCTTCCATTATACCTTCCACCTGCATACGTTGTTTGAAGATACAAAATACCATAATTTTACCACTGACGCCTTCTTTCTTTGTGTTTGGCAGGAGGCCACAACTACGACAAAAGCCAGGTGGTTCTCAACACGCAGGACCCTAAGAAGCTGCAGCAGCTGTGGCACATCGAGGTTTTATAGCCTCTGGACACAAGGAGGCGCTGTCTGCTGGACTGTAAATACTGCACTGTCTAACTGTCTAACTATGCAACAGAGAAGAGTCACTTCATTAGCAAACGTGTCTCCGGTCGGATGTAGCATGAGCTGCATACACAACTTAATCTCACCATGTGTGACCAGGCCATTCCTCATTTGAAAGCTAAGAACCTCATGACCCGATTGAGAGAGTTTTCATTTCTCGTCCGTTTACTGCAAACTGGTTTTAGCCCCAGGATCTGGCAACCCCACGTGAGGAGCTTAATCTGCTCTGGTTGACGTTAAATTATGGCAGGGGTTCCCAAACGTTCCAAATTGGCACAAATGACCCGGGACACCACAGGAAAAAGTGAATGCCTCTTACAACAAATCAAGCTCAGAACATGTATAAAAACAGTCCATTTTGATATTTGACTCATGACCCCCATTTTGGGAACCCCTGTACTACGGGTCACTGTTTCTCCATAGATTTATCAAAGCCCAATGTCTGAAAACACATGCAGATTCTCCAGTTAAGATTGTAGTTTTTTCAAGATTTGTTTTCTAGTTTGGTTTATTGAGGTTTAAAAAAACAAGACCACATTTGAATTTTTACTGATAGTTTCCACTAATATCTAGCTTATTTGGAAACTAAACGTGATCTAAAATCCAAACTGTGTCTAATGTCCCCAATCCTGGCTCTATCCCTTTTTCAGATTTCGTGAGCAAAAATATTGGCAATATTTGCCATTTTTATGCTTGAATAAAAATAAAACTCGCTATACATTTTCATGTAATCTACAGCATGTGTCAAATTGATCTTTGTACCTGTAAATCTTTTGCTGTATTTGCTGATGTAACGATGGCCTCTGTCCCGTGTTCCTCGTCTGAATATATTGTAATAACTTTGAACAGTGTAAACTTTCTTATTATAAATGTGTAATACCTTCACTCCCAGCTGCTTGTATAGAAGTTCATGCCTCCATCCAACATATCAAAGTGACATTACAGCGAACAAACCTGGAGCTGAGGATTTACACAATACATTTCTCAATAACAATGACTGGTTGTTTTTCTTTTATTGGCATCAAAACAGAAGCTCCACGTTTATTTGGGGAAACTATAGAGCATTGTACATTTAGTTTCTGAACTCCTGATCTCTTTTCGATGCATTTACGGTGAGACACTGCAGATAAAAACATGAACCTTTAGTGAGTTTTCTTCTTTACATCTTCTGTCGTTGGAGAGCTGGAGATGTTCAGAAGTAACTAGTAGCTCGTTTAGATCCAAACATGTAAAACACCGCATTTCCTTAAGAAGAAGCGACAGACCTTTCAAACCAACAAAGACACACAAGATGCTCCTCTTCCTGTTAGTCTCCATGTCTCAGGGACACCTCAGCTCCAACATCCCGCCCCCCGCGTGTCCCAGGGGAGGAGAGGCCGGTCACTGCTGGCAGGCCTGCACCTCTGAGGGGCCGCTCTCCTTCAGCGCGTCCGCCTGAGAGCCCTCCTCGTCGGTCACCCTCACCACGGTCTTGCCCCTGGCGTGGCCCTGCTCCAGCTTCAGGAAGGCCTGGGGCACCTGGGTGAACGGGAACTCCGCCTCCACCACCGGCAAGATCTGGAACCAGAAGGACACGCGAGAGTTCTACCAACGGGTTTTCAAAAAAGAGCGAGCAAACACTGTGGAAAAGTTAGAGGGCAAACAAGCGCGCCCCCTACCACTGTTTGTCAGGACTGCGTTCCTGAGAGCGGCTGGAGAAACTATTGCGGTGTGATTTTAAATGTTTGTAATTATTTACTGCCCTGGATTAACATCTTTTAATGATGTGAACAGTGAAGCAAGGAGAAGATGAAATGATTTCCATTACATTTCCAAAAAAAAAGCTGGTTCTATTTTCATCTTTTAAAGCTGCGTACACACCTAACCGCACGGACCGCACTGTTGCTTCTATTCGCTTAAAAGGCCTGCAATCAGACGCTCGTGTGTGTTCACCTCAGGAGAAGCCACTGCACGACTCTGTAAAAACAATAAACAAAAAAAACTCATGCCTGGGCTCAGAAAAGGCATTTCAAACCCCAGCTGCCGATCGTAATAAATATTTCCTCTTTTCAGACGGTGTCTCCGTTTCACTTGTGTCTATGATGGACAAGAGGTTACTCACCTGTCCAGGGACTGCAGATGGAAAATAGCTACTTTGCTAAATCTGGTACAAATCATCTCTTCTTTTGTGAAGACTAATGGTTTTGTACACTGTCCCTGTTTCAATAAACAATAAACTAACTAACTAAATCCAAATTCAGATAATCAATAAATTATTCCTCCCGCCACGTTCATGCCGCTCTGAACACCTGACGCACATTGCTGTTGATTCCCACTATTTATTTATTGATTCCCCCATAAATACGTTTTTCTTCTTCCCACTCCCTTTCAGGCAAAATTGGAGCTTGCTTTCTTTATATTGAAATGAATGTTGATATGCCTTGTGCTCCACAGTGGGATGCCTTTATTTAAATTCTGTGTTATATGTTTTATGTTGCACGTCCGCATCAAGAAAAAATCCTAGTTTGTGAACCTGTTCTCAAACAATGGCAATAAAACCTATTCTGATTCTGATTCTTTGCCTGAAATAAACAAATAAATGACATAAACCGTCACGCAGAGCAGTGTGTGACGGACAGACCAGGAATCTCTCAGCTCTGGAAGACTTTAGTAAGGAAAAATGGCTTGACCTGCATTTGAAATGTTTCCACCTTTTTTTAGTACCAGCTTGGCCCTAACCTGTTTTCATGGATACAGCCAAAAGCAAAGCCATATCCATGGACACTCCCTGGTAACCATGGATACAGTATCAAATTCTACAGAGCAATGAAAACAACCAGGCTTAGTAGGACCAAACTAAGTAGAGTACGGTAGGGCTGGTGGAAATGAGCCATAAAGGGCTAAAATCCCACAAAAGAGAAAGACTCTCGGCCCCTAGACAAGTCTTTAAAGCTGTGAGTGTTTACAAGGGCTCGAGTTTCTAATATTCCGGTTTTGTTTTTGATCATATAAACGCGGTTTCTCGATTATAAAAACCCAAAAATAACAGTTTCCAGATTTTGAGAAACTGGGCTGGGATTTTCCGTCAGTAACCGGGATATAACTTCATGTAAACGCTATTTTCCGGTTTTAAGAAACGTCCCATTTACTGCACATGCACCGTTAATCATAAACCAACACGGCGGCGGTGAGTCTGAAGAGCTCCTGTTTCTGGAGTCAAGAGGAGACGGAGTTTTATATTTTAACCATGAAAGAACTTAAAGTAGTGAATATTTCAGATGGACAGAAGCCTCGTGATGTGGATTTATGCCAAACCGTTTGGAGGCGTCTGGTTTTCCTCCGGACGCGGAGAGGAGTCGACCACGACACAAGTTCTTCTTCCACTAACTATGAGTGAACTCCATCAGCTCCACTCTCTCACACCGGCCCCGGCTTTAACCTTCTCCCAGAGCTCCCTGGTCCACTCGGTGATAAAGACAGTCCCAGGACGGGTAAAGGTGGAACGACCCACAATCTGCCGTAGCTCAGGATGTCGAGGACGAGCAAAACATTGAGCCCAAAGTGACTCAAAAACATTGAGCCCAAAGTCACTGAAAAGAACCAGCCCCGCAATAAGACACATTTATGCTTTTCATATTGTCACAGTATTGAGCTCAAATATGTAATGTATGCGCCTGCGTGGACAGAGCTTAAATTCAAAAAGCCGGGTTTCCTTATTTGATCACGTAAACAAGGAATTTGAGTTTCCTGATTTCTCAGTGTCATATAAACACTACATCCCGAAAACTGCCATAACCGGAATATAGCGAATAACCGGGGATTTCAAACCCTTGTAAACGCACTCAATAATGATACTTGTCATATTTGGGGCTAAGAGCCGTAGGGATGGACATCGAGAACCTTCTACAAGTTCTACAAGTACACCCGGTTCTATTTGAGCATCGGAACCGTACGCCTACTTCATTATTGATCGCTCTTATCAATGCTCCCGCCCTGAAAACAGAACAGAAGTCCTTCACACGGACAGGGGGAAGGATGAAGCAGAAATAGATGAAAATCTGTAGGTTTGGGCTGAGAACGAGTCCTGTTGTTTAGGTGTTACAAAAACAGCATCAGTCTGTTACAAGTTACAGACACTTGTTGAAAAGTACAAATGTTACCATTATATTTGAGGAATCGAATCGATAGGTAAAATTATTATAAAATCGTATTAATTCCCATCCCTAATGAGCTGTTCACTTTGCTCTGGCCATTTTTACATTGTTAAAGAAAGACACAATGGTATAGGAATGTCTCATCTGTAACTTCATGCCTTTTGGAGATCATTTCCTCTTCCCTGTTCCCATGAATAGACATTTTAAGACAAGAGAGATGGGCCCAGAGCCTGTGTTGAGAACCCCAGACTGCTTCATCCCCGTGTGTTGGAGAATGTGATGAGCCGGGACAATCCTGTGTCCGTCACCCTCAGAGCGGCCGCGGCGTGTTCCGGTCAGGCCGCTCTGGTCAGACCAGGAAGTGTTGCTTTAATCCAGCGCTTCCCGACACTGTTGTGATGCCACAGTTTGCCGTAAGCCCTCAGACAAAAGCGCGGAGGTCCCACGGGCTTTTGACTCATCAGCACTGTGAGCAAATCCACTCTCTCTGGGCTGGCGCCTGGACACTCGCCACAAGAACTCACTATATGAGCACTGGCGGGGAAAATAATATTTATATGGGATGGGTATAAGGAAGGGGCTTTGAGGAGACAGGGCTGGGGAAGTCTGCTGCCACCGTGAACATAACACGAAGATCATAAAAGAATAGATGGACAAAACAAATGACGTAAAAGAACCAGTGTCTAATGCAAAGACGACTCAAAAAAGAGCTTATTTTGCTAGTACAGTGTATCGGACTTCTCTGACAGGGTGATACACAAAGTCTATTATAGTTGGACAATGGCACACACAAAAAAATCACATGGTGCATGGTTGGATCGTAAAGGTTCCAAGTACAAATTCAACATGTGACAAGACGGCTCTCGTCTGCTCGGAAGGACGTCGGAACCGCTCCGATCTCAAATCGGGGATATCCAACATGTTGGATTTTCTTGGCCCGATTGTAGTGTAGCCAATCAGAAAGCGAGGTGACGCGGCGGCGAAGAAACACCGGGAAAGAAAATCCAAACAGCCGGCAGCACTTCTTTGACCATTGCCTTTTCTTTTGATAACGCTTTTTTTCTGTTAAAAACAAACTATCGCCACTGCGTCCTCTTCGTCCGCCATGATTGTTTACTCTGAAGTCACGCGTGATCTCGAGGGGTTTTGCGAGATTTCCCGTCTGATCTGGGAACGCTCGGGAGTCAAATGGGTTCGTGTGTGATGTGTTGATTTTGCCGTGTGGCTGCGCACCACACACTGTACGACCAAAACTGTCGCCATGTGTGGGGTCTCTCAGGTTTGGAAAATCGGCCGACAGTTTTAAAATTGTCCCGTGTGAACCAGGCTTAAATAAATTAAATTAAATATGTGTGGATTCAGTGTGATTTTCTGTCAGGTATTCACTCGGTCGTGACTTTGTCCTGAGGTTTTGAACCTTGTTGAGCTGCATTAGCGCCATCACTGCTGAGGTGGGACGCAGTAAGACTCCAGTAACGGCTGCATCTGGGTAGTGAGTCGTCCAGGGTCTTGATGGACAGCCAATCGGATCCCCTACTACTACTGCTTCCCGCCTCATGAGCGATGGCGCACTGCCAGAAGCTCCAGTTGACAACCGTGGCCCGAGACCAAGAGAAAGGTTTGGAATGATGGGTTTGAGAAGGTTAGAGTCCAGCTGTATCCGTGAACTTTCTTCGTCACTATTTGAAATGACACTACACGAGCATCTCCTGGGGCTGTGGTCGGCAATTTAATGTTTCAAATAAATAATGATAGTTATATGATTGGCAAAACAATGTTTAAAAACAGGCCATTGCTTCTCTCTTGCTGTAACAGATGGGTTCATTTATAAAACAGAGTTGGAGTCTGGATGCATCAGCGGTTGCCGAACATTCACCAAAACATTGCAGCAGTAACCAACAACAGCGATCGCTCGTATTGATATTTCATCCAAAAATTGATCGTTGTTACTACGGCAATCCATATTTTTAGGTAGGTTTTAACAGTTACATTTATTTGTGAAAACATGTCGTTTAAATCTGAATAAACCTGACCAAACGAGACCGAAAAAGGCTAGAGCTGATGGAGAGGGTGTTTAACCATTTCTACCAAGTAAAACAGTAGACAGATCCCAACAAGGCCACTTGAAAAGAGATTTGGGTAAAGCTGAATGAACTTGGTTTGCATAGGTTTTCATGACAGCCCAGGACTCTAGCTCGGGAATACCAGGGTTTGTTGTTCTGATTCAGAATAAAGTGTGCAGAGGACAGTCCAGTACCTTCCCAGAGTCCACCAGGGTCCGGACGTCATCCAGGGCGGGGCCGTCCGGGGCGTAGAAGGCCCAGCGGTAGAACACTCCACTGGACAGCATGTTCTGAAGAGAGACAACCACGGCACGAGTCAGGAGTCTGGGACTGGAAACAGCATCATTGTTGCCATAAAGATTTAGCTGAATAAAACAACTTTATAAATGATGATTAAATCTCTAGACAAGGGGCTCAACATTTTCTCCCCAAGTAAGGGACAAAAAAAATAAAAAATACATCCAAGGTACCACTTTATTATATCAGGCCTAGGTGATATAAGGACAAAACAGAAATAGTGTTCAGGTGTTAGTCCTGAGCTGCTGCGACTGAGCCGCGCTGCCACTGCGTGACAAGCTGACCCGCATGACCTTGGAGGTCGGGGAAACTGTAGCACTCGGAAGAAACCTGGAGGGCTGCCCTCTCTCGCTGTCTCCTCTGATCCTCTGAAACGGTGCACCGCCTCCTGGGTTTGTCCCTGTTTCAGAGCATGGTGTCCTGCACTGGTCAGCTCCTCCTTCCTCTTCCTCCTGCAGCTCCCTCCTTCAATCTTTGACCATCTCTCGTTTGTCCTTTTTTGTTTCCTGTAGCTCCTCCTCTGTGCTGCAGCTGTGGGGGCTCTCGGTGCCTCTTCAGTGTCTCAGAAGAAGAAATGTGTAGGTCTCAAATGGGTTTAGCAGATAAGCTAGCATTTTGTTTACCTTTAAAAAGCTGCTTTCTTCAGGACCATTTTAGACTCTCAAAGTAAACAAATCCACCAAACCGCCACAAAAACTCGGCAAAGACGTACAAAAGTATCCAGAAAAACAATGTGGAACAGAAACCACAAATGCAGGTCGCAGAAAAAGGTGAATAATTAAGTACCAGGAGAGAGGGAGGCTTCTTCCCTCTCTCCTGGTAGAAATCATAATGGCGTAGGATTTTTAATCATAAGCCATTTGTATGCATGAAAACAATTGAAATCAAGAAAATAAATGTTACTTTACTTTGGAGGGTTTATAGAAATGTAGGCCAAACTATTACATTTCTCTTTCAATTGTAGTGGATTAAAAGCACTGAGGTTTTCAAAAAAGACACTACTCAAGTGAAGTACAGACAAACTGTGGCCCGTGTCACCCCAGCGCTACTTGGTGGTATTCAGGGTCGTCTGCAGTATCAGCTTTTGAAGAGTGTATTTATGTCCCCTCATCACCTTGTGTTCAAACATAGTCCAGCAGAGGGCCAAGCAGCACCATGGGTCAGTGTGGCTGTAGTTAATTGTGTCATGTCTCGTGTCCAGGGCGTAACCAGTGTCCACTGCCCCATGAACCTGAACACTGCTGCTCCCATGGACATAAACAGGCCCAGCGGAGCTGCCATCATGCACTCCATAACCCAACCTTTACACAAGCACTACCCCCAGTATAATGGGGGTAGTGCAATGCAATCATTTTTAGATTGCATCTAAATGCACTTCCTTCGAGTAATGTCAGAATGAATGTGACTGTAAATGCATTTTCTGTGTGCATTTGACGGACATTGCGATCACATGTTGATTGTCCACATTAGTCCAAATCAATAAATAACAAATGTTCATCGGCCTGATAGAGCTGTCAGGTTGTGTCAGGCCTACCACGCGCAGGAAAAGCAGCTGAAGAGAATGGTAGACGCCCATCCAAGCATGGAAAAGGTAAATGAAGAGCACACAGCGGACCTGTTTGTTTATTTATATATATATATATATATATATATATATAAAAAAATAAATAAAGAACACAACATATGAAACAATCACTGACAAGCACATGTTTTGTTTAGGAGGTTTTGGTCGGGACAGTGCATGTTAATAATCACACATGGGACTCACATACAGAGCCTCTCGAAAGTTCTAATACACCTTGAACTTTTACACATTTTGTCATGTTTACAAACAAAAACATAAAGATTTAATTTGAATTTTGTGAAAGTTCACACACAAGTAACAGACAACTGTGCAGTGAAAGCAAAATGATAAATGATTCTGTTATTTTTCAAAAAATAGAAAAGTGAAAAGTGGGGTGTGCATAAGTATTCATACAGCATTTTCTGAGAGCATTAAATTGCCTTTATAACATTCCTAATGACTGCAGAAAGTTCACACCTTGCCCTAACCATTAAATAGAGGCCACCTGTGTGTAATCTACTCTCAGTATAATTCCAGCTGTTCTGTGAGGGCCTCAGAGCTATGGTCAGAGTGTATTGGTCACTAAACAACATCATGAAGGAGCTCACCAGAGAGGTCAGGGATAAAGCTGTGGAGAAGTTTAAAGCAGCGTTAAGTTATACAAAGATTTCCCAAGATTTAAACATCTCACGGAGCACTGTTCAATCCATCATTCTGAAATGGAAAGAGTATAGCACCACTGCGAACTTACCAAGACACGGCCGTCCACCTAAACTAACAGACCGAACAAGGAGAGCACTGGTCAGAAATGAAACAAAGTGCCCCAAGATAACTCTGGAGGAGCTGCGACGTATTGCCGCTGAGCTGGGGGAATCTGTACATGGGGCAACTATAAGTCGTACTCTACACAAATCTGGCCTTCATGGACGAGTGGCAAGAAGAAAGACATTATTGAAAGGAGGCCATAAGAAATCCCGTTTGAAGTTTGCTAGAAGTCATATAGAGGACACAGCTACCATGTGGAAGAAGGTGCTTTGGTCAGATGAGACAAACGTTATGTATGGAGCAAACCTAACACTGCTCATCGTCCTGAGTGCACCATCCCCAGTGTCAAATATGGTGGGGGGGCATCATGCTATGGGGCTGCTTTTCCTCAGTGGGGACTGGGAAGATTGTAAGAATAGTTGGGAAGATGGATGGAGCCAAATACAGAGACATTTTGGAGGAAAACCTGCTGGAGTCAGCAAGAGAATTGAGGCTGGGGCGGAGATTCACCTTCCAGCAGGACAATGACCCTAAATACAAAGATAAATCTACAATGGAATGGTTTAAAAACAAACATATTAATGTGTTAGAATGGCCCAGTCAAAGTCCTGACCTAAATCCTATTGAAAATCTGTGGAAAGACCTGAAAACTTCTGTTCACAAACGCTCTCCTTCTAATGTGACAGAGCTTGAGTTGTTTTGTAAAGAGGAATGGGCTAAAATGTCAGTCTCTACATGTGCAAACCTTGTAGAGTCATACATGCCTGGAGCACCTCCCGAGGGAGGCGACCAGGAGGCATCCGAAATAGATCTTGAATGATTGCACCTTTAACATGCAATTATTCAAGAAACGTTTGCCACTTCTAGAATAATAGAAAAATAATAAGCAGAAATTACATTAAAAATATAGTATTTTTTGGGAAAACCTCCTTTGTTTTTAAAGTGAGTTTTATTGTAAATGTCCTAAATCTGATTCTGATATTCTCCGATCAGAAGCACACTGATCTCTTGATTCTAGAGCAGAAATGTTTTTAAAGCACTAAGAGCCTCCTGCAAACATTCACTTTAACTTTACTCAAGCGGTGCCACTTTAGCTTTCACAGCCGACACACTCATCTGTTTAATCATGAGAAATAATCTTCAGATTCATCCATCACCAAAATCATGGTTAGTTGCCGCCCTCGTGCATTAACAGGAGCTGTCAGTGATAGTGATGTTTCAATATTATACTAAACCAACACAATCCGCAAGTCAAAAGAAATACAAAATCAGCACTAAAACCAGGCTAAAATTTAACTAAATTTACCTATTTGAACATTTCAAATTCTCTATTCATTTTTTTAAATCATATAATTTCCTCTATTCATCATCCACATGGGCAAGGTGGGTGCAGTGTGTTGCCCAAGGACACAACAGTAGTATAATCTAGTCGGAGCTGTGATGAACATTTACACCGGTGAATCTGTCGTAGGAATGACTGAATGGAGTCCTAGCGGACCGAGCGCAGACCTCACACGCTGGTGACATTTGGAGGCGTCGATTCCAGATTTATTAACTCCCTGAAGGTTTTTTCTCATCAAACCCAAATATGTGACATGACCTGTCCTTACACGAAGGTCCCACGCCCTTCACTGCGCTCATGTCACTGAGGATTATAGTTATTGGGGAGTCGTCTATGGCCGACACCCAGAACACTGACGCAACAGCAAGAAACGCAATTACTAATGTCAACTCTTAAAGATTCATTACAGGCATGTTGCATTCGGGATTAGTGAAATATACAGTAGGAGAAAAAGTTAGTACACAGTTTTGGAATTTCTCACATTTCTGCCCAATATTCATCCTGATCATTGTGAGCGTCTAATCTGCAACTACAGAAAAGCCATTGCAAAAGAAGGATCAGCCAGATATTTAATACAAGGGTTCACCTGTTTATTCCATGCTGTTGTGAATGTCTCAGGTTTTGCAAAACTGGTGAATTCATTTTTACATAGATTTTTTTTTTGGCTTATTCAGCAACACTATTTGAGGAAAAGACATTTTACATTATATTTTACAAGTCGAAGTTGTACTTGGGTCCACAACTATCCCGGGATCCAAAACCTCCTCCTGTCAACTTGACCCTCTTCCCCACTGTTCTCGTCAAAGCCTCCATCCCTGCACTGTCCTCCCCCATCACAAACATCATTCGCGCCTCCCTAACTTCCGGAGCTGTACCCTCCCCTCTCAAAACTGCTGCTATCACTCCTAAATTATACTTAAAAAACCTGGTTCTGATCCTTCTGACCTCAATAACTTCCGCTCCATTTCAAACTTACCCTTCAACTCCAAACTTCTTGAGAAAACTATTGAAGCCCAACTCCACACCCACCTTTCCTTCAATAACCACTATGAACCATTTCAATCCGGCTTCCGTTCCCTCCATAGCACTGAAACTGCCCTCCTCAATATCACCAACGACCTTTTTCTCTCTGCTGACTCCGGTTCACTATCCATCCTCCTCCTGCTTGATCTCAGTGCAGCCTTTGACACCATTTCACACTCCATCCTTCTGGACAGACTTTCCTCCATCGGCATCACAAACCCGCTCCTGGTTCCGCTCCAACCTTTCAGACCGCTCCCAGTTCATCCAGCTCAAGCCTTTCACCTCACATCCCTTCCCTGTCACTTCAGGTGTCCCTAAGGGTTATGTCCTTGGCCCCTTGCTGTTTATAATTTATCTTCTCCCTCTTGGTTACATTTTCAGAAAACTTCCCATTCACTTCCACTGCTACACAGATGACACCCAGCTCTTACATCTCCAGCAAACCGAAGGAGACACTTCGCCTGATCAAGCAGCATTATGTCTAACACCACAAAAAGTCCAGCTAGAATGACATTAGTAAAATAATATTCTCTTAATTAGGCCTTTTATATTCAACATGCCCATTTTTCTGATAGCGGGCCAGGCTGTTTGCCGTTTCTGGTCTGCAACCCACTGAATATGATTCTGTGACCCACTTTTGGATAGCAAGGCTGCATGTAATGATCAATAATGTGACTTTCCTACAATCAAAATGAAATAAGTACATTTTTTAGAGTCGACCTAAAACTCACATAGCTCATGCTCCAGTTGGAAATGAGTCTGAAAGTAAGTGTATGTAAGGAAGGTTCAGAAGCAGTGATCCTTTTCCATTTGGGGCTACTAAGCAGTTTAGGGCATGACACATATACAAGTTTGTAGGAGCGGTCCACTCTGGTCTCTGCCTATGTGATGTTCTGTACTGTCCCACCCCAGTACAGGCGTCAGTCAGTGTGAACATCTCGTCATACAGACACAGTTTGAGAGATGACATTCTAAAGGTTGAGGTGGAAGATTTTATTTTATTCAATATTTTCATCTGGATTTTAAGGTTTGGAGATAAAGTATTTATGTTTCATTAATCGGCATTTACTGTAATGGAGCATTTATCGCTATGTCGATAAATAATATGACGCATACTGTATATACAGATGTGATATATATATGTATTTATATATATATATATATATATATATATATATGTATTTATAAATACAAATATATATATAAATCCGATTAATAAAACAAATACTTTATCTCCAAACCTTAAAATCCAAATGAAAATATTGAATAAAATAAAATCTTCCACCTCAACCTTTAGAATACGTTTGCAATATATATATATATATATATATATATATATATATATATATACATACACAGTGCCTTCCTGGATATCCACCTGGATATGTTTATTTGTGAACCACTCTATTGTAGATTTTGCTGCAGCAGGAAGGGAAAGACAGGAAAGAAAGACATACCTTGATTAATTAAAGTTTATCTTGCCTCGTAAGAGCAGTAATCCAAATGTGGATTCACACACTGACCCAAAAGCGCCGCTCTCGGGTCAAAAGCTCCTTTAGGTCGACCTAAGAGCCTGTGTGAAAACGCCCTGTAATTGTTTGTCTTTATCTATGTCACTTCCTGTCAGTGTCCGATAAGGAAGTGAAACTATAAACATCACAAAAAACGTCAAACCAAAGAAAGTTGGGTAAAGGTTTCAGCAAAATCTTAAATATGTGTTAACTATGTTTAAGCAAAAAAAGAGCTAAAAGTTCTCATTTAAACCCTGAATAAAATTCTAATACTAAATGCATTCCTTGTGAAATGTAGGACTGTATTACTGGTGCTCGACCAGGTTGAAAGGAGCAGGCGTTTTGATAAAAACTGTAGAATTTGCAAATGTTAGTTAGAGCCCATTCATTTCTATGGCTTAGCCTAGCGGCGTCCATTTATTTACATATATCAGTTAGCACCTTATATAAAGTAGTTTTTCTCTTAAAATTCTAAACAAAATGAAATGATACCAATGCCAACAATATAGTCACACGTTTACTGTTTGTACTAGACTCATGGATATGAATGAATGCACTGTTCTGCTCCTAAACGCAACAGCCAGTCTAGTAATTCATTTATACTGTTGTTTATATAACCTAACCTAAGCATTTGACTTTAATTATAACAAATCCCAAATAAGACCTTTATTACAATAATGTATCACGGTGTACATGGTAAAACCAAATAAACTAATATAATGTTGTTCTGCAATGTAGATAAAACAATGCAAATTGAAAAAGAAACAAAAGTTTGCTACAGCAAATACAGTAATATATATATATATATATATATATGTGTGTGTGTTAGTATTGTGACAACCCTACTCCCATATAGGGTCACCAGTTTCTTATAATTACATTGGCTCTTACATCAATGTGTACTTCCCCAGTGGTTACCTGTAGGGCCTTGTTGTGCAGCGAACACCCTGCCTGGATGCTTCCACTCAGCAGCCCACTGTGGTCAGTGCTGGACAGCAGGGGAGACACCAGAGTCACGTACTTGGATCCAGACCAGGGCTTGAGCAGAGCCAGGGCCCACTGCTCTGTCTCTCCTCCCACGTTGTCCAGGATCATGTCAAACCTGGGGAGTCGGACACAAGCATAACCACAAGACCGCAACAGACCTCTTGTATCAACCCCCTGGCTCTCCTGAAGACGAAGTGGAACAATGGGAGTACAATAAATAAATACATAACTAGTTAGACACCGATGCTGTTTCTGCACTAGGTTATCAAAATGACCAGATGCATTTAGCATCTTTCTTTTGGACACAATAAGACATTTTATGTCTTTAAGATTTGTAAATACTTCATCCAACAGAGGAAAGAGAGTTGGACACGGAAAACATTGCTGAGTAATGTCATAATTTTCCAAGAAATTGTTACTTACAGAAACTAGACTAGTATAAAAATGTTAAAATGATGTACTTTATACCCTACTTGCTCCAGCAATGTACTAATGTGCAGAATGAGCCCTGACCTGTCTGGTGTGTGTGCGTGTGCTCAGTCACACAAAAAGACCAAAGATGTTGTTAGCCTTTGTGCCCCGTCGTAGATTCCAGGGACACAAGTCGGCAGCCTAAATTTAGAGAAAAACGCAAAAGAAATTTTTTTTTTTTTAATTGGTGATTTTCGCTTTTTTGCCGAATCGTTCAGTTGAAGTCACGAAGAAGCCTTTCCATGTTTACGACAGCAGTATTGGTATATTTAAAAGTATAAACTTCAGCATTAAAAAAAGCAAAAGCATCAAACTGTAAGTAGTATCTTTTTAGAACGCTGGATTTTGTGTTTGAGTTGATCTCTGATGTCCCGCCCCAGGCTGACGCTCCGTCCTCACAGGCTGCAAAACGCAAAATCCGACACATATTTATGTCAAAAACCTGCTGTAAAGATAATAAGTCGTGGCTGTCACTCGTTAGTAACGACTATACAAATGTATACAAATGACCTCCAGCTAGTCCCTTTAATGCCACTTTGAATCCAATTTAATGCTTGATGCAAAAATGTTATGGTATAGTTGACTATAATATCCTTCAGGTTTTGTATAAAGCAAATAAAACAATATTTCAAATGAACATCCAAGAAAGGTTTGAGAAAAGAGAAAGTCACCATAAAATCTGAAAGAAACAGACATCTTTAAATAAAACGGATTTAATTGTAAAGCAATGGAACAAACTGTTACAGTGACAGGAATCAGTTTAATAATAAGAATAAACTTCAGAAAGAAGTGAAAGAGTCAGGAATTTAAAGAAGTATGAAAATTAGACTTGGACATCAATAATGTGAGATATTTGATTTGAAAAAGGTCGAATACGATGGTTGTGTTTTTTTTTTTACTATTTGTAAACATTCATGAATAAACATGAATACGATGGTTCTGTGTTTTAAATATTGTAAAGAAATGAATATAAAATACATAAATATCTGTAAATACTGTATATATATATATATATATATATATATAGTTTAAAGATAACATGTAAAGTGTGAAGTAACAAAAGGGGCAGATATTATAAGACTTGATCTTCTCCTCTGCTCCGTTTCATTCATACTGTATTGGCTTGGCGGTTATGTTGTGATTGTAAGATGTCACTTTTGAATGAAATAAAAAGTTGTTAGGTCCAACAGGGCCAAAATGAACAAAATATGCTGATTTTGTAGTGGGTAGAGATCAACTACAAATCATCTCATCAGCACATCCTTATAGTAAAAGGTTGAAAATGGCTCATTCATGCTCTCCGTTATGTATACGGAGATGCATGTAGATTCCTGTCCGTCTCCTACGTGATTCTGTCCATGCGCTCCATTGGTCACCTTGTTTATCCGTTGGGGGGGTGGTACTGCAGACAGCTCAACTCAACAGCTGAAGCAGAACGACTAAACTTCTAAAAAGTGTTTACAACCATTTGCAAAACATCACTGCATTACCTCATTTTCTTGACTGTACTTCAATAATTGTGATCTAAAAAAAACATCGCAGGTGTCGCCATATTGTCTACATTTCTTCTCCGTGTTTGCATTTTTTGACGCACTACCGGTGGCAGGTTTTGCTAACACAGGCTGGACATTAGGAACGTGTGAAAGCATAAATGCAGTGACAATTATTTACATACAAAATGGGAGCATAAATGAGCCTTAAAGCCGTTCCACTATGTCAAAAATAATACCTGTCCATGGCCTGCAGCTGCTCGTGCACGTCTCCCCCTGTGTAGTCCACCACCTCGTCCACCCCCAGCCCTCGAACAAGGCCCTCGGCATTCTGAGAGCAGGTCACGGTCACATGTGCGCCCCAGGCTTTCAACAACTGCACCCGCACATGGGGAAAAGATCACACTGAATCACACGCAGGCAGCCAGGATCAATACTGAGTGAGAGGCACTTACCTGTATAGAGAATGTGCCCACTCCTCCAGAGGCGCCGGTGATCAGGACTCTGCCGGGAGAGAACACAAACACGGCTCATTCAGCCGGCACAGCACCCAGAGGGAAGGAAGCTTGGGAGTGGGCTCAACTAGACCCACAAGGGAGAGCAGGCCAGCTGGCAGACAGGCCAATTAGGATAGAACTAGACAGGAGCTATCTGAAAAGCATCTTATTACTTTGGTACGAAAATGAAATCTCAAACACAGGGCGCCCCAAGCCAAAGAGATAATAACTGAGAACTAAAACAGAATAGACGTGTGGTAGCCCAGTGGCTCTCAACCTTTTCAGCTCTGGGGCAGCTCTACACGTGCTTCCCTTACATTATGCTATGGTAAATTGTAAAATGGTAAATGGACTAAACTTATATAGTGCTTTTCTACCTTTATCAGGACCAAAACACTTTACAGAAAGGAACCAGTCACCCATTCGCTCTCTCATTCAGACACGGAAGTACGCAGACACTGGAGACAAGTAGGGTGAAGTGTCTTGCCCAAGGACACAACGATTTAAACCCGCGACCTTCCGATCATAAGACGACCCACTACCAACTGCGCCACCGTCGTTATATCTCCTCTCTAACCCTAATATAAAATCATATGTCTTATCTGCAGCTGAGTGTGTTTTGGTCCACAACTTTTACAGTAAAATTGTTGAGGTACGTCAGTTTTTTAAGAAATTAGAAGGTCAGTTTTAATGACATTCAAGCCTAATTTCTTTCCCAAATGCATATTTGTTTTTTTCATTCACAGACAGACTTTGCCAAATTCTGATTTAATCAAACATCCAGTTGAATTTATTTAAAGTTTCATGTTGACTTAAACGGTGACTGAAGGCTTTTAGTAAAACAATCAACTGGAGATGTCATAAAAATGCTATGCACTAAATGTTGTATCTACTATCTCAGAAGATGGTGAAAGAGTGTTGTGGAGCAGAGGGAGCTGCGCAGGAGGAAGAGGAAGGAGGAGGAGCTGACCAGTGCAGGACACCACGCTCTGAAACGGGGACAAACCCATGAGGCGCTGCACTGTTTCAGAGGATCAGAGGAGACTGAAGGCAACCAGGTTTCCTCTACCTCCAGAAACGTGCTGGTCAGGTTGGCCCACAGTGGCAGTGCGACTCAGTCGCAACGGCTCAGGACGAACACCTGAACATTACTTCGTTGTGCTTGTAGAATGACAAACAAAGCACTTACTTACTTACTTGCCATTTCATGTTTCCTAGAGCACATTTTTTGCACTGTTGTATAGAAATCGGTGTGGAGCATTGAGGCTTCCCCGTCATGTTGTAAGCAAGTCAAATGACAGTAAACCCTGAGTGAGTAGAGTGCGTTTATGTTGAAGTACCTTTTGTTGGGTGCCGTCTCTGCACACAGCCCTCCAGCGTTGACCAGAGCAGACAGAGCCGTGTTGGCCACATATGGGATGGATGCGGCCTCAGTGTGGCTCACTGACAGGGGCTTGTGTGAAACCTGAGAAAAGAAAAGGATACTCACAATAATATCGACAGATAGTAAGATTTCACCACTCATTACAAAAAAATATATGTCTGGAAAAGCACAAGGTTTTTGAGCACGTAGTACAGACATCTACAGATTTAATGTCTGAAAAGCAGACATTTGTGAAAAACTACCTTTGTGCTATCAATAAGCCGAATCCATCTCCCATGCGTGGGTCAATCAGGCTCCTAATTTCGGCTACCAAACAAATAACACTGCCATTAAAATGTGTGAGCGAGTTCAGGTAGTGGAGCGTGATTGAAGTATATTGAGCCATAACCGTGAACCGTAAGGCTTACGGTCATTGGTTTAAAGACTTAAGTCCCAAGAGACATTTCTTGCAAATGTTTATGTTGTCAATATCTTGAAAGCGAGGGAACAGCTCTGTAAGAGCCGACCATAGCGGACAGGGGCACTGTCCACCTCCTTATTGACAAAAAAAAAGAAGGTTCCTATGTTTTTATTTCTCATTCCAGTTTAAATGTTCTGAATATCGGCGACATGAGGCCACAGTTTCAGACCCTGAACTTTGTCCAACAGTCGCCTTTAAGGGTCAGAATTTTGTGACTGGTCGTCACTTTTGAAGCATCCCTTTGCATGAACGGCTATTCAGATTTTTCCGTTTCTGTCCATCTCCGTACGCAGTCCTGGTTGTAAAAAAAAAGACTTTAAGCCAATATTGTAACAGGCTACAGGCAACTACAAAAACACTTTAAATGATCAACTTTCCAGCGGCTAAAACGGTCCAAATCATAGCTTTTTTTTGTTTTTTTGTTTTTTGTTCTTTTGGCTACCAAACAATATTTGTTCAATATTGTTTGGTAGCCAAAAGAAATTCTATTACCCATTAGGGCTGAACAATATATTGCATTTGCAATTTTATTGCGATATCACACAACGCGATTTCCAAATCGCAGAGGCACGTGATTTTGGCCCATGCAGCTGATGGCCGCGGCCCACAGAAGTGAATGTAGCAGTGACAGACGGCGGCGATGTCCGGTCCTCAGCGTGCTTTTGTTTACTTCTCAGTCTAGTTAGGGTGCGCAGTAGATCGTGGATGTACAGTGAAAATATCAGCGTTTATGATAAAGCCACCACGAAGGACTATTGCTTTTTCCTCCGTTAGCATTGCGTTAGCTGCAGCGCTAATCACTCTATTCAGAGTCCCGGGCCGCGCTGCCCTACACTCTGATGCACTGATCACAGAAACTCCCTCAGCTCCAACTGTCTCTGCCTCCACAGAGATGAAGGTGAGCCTGTGCTGCTCGTAAAGAGGTGTTTGCAGCTCAGTTGGGACCTTTTAGAACTTAAAAGGAGGCTTATGGTTGGGAATGTTTTGGATGAGAACTTATCTCATAAACACCGACTAAAACACAATTAAGATGCAAATAGCAATTATTTAGGCTATTTACAAAAATATTACAGTAGGGTATACAATTATAAAAATGTGGGCTATTTTGAATTATATTCAAAAAGATTGTTAAGGAGTAAAAAGCAAGTTTAGGTTTAGCATCAGTTTAGGTGATAATTTAAGTTATATATATCGAAATCGCAATATTGATTGAAAAAAATGGATTTTTTGGCAAAATCGTTCAGCCCTATTACGCATAGCTGGGCATTCGGCTTATAGTGAACTAACAGCTGGTTGTTTACATTACTGTGACAGTGTTGCTCCTGTAAGTTATAAAACATTCTTCTATCTGATCTGTAACGATGAACAATTTAAAATTCATATGCTTTTGTTATTTGGAAACAAAATCAGAAATAGGGCCAATGGAAGTAAGGAACATTTGTACAATAAATGTATCTCGATTGTTTTTAGACGAGGGTTTAAAAACATTCAGCTGGCTTGGGCTGTATAATATTATGGGCACAGTTTGTGGTGTATTAATGCTATTCCGTCCCTGCTCAGTCACATACAACACTGTCAGAGCTGAGCTTCTTTAGTCTCCTGCCATTTCTGCCGCCTAAGCACCGCAGAAATATTGTGAGAGCGCCTTTCAGCGGTACAATACTTCACCACGGCATGGTGAAAATCAGCCGTTTCTGTTCAACAGCGTCTCACTTCACTGCGCTTTAGCAGCACTTCCTCTGTGAATATTAAGGGGCCTAAGGGCTGGATGGGTGGTTATCACCCATGCAACCCATCGTGCCTTTCCATCACGGTGGCCTATACAACCCTCCAGGATAAATTGTTTTCTACGTTTTCTGGTGAGAGGGTCCGCCAGCAGTGATAACCTACTAGAAACTCTAAAAACAATAGATCCTGGAGCATCACAGGAGCCACTGTGATGGAAAATAAAGGCGAAATAAAGGCAGCTGGGTCACCGAAATATGCACAAATAAAGAGTCACATAAAAAGTTGCATGATGCAACTTTAATTCAAATAATCATCAAATAATATTGAAGGGCTCAAGTCACTCTTTTATAACCATGCCTGTCAGATGAATTGTCGCGGTATTTCTGAGTTCAAAAACAAATGTTGTGCCACCTGTGCTGATATTGTTTGAATACTGGCCAATCGTGTGGCGTGTTGGGAATGGGCGGGTGTAACATTTGCCGGCAAAAAATACTAATTAACAACACAGCAATGGTGCAGCTAAAGACACAAACTAAATATTAAATAGATTTGATATGGTAGCGGTGTATTGTCTTTGACTCTTGCCTGTGATTGGCTAAAATGCACTTGATCTAATCAGCAGCAAAATGCCAAAAATAGTTGTTTTCTTACAATGCACCAGATGGCAGGAAAACGCATCTAAATCATGTCTTTTAGGAAAGCCTTTGGATGTAATGTAGCTGTGATATTGGATTGCTTTGAAGTACGTATTCACCGAAAAGCCCTCAAACTTACTGGCTAGAGCCCAAACCTGGTATAATTACAAACACCTAATTGGCATTGCTCCTCAAGGTTATGTTACCTATATTTCTCCTGCTTGGGGTGAACAAGAAGTGTGTGGTATACTAAAAAAACTGATACCTGGGGATATTGTGCTTGCTGATCCTGGTTTTAATGTTAATGAGAGTGTTGGATTTTATTGTGTATCCTTAAAGACACCCGCATCTACCAAAGGGAAAAAGCAGCTGTCCGCATACGAGGTTGAACAGACAAGACAACTTGCAAGTGTTAGAATTCATGTAGAAACAGTAATTGGCTTAGTTCGAAGGACATATCAAATTTTGCAAAGTCGGGCTATGCCTATCGAACACTTGGCTGTAAAATCAGATGACCAGATGGCTTTAATTGATAAAATCATATTAATATGTTGTGCATTGACAAACCTTTCAGAATCCATTGTGCCTAGGGAGTAATTGGATATTGTAAATGTTTACCTTCTGAAAATTAAGCTTCGATATTTTTATCACAACTATACGTTTGTTCTGAAATGTTTCAGATGAAACCTATATTTTGATAAAAGTTCATTTGTATCAGTTTAATTATATTGAAAATGAATTGCACTTTGTGTTTTGTTGTCCCTTCTATCATGACCTGAGGAGGTAATTATTCTGTAAACTTTCTGATGTAGCTGTACATTTGTTTGAACTGCCAGATGAGAAAAGGGTTAAGCATTATTTCAAGTGCAAGTCATTTTATTTGGCAATGTTTTTTTAAGCATTCAACGTAAGAGGACACTCTTTGTTTAATGTTTTTCCGATGTCTTCTACTGTTCTTTAATGAATTATAAGCCCATCTGGGCTGGGAACCTTTAGGTGCAAGACACCAAATAAGAAATAAAATAAACTGTAATCATGGTGTCAATGTTTTGGGGGCATTTGTACCACCATTCAAAAGCAAGATTATAAAACTCGCAGCACATTTCAACAAGGCACAAATTCATACCACTCCTGTTTTAACTTAAGGCAAAGTCATTTTTTTTGCTGTATCCATTGTTTGTATTGATACAAAATAAAATTGTTACAATGGTATATTTTCATAATTTATTTCATCAGAAGTGTTTAACCCTTCAATGTTGCACCTTTTAAAGACCCTAATGTCAAAAAATGTAATCTTCACACATTTTTTTCTGCTTCTTTTTACAAAAATCATTCAGTGGCTTTTGGGCCATTTGGATGGGCTGCGGCTCCAGTGGCTTTCGGGTCAAAATGACCCAAGGGTTAAATTAATGACAAATGTGCTGGCACAGAGGAGTGAGTTGATTTAAAATGAAGCAGAGGCAATAGTTTAACAGTTTAAAAAAGTGTAGGATTAATATCAGCATTAGAACAATAAGAATAAACAAGTAAAGGTGTCTGAATATGAAAACACAGGCGCGCAACTACGAGACAGCCGGTGTTCTAAAGCTTTAAATTTGGACCGTTAAACTTCAATATATTGTTGAACTCTGGGAACTACATTTGCCAAAGCTCATTATCTGGTAGTATCCGTTCTACATATACATCATGCTGATTCCAAATAACAAAGTCACAATAATCCACACCCACAATGTGGAGCTGAGCCTGGACTTGGTAATAGTATGGATGTTTCCTGTCCAGTTTGACACCATCCCCATCCTTTACCAGACAAAACCCTGGTTCTCCTGCACACATCTGCAGACTGCAGCACTCTTGTTTGCTCTGGGGACACTGAAACAATATAGGAAATGTTGTAATAAATGAATTTTCTATTTCTTGTGTAAAATAAATTCTAGTTGGACTGCTAATGAAAGCCTTATTCAGAAATGTAATCTGGAAACATGTTTACCTTTATCTCAAAGATCCCAGATCCGTGGCAGTCACATGAGATGACGCCATCGGGTGAGGCTCCCATGTATGGCCATTTTTTGTTGAGCCAGAGCCCGCTGTCCATACATGAAAATAGTTCGTGATTCCACTGCTGGAGTTGCTCGTATTGATTCCGGGCTTCCTTTTCATATTTGCAGACATATCTGAAATGTATAATCAAGTCAAACTTAATACTTAGTGATTATTCTCACAGGTTTAGATTGCAACTTTATCCTTGTACATCAAATGAAAATCAAAAGGGCCTACCTAACCTTTCCCTGCTGTAGAGAGCGTTTGTGTTTCTGGGTAGCATATGGACTTGATTAAACTCTTGGATGGTTGCAAAAGGCTACTCTGTATAACTTGTTTAAGTTTTGAAGCTGTGATCCTTCCTGCTCTTTGCCTGAACCAGATGGTGGATGACCTTTGGGTTCTGGTCTCCTCCCTTACAGCTTGAACCTGTGATTGACCAAGTTCCTCAAAGCAGAAGTTACTGCATGCTGGCTGTAGGTCTGCAGGAGATAGCTGTACTGTCTCTGATGTCCAGTACGCAAAGAGTGTTTTGGGCAGCAGGGATACAGACTTAGGAATAAACTCCCTGTAAAATGGTGACCTGGACACCAAGGCTGCACTTTGTGGAATGTTTTTTGTAACGCCTCAAAAAACAGCTGGTACGTTTCTGAACCTTTTTGCACCTTAGGACATGGTACTTGAATAGGTCTTTTGATCACCTGCCAAGGTGGCCAGAAAAATACAAAAATGTAATACTAATGCAAAGTAAAAATCTTGAACACTAGAGATCACTAGAAATTCCCTCTTTTGCCCATTCAGAAAATAAAGCTGTTAACTATTGATATTTAACCCAGGCTAACCTCCCCTCTTTGCTATAGCCTCATCTAGTTTTTATGCTTTTTAGATCTTGCAGATGAAAAATCTATCTTTGCCACAGGTGCAGCAGGTATCTGAAATTATTGCAAACATTAAGCAAACAAAGGACCTCAAGCACAATGTTGTGATGTCCCCTGAAAGCTACCATATAAAAAAAAATTGGGGGCAATCCTAAATACCTTTTTAATGTGAGATGGCATCCACCACTGGCACCTCTCCGTGATACATGAAGCCCTTTCTTTCATTTTAATCCCAGCCTCTGTGGCAAAGAGACGTGCTCCAACACGTGAGCAGGATTCTGACAATCTGAAAGATATCATAGGAAAATATTAAGATATATAATAGAAAATAATTTAAAAGAACATTTGCCATTACTATAGGTTTCTTACCCCGCCATACAGTCACAATGTTCAGTGACAACCTCCCCACTCTCTCTTGCCACAAACCATGTTTTTAATGGTTTTTCAGTTGACCTCTGAGAATGGTTGACCTGTGAGAAACAATAAGTGACCCCATGAAATCCCAGTGTTGTCTAGTATGACACATTTTACTTGTCATGAATGAATAAACTATAAAATAAAACATGAGCAATAACAGATGTTTACATGGAGATCACATGAATGCAATACACTGGCATACAGGCATACACTGTATGGTCGCATTCATGTGATCCCTGGGAACAACCGTGGACAAAACGTTTTCCCCAGATTAAAATACACATGAGCTCTCGTTCAATTTAGGATAAATCAAAACGAGTTTCTCGGATTCAGCACACACTGGTTGCGGAAATCAGCTGATCTGATTATGTACATTGTCTAATGTTAACTTTTTGGTGTAACACTGCTGCTTTCTTTAGTTTACTGAGAGCTGTCGTTGTCCTCGAAGCAACTTCTTGTCGTAGTTAGGATAAATGTAGTACCCTAACATTTACAAACCAACAAATTAACGTTTAGCTTTTGAGATGCTACTACCAAATTTAACGGTTAGCTCAATTAAACGCTTATGCGTGATACAAAACCGTTTTTTCTTAGTTGATACTTTAAGTAAAAGTGGTGTGTTTTATAAAAAATAACATGAACAAAAACCAACTGGGAACAACAAACAGTTTTGACTTAAGGTAAACAGTGCCATAGCATTAGCTTCAAACACACACATAGCATAACATAAAAACATTGTAGGCTACTCACCCTGCCAAAAACAAGCCGACAACCATCCAAAGCTTCTTTTGATCCCAAACCACTAACCCAACCGCAAACAAAGTAGTTGTATGCCTCCAAATTTGTATAGGCTTTCATCTGACTAGCAGTGTAGTAAGAAGTGTGAAGGACTAAGTAGCTCGTTATGTCCATTGCAGACACAGGGGGTAAATCATTTAAATTATAGGATAAATCCCTCTTCACCAGGTCATATGGATCATATCCAATGTAGGTTAATATTTTTTGGCGATACCGTGCCTGAGCCGCTCCGTTCCAAGCTTTCAAATATCCGCTGTCTTCCATCCTCCGCAGTTTTCAATGGCAGCTTAAAGATCACCCAAACACCAGTGCCCCGCCTTACTCCGCCCACAAGAAAATTATATCTAAAAGGGGCATTGCTCGGCGGACCAGGGGACAAGCAGGGGGGCTTACAGTTGGGCGTGCTCTGGGCTGTAATTGACACATTGGCATTGGCGCCGTGACTGACAGCTAGCTTGTAATTATGGAGAGTAAAGGGAGACGCCAAAGGTATAATTGAATAAAATAAAAGAACAAGACATTCAATACAAATTGTTTTCCTCCGCAATTTGAGCTAGCATCAATTTCCCCATTTGTGGTAGGTAATGCACAGATGTCAGCAGGTGGGTGTATGCCCTCAACCCATATGTGCTGCAGGCAGTGTATGGCACATGCGTGCAGCTCTTTGGTGAGATGCCAGAGACATTGGTGCACAGGTTAGTTTTTGCAGGATAATTGATTGACAATTAAGTGATTGACAACTCATAAATCATAAAATTGGGGCTACCTAGGCCAGCACATCCGCGTGATGATCCCGTCCTGTGCTGTGACCCGCATCAGGCAGGAGTTGCCTGAGGATGAGACCTACACAGGGTTCCTTCCTGCCATGGATTTTCGCCTTGTGATCGGAGAATTGGCGGCTTGAATACCGTAAGTGCCCACTGTCATTGTGTCCTTGGGCAAGACACTTCACCCTCCTTGCCTCCAGTGTCTGCGTACACTGATGTAGGAATGAGAGTGAATGGGTGACTGGTTCCTTGATGTAAAGTGCTTTGAGTGCCTAAAGCAGGTAGAGCGGTGCTATATAAATGTGACCATTTTACATTCAATATTACTTTAGTGTCCAACAATAATACATCAATGAAATGTATTATGCAAATATCCCCGCCCAGTGTCACAGCCCCACCAGCAGCTGCCTCCCTGATATTTTCATCCTGCTCAAGCTTCCACTGCCAGCTGACCGTCGGGATGAGGAGCTTGGCCTGATGCTTGTGAAAGGTTTGCTCCGACAGCCCTTGAATGTTGAAAGCCCCCAGGAACTATAAAATATAAAGTAATATTACCAACTGACCGATATGGAAACATAGTCAATACAGATAAGTTTGCAATACCTTGGAATCCTGACCAAAACACGAGCCGGTGAAGAGGACAGCAGCACAAAGCTGAAGATCTCCAGCAGGGATATCCTTCACCCTCAGCTGGACTAGTCGTTGAAGTAATCACATGCTGGACACTGCTGTTTCACCCGGAGGAGTGTGCCCAATGTGGTTGTTTCAACTAAACAATGACGAGTGCAGAGAGGACATTTCTGGAAAAGCGCCAGCAGTTGGTCCTCGTGAACAATGTACTTTTTGGCTTTGTGGGGAGGGGGCGCTATGTTGCAGAGAGAGAAGAGAATACAATCCAATTTGTTCCAACGTATATTTTTAAATATTACAAATGGATTATTTTCCACTGGTGCAATGTGACTTGGGCAGCTCCAATAGCTGCCCCCACGACCCGGCAACGGACAAGTGGGAGAAAATGGATGGATGGATGGATGGATTATTTTCCCCCATAATGTTTACCTTGAACAGTTCAGAGAATTGTCGTTCAGATGGAAGCTGGGGTCAGACGCAGACACCTCACACCTTTTCCTTTTCAGAGGTGTAGGGGGCGCCCGGGGACTTTCAGGAAGCGGGATTTCCATGAAGGTCCCGGTATCACATGGAACGCTGACGCTGTTATGTGGAGCCTGCACCTGCAAGCCTGTTTAAAAGAATAAAGAAAAACACATTATTAATAGCACTAAGAAATAGTTACAGTAGCACCAAACAGCAAGTCCAAAGCAAAATGAAACTCTTGTACAATTCAAATAGTGTATTATACAGACAATGTTATAAAAGACTAATCACCTTTGCTCCGTCTGCTAGGTTTCACATTGGCCAGGACACACGCATTTCTGCTGATGATTGGATCAGTCTGACAGGCCATTTCTCTGGTTGCTTTAGGCTGAAAACACAAGTAATAATATTAGTAATAATAACAAATCATTTTAAAAATACTTTTATTTGTATAGTGGTACAGTAAAACAAATTTCTGCAGTGTAGATCATTTCATTTTATATCTGAGTAGTAGATGATGATCCCAGCACTGGCTTGAAGCTTGTGTGCTAAGACACGTGTCTATTGTAGATCTATTAAACAGGCTTTCTGCTAAATATTATGGTACATGACATGCGGGGTATTGGGGTAATACGTTTTCATGTTTTAGGATTTACTTGGATTTTTACTGTTTGTATTTACCTGTTTTTGGCTATGCTTCTGTGTTCAGTTTTACACTGCAGTGAGCAGTGACTGCAAAAGGCAACAAATAAAATACTAATTCTGACGTTATAGTTTTATTACTTTTAATATGTTGAAAAGTTAGCTACATAGCTTCAGGAGATGCAACTTTAGCCTACTGTAACCATGGAGACTATAGCGCTTTATTTTAATAACGTTGTTCAACACAGCTACGTGAACGTGATAAACACAAACACTAGTGACAGTCATGTCCTGGAGATCGCGTTAGCTTACGACAACTCGAGGCAAAAGTTATTCGGCTCCTCCACTAGCAAACAGACTGAACAACAAAACCGTGAGCAGACTGCGCTAAACTCAGCATTACAGCGCCGACTCGTTCTGCAGACCCGCGCAGTTCCCTAGCGGTGCAGGGGGATGTTGAACACCGGTCTGGAGGCGCAGTCAGCGCCCCCTGGAGCTGGAACAGGGCTGTTGTGGCGCTGAAAAGGCCCCTTTGGTGCATTCAACAGTCATTGTTATTAGCGCTGTTGTGAGCACGGCACCGGGTCTCCTACACAGAGCCCCTACAAATATGTTTTATTATAGATATGCACGATATACGTGGATGACCTTTTTCAAAATCAAAACGGCGATTTCCACCAAAAGGTGACAAGTCTACAGCCCTTGACCAAATGTCTCCAACACTGCAGCTACAAAGACTGCTATTATAAGCACCAAATCATCATTATTAGTTGTTTCAGTCATTATTTTGCTCACTCACCTCAGATCGGTTCCCGAAATCTCCAGGTTGGCTGGGCAGCAGTGTGGGCAGCTCCTTCCTCAGTTGTGGAAGACCAAGGGTGGGGACAGCCTCGCTCTTCAAAAGGCGCTTCTTAGCAAAACCAGCTCAAACTCCATCAAGTTGGCGAAGGAATCACGCGGAAAATGATCTTTGCAAACTCCAGCATAAGGCGGGAGTTCGCAGCTTTCCCCCAGGCCAATTACGCGTAACCACTGGCACCTAAAGTCTAAGTCCTGTGGAAAGTAATGTAACCCTACAGTACTAGGACGACCCTCAACACTACACTTTCTCCCCATGCTAACAAACAAGATACAACTAACACTACACGCTAATATTACACACAATAACACGAACAACAATTAATGCCAACACCTAGTCTATACTAAAAGCACTCCGTTAATCTAAAGTAACGCACAATGACTAAATTAAACTAACCACGCTATTAAACTACCTGACTAAAGTAACTACAGTAGAAACGCTAAAGTAACTACACTAGAAACGCTAAAGTAACTACACTAGAAACACTAAAGTAACTACACTAGAAACACTAAAGTAACTACACTAGAAACGCTAAAGTAACTACACTATAAACACTAAAGTAACTACAGTAGAAACGCTAAAGTAACTACACTAGAAACGCTAAAGTAACTACACTAGAAACACTAAAGTAACTACACTAGAAACACTAAAGTAACTACACTAGAAACGCTAAAGTAACTACACTAGAAACGCTAAAGTAACTACACGAGAAACACTAAAGTAACTAAACTAGAAACACTAAAGTAACTACACTAGAAACGCTAAAGTAACTACACTAGAAACACTAAAGTAACTACACTAGAAACACTAAAGAACTAACTAAATACTATGCTAATAAATTGCTAACCTGAAAATTGATAAAATACTCGCTCACTATTCCAACTCCAACTCGCTACGGGGGCGTGTGCGAGACTTGGCTTTTATACCCCGAGCAGCAGAGCGACGGCCGTCACACAGCACAACGTGACGTCGTGCAGCACAACGTGACGTCACACAGCTGGCAGAGCGAATGGGGAGGACAGGCATGAAATTCAAATGTAGTGCAGCCGAAAATGTAGAGAGGGCGCTACACAGACGGTTTTAGGCTCAAAGTGAGATTTTATCTAATTTGCACAAAAATGTCAAAAAAAATTACCAGGACATGTGGAGAGCACTATAAGAAACAGTTTATAAGCTCAAAAAAGTTGATTTGGTGCTTAGTTGTCCTTTAAAGCTTCCGGACCCCCACGTCGGAGCTCCGCCCACCAAAGGCACGTGGTTGCAACCCGAGAATTATAGGTTATAATTCTCGAGGTTATAAGAGACATAGAGGAACTGAATAAGTATGAATGAATCTATTAGTGGGTCAATGAGTTAATTAAAGGGAAAAAAATATATATAAAAATAAGCATCTGTTTATACTATAAAATTACATTCAATCATACTTCATATACTGCTGACAACAGTGATCTAGGATTACAGCAAAGGATTTTGGACTATGAGCTCTTAGAACTTAAATCTTCAGACTACATAGAACATAATACATTAGATTTGGAAAATCAGTTAGACCCAGATAACATGTTCCCAACATGTAACGCAATTAATTGTAAATACTACACTGAGAATGAATATAACAACTCTGTTAAATCAGAAGGGAAATTCTCAATTATCCATTTCAATAGTAGAAGCATGTACGTGAACTTTGATGCAATTAAAGAATACTTACAACAGTTTGAGTAACCATTTAGTATCATTACAATATCAGAAACATGGTTTAATGAGGATAAAGGTTTGAGTTAAACGATTATACATTAAACTATGTAAACAGAACAAATAAAGGGGGAAGAGGAGATGCTATATCCGTCCTTAAGAAATTTAAAATAAAATCAATGGAAAAAAGAAAAAGATAATAGTTAGTTGTCTATACAGGTCACCGGGCTCAAGCTTGGAAATATTTACAAACATTCTCAGAAATAAGTAACAAGGTATTATTTATCTGTGGGGATTACAATATTGACTTGATAAATCCAAATAAACATAAAACAACTAGTATAACGAGTATATTAATTGGATGTACAGTATGAGTTTATACCCAACTATCACAAGACCTAGTAGAATTACAACGCACAGTGCTACCCTCATTGACAACATTTTTTCACAAATAATATGCAGTTTACAAATGTCAGCGGTCTAATGGTTTGTGATATAACGGATCATCTGCTCGTATTCACGGTGTATGATGATAATGAGATAGATCGAGAATCACCTCAAAATTTTTTTTATAAACGAGTAAGAACTGATATATCTGTCTTAGGCCCAAAGTTGTTAAATGTATATATTAATGAGATTTTTGCCGATGACACAAACATGTTCTATTCTAATGACAATTATAGTAATTTAGTAACTAACATAAACGGTGAATTAAGGAAATTAAAAACATGGATGGACATTAACAAATTGTCCCTCAACTTAAATAAAACAAAAGTAATGTTTAAAGTAACTAGACACAGTAAATATAGACGGTGTAGTCTTAGATACAGTATGTTTATGTTTATGTTTATTTGTTTATTTGAGCAGTACACATAGTGCTCAAAAGGAGTGGGCTGAAGCAAAAGCTTATGATTGCCCACCCCCAAGTGCAATAAAATAAATAAAAAAAGAACATTTCAAGCAGCTACATTCATACAGACCAACTTACAAACTTACCAAAAAGAATAATAATATATGAACTGTTTATACAATTAATTGAAGCAAGCAGGGTTTCCGGTCGGACCGATTTCAGGGACGGACAAAGCTAGACCAACGCGGAAAAAAAAAAGTTTTTAAGAATATCAAAATATTCGTTAAGAATATTAAGAACATTCAGGCCTGCTGAGAGGGAGCAAAATGCCTAAACCGCCGAAAATAGAGGCGAAGCAACAGGCAGATTCGGCGGTGGAAGAGGAATACGTAAGCCTCAGTCGAGTCACGGAGCTCATGGAGCAGCAGAGGGTCATGTTCAGGGAATTAATTCAACAACAACAGGAGAACTTCAAAGGATTTATTAAACTCATAATGGAATCAACAAACACCCGCATGGATTTACAGACTAAGGACATTCAAGAACTAAAAACAAGCCTGCAGTTCACGCAAGGTGAGGTGGACACTTTAAAAGAACATAATCTGAAACTCACGGAGCGCACAAACACTTTACAAACGGACTTTTACAAAGTATGTGACAATTTACACATCATCACGGACAAACTGGAGTATCTGGAGGGACAGAGCCGCAGAAACAACCTGGTATTTGAGGGAGTGTTGGAGTCGCCTGGGGAGACCTGGGCCGACGCCGAGGTAAAAGTTAAGGAGATACTGAAGGAGAAGCTACAGCTAAATCACGCGGTGGAGGTGGAGAGGGCTCACCGCGTAGGGAAACACGACGGCGGGAGAGACTGGCCGAGACCCATCATCGCCAGACTACTGAGGTGGAAGGATCGCGAGGAAATCTTGCAGCGCGCCAAACGACTTAAAGGAACAAAAATCTTCATAAACGAGGACTACACCGAATCAATAAAAAGAAAACGCAAAGAACTGATGCCGGAGCTGAGAGCTGCACGAGAAAGGGGGGAGATCGCCTTCTTGAGATATGACAAACTCATTATACGTCCACGCAGCAGTACACCACATCCAGTATAAACACCGGGAAAAGCGTATGGATTTTGGTATGTAAAAGCACATAATTTCACATGTCCAGTAATACATATAGTTCTATAGGAAGCACCGACTTGGACTTTTCAATAAGGAGAATTGCTGAAGCAAACTCCCAGGATTTTACATTCTCTCAATACGACCTACAGAACACTGAGATCGACATCGACCCGGAAAATAACTTTTTTACTAGAGCTACCAATGACTGTCAATACTACACAGAGGATCTGTACAATAGTAAACTTAAGAACATTAAGGCATTCACTGTAATCCACTTCAATAGTCGAAGCCTCTATGCAAACTTTGACCACATCAAAAGCTTCTTAAAACAGTTTTCCACACCATTCAGTGTCATCCTAATCACAGAAACATGGATTAATAATGACAGAGAATTTGAGTTTTCTATTGATGGTTATGAATTTATAAGTATGAACAGAAAGAACAAGCATGGAGGGGGCGTAGCTATGTTTATAGACTCCAACTATAGTTACAAAGTAATGGAAAATAAGACAATGGTGGTGGATGATACACTTGAATGCCTTACTGTTGAAATTACAAGGCAAAAAAAGAAAAATATTATTGTGAGTTGTATTTATAGAACACCTGGCTCTGATGTAGATGTTTTTTCTAACTGGATGGAGGAGCACTTTTCAGGATTAAATCATAAAGTCATGTTTGTGGGGGGAGACCTCAACATCGATCTGTTAAACCCATATAAACATAAAAAGACGGACGAATTTATAAATACTTTATTCAGTATAGGTCTGTTTCCTCTAATCACTAAACCAAGTAGAATAACAACTCATAGTGCCACCTTGATTGATAACATTTTCTCAAATGAAATTGAAAGTGATACAGTCAGCGGGTTAATTATAAATGATATTAGTGATCACCTTCCAGTTTTCGTTATGTATAAAAATGGATATGTAAAAGATGAAGAGGAAAACAAGTATTGGTTTAGAAGGGTAAAAACAGAGAAAACTATTGATGCATTTAAAAAGGAGCTTTTAGCTCAAGACTGGAGTATTGTGTACAGAGAGAATGACACGAATATGGCTTATGATGAGTTTACGCGAGTATTTCAAAAGGTATACGACAAAAACTGCCCAATGAAGAAATACAGTAAAAACAGAAAGTGTAAAGAAACACCATGGATGTCTAAAGGTTTACTAAATGCTTGCAAGAAAAAAAAAAATCTTTACAAAAACTTTATAAGTAACCGAACAAAAGAAGCTGAGGATAAATATAAGAAATATAAAAATAAACTGACAGGTATCATTAGAAAATGTAAACAGGATTATTATAATAAGTTGTTGGATACTAATAAGAATAATATTAAAGGTTTATGGAACATCTTAAATAGTATAATTAGAAATAAACCAAGAACGATTAATTATCCAAAATATTTCAAAGATGAGGATAACACTTTAAATAATAATAATAATAATGCCTTACACTTATATTGCGCTTTACAAGCCTGTATTACCAAGTTTCTCAAAGCGCTACACTGTCGTCATTATTCATTCACTCCATACTTGGTGGTGAGCTGCTGTTGCAGCCACAGCTGCCCTGGGGCAGCCCGTCTGCGCCATCGGCCCACCACCTGCCACTCACTCATACACCAGTGTACGCAGACACTGGAGGCAAGGAGGGTGAAGTGTCTTGCCCAAGGACACAACGACAATGTGCACCTTCAGGAGGCAGGATTCGAACCCCCGACCTTCCGATCATGAGACAACCCGCTCTACCATCTGCGCCACCGTCGCCCCCTTTAAACAATATGAATGAAGTAGTCGAAACATTTAATAAATTCTTTGTAGATGTTGGACCGAACCTTGCTGCAAAAATTGTAAACGTTGAGAACTATAATTGTGATCTGATAGAAGCAAATCCTATGTCCCTGTTCCTCAAACCTGTGGAGGAAAAGGAGATACTGGACATTGTTAAAGGGTGTAAAAATAAAACTTCGACCGATTACCATGACATGGACATGAAAACTTTAAAAACTGTTATTGAAAGTATCTCTAAGCCGTTAACTTACATCTGTAACTTATCGTTGCAAACTGGAACTTTTCCTGATAGTATGAAAGTAGCAAAAGTGATTCCTCTGTTCAAAGCAGGAGATAAACATCTCTTTACAAACTATAGGCCTGTTTCCCTTTTACCGCAATTCTCTAAAATCTTAGAAAAGGTTTTTAACTCTAGACTCGACAGCTTTATTGAAAAGTGTAATTTACTCTCGGACAATCAGTTTGGGTTTAGGAACAATCACTCAACCTCACACGCGCTCTTTGATATAACTGAAGAAATAACTAATGCTGTAGATAACAAGAAATGTGCAATAGGGTTATTTATTGACCTGAGTAAAGCGTTTGATACAATAAACTATGATATATTAATTAATAAACTAGAACTTTATGGAATTAGGGGGGTAGCTCTACAGTGGGTTACCAGTTACTTAAAAAATAGAAAACAATGTGTGAAAATCGGTGATTATCAGTCGAGTTGTCGACAAATTGTCTGTGGTTTACCTCAAGGTTCTATTCTGGGCCCAAAATTGTTTAATATGTATATTAACGACATTTGTAAAACGTCTGAAATACTTAAATTTATCTTGTTTGCTGACGATACAAATATTTTTGCATCAGGAGACGACTTACAGCAGCTGTGTCGGATTGTTAACTTGGAACTCAAAAGTGTCAACAAGTGGTTCAAACAAAATAAATTATCTTTAAATCTGAGTAAAAGCAAAATGATGATATTTGGCAACTGTAACTCCAATGCTCAGGAAGCAATTCAGATAGAAGGTGTTGTTATCGAGCGAGTGCATGAAATCAAATTCCTTGGTGTGATTATTGATGACAGAATTACTTGGAAATCTCATATTAAATATATATCTACGAAAATTTCTAGAAGCATTTCAGTAATTGCAAAAGCAAAGCACATTTTAAACATCAAAGCTCTACATACCTTATACTGTTCTCTGATTTTGCCCTACTTATATTATTGTACTGTGGTTTGGGGTAGTACTTACAAAAACACAGTTAAACCAATAATATTGTTGCAAAAAAGAGCTATCCGAGTAATTCATAAAGTTGGGTTTATGAAAAGTCTCCAAAAGTATATATAAATCATTAATAAAGCCAAGTTCTTCTTAAATTACAATGCATTGTTTTTGTTATATGGTTCATTAGTTTTGCCATATTTAAATTACTGTGTAGAAGTTAACTACAAAAGTTCATTACACCCCCTTGTTATACTCCAAAAACGTTCTGTAAGAATCATACATAAAGTAGGATATTGTGATCACACTAATATATTATTTCTGCAGTCTAAACGGTTAAAAATTATTTAATTGATTTCTCTACTGCTCAACTTCTATTTAAAGCTAACAAAAGTGTGCTACCTGCAAGGATACAATGCTGTATGGGCTGTGATGATGATGATGATGAATAGCAGTGGCACGAACATGATGGTAAATAAGGTATGGGAAACAAGATATGTTGTACACTTCTTGTGAAGTGTAGCATACTGTTGTTATATATTACTTATTTTAAGATTATTTTATTTGTTTACAAATGCCCTCATGGTCTCGCTCCGCGGTATCTGTCGGACCTGCTGCAGCCCTACACTCCCGCTCTCAGGTCGGCAGATCATTTTTTGCTTATGGTGCCTAAAACAAACAGGAAGCTGCGGGGTTACCGCTCTTTCTCTGTCGCTGGACCCAAATTGTGGAATGCACTGCCCTTGTTCCTTAGACAGGCCGAGTCACTCACAACTTTTAAGTCACAGCTGAAAACCTACCTTTTTACTTCGGCTTTTAACTTTTGATTAACTTTTGCATTGATTCTCTTGGTTTTGCGTTGTATATGGTTCCATTTATTGTACTGATTTTATTTTAATCTTTTTGTATCACCTAGTTGTTGTTTTGTTTTTGTTTGTTGTTTGTTATGATGTGTGTACTGCACTTTGGTCAACCCTGTTGTTTTTAAAGTGCATTATAAATAAAGCTGGATTGGATACTGTGGGTGTTGACTTGATGTAATGCATTGTTGCATTTGTTGTGGGTAGGAAGACAATGGGGACTAAACATTGTTATTGTTGCAACCACTTTATTATTATTTAAGTATATGAATGGGGGTGGGAGTGAATAAGCTTGTCTTCTTCCAACTCCTTTTTGATTTAGAATGGAAAAATATATATATATATTTTTTCTCTCGCTTTGTGTTGTGTAGCTCGAAATAAAATATTAAAATTTAAAAAAATGCAGTAATTCCACTCAAAAAGTGATATATTTCAAGTGTTTATTTCTTTTATTTTGATTGGTTAGAGCTGAAAACTAATGAAAATCCCAAATTTAGAATATTACTTGAGACTAATACAAACACAAGTTTTTTTGTTGGCCAACTGAAAAGTATGAACTTGGAAAGTATGAGCATGTACAGCATGTACAGTACTCAATACTTAGTTGGGGCTCCTTTTGCCTGGATTACTGCAGCAATGCGGCGTGGCATGGAGTCCATCAGTCTGTGGCACTGCTCAGGTGTTATGAGAGCCCAGGCTGCTCTGATAGTGGCCTTCAGCTCGTCTGCATTGTTGGGTCTGGCGTATCTCATCTTCCTCTTCACAATAGCTCATAGATTTGCTGTGGGGTTAAGGTCAGGCGAGTTTGCTGGCCAATCAAGAACAGGGACACCATGGTCCTTAAACTAGGCACTGGTGGCTTTGGCACTGTGTGCAGGTGCCAAGTCCTGTTGGGGAATGAAATCTGCATCTCCATAAAGTTGGTCAGCAGCAGGAAGCATGGAGCGCTCTAAAACTTCCTGGTAGACGGCTGCTTTGACCCTGGACCTTAGAAAACACAGTGGACCAACACCAGTAGATGACATGGCACCCCAAACCATCACTGACTGTGGAAACTTTACACTGGACTTCGAGCAACGTGGATTCTGTGCCTCTCCTCTCCTCTCTTCCTCCAGACTCTGGGACCTTGATTTTCAAAGGAAATGCTAAATGTATTTTCATCAGAGAACATAACTTTGGACCACTCAGCAGCAGCACTCAGCATGGAAAGCAACAGCTGAAACCCATGTCTTGCATACATCTGTGAGTAGTGGTTATTGTAGCACTGCCTCCAGCTGCAGTCCACTCTTTGTGAATCTCCGCCACATTTTTTAATGAGTTTTGTTTCACAATCCTCTCCAGGGCGTGGTTATCCCTTTTGCTTGTACACTTTTTTCGACCACATCTTTTCCTTCCCTTGGCCTCTCTATTAATGTGCTTGGACACAGAGCTCTGTAAACAGCCAGCCTCCTTAGCAATGACCTTTTGTGTCATGCCCTCCTCCTTGTGCAAGATGTCAATGGTCGTCTTTTGGACAACTGTCAAGTCAGCAGTCTTCCCCATGACTGTGTAGCCTACAGACCTACTGAGAGACCATTTAAAGGCCTTGGAGGTGTTTTGAGTCAATTATCTGATCAAAGTGTGGCACCAGGTGTCTTCAATATTGAACCTTTTCACAATGTTCAGATTTTCTGAGATACTGAATTGAGGTTTTCATTAGTTTTCCGTTATAAACATCACAATTAAAAAAAAACACTTGAAATATATCAGTCTGTGTGGAATGAATGTATACATTACAAAAGTTTCACTTTTTGAATGGAATTGGTGAACTTTTTCATGATATTCTAATTATATAACAAGCACCACTAGAAATGTTTAAAATTTTTCTGCAAACAGGATTCACTGCAGTATGTATTATTTAATATCATATGCTCGCTCAATTCATCTTCCATAGGCATACATGTTATTTAATAATAAATTTAAATGCATGTGGATCAATGTCTGACCAAATAAATATAAAACTTTTTGAGCTTCTTTTTAAAAGGTTCAAAACTCAAGGATGAAGCAGTGATTTGTATTTCACTCCATTTTAAAAGAATTGTTTATATGTAGCCTACTTTTTTTCCCTCAAGTTGTTTTAATTAATTGGTCAATTTGATTTTAGTATTTATAACAAGTTTGGCTATTTATTACATTTCTATAAATTATTTGATTTATGACTGATAAATAAATATAACCCCTCCAGGAACCGCCACCTTAATGTGGTGGAGGGGTTTGAGCGCCCGAATGATCCTGGAGCTCTGTTGTCGGGGGCTTCGTGCCCCTAGTAGGGTCTCTCATGGCAAACAGGTCCTAGGTGACGGGTCAGACAAAGAGCGGTTCAGAAGCCCCTTATGAGAGACCAACAGGCCCGGTTAGAACCATGAGGGCGTCTTTCTGTGGACCCACCACCTGCAGGAGGAGCCATAGGGGCTGGTGCTCCAACAGCTGCCCCCACGACCCGGCAACGGACAAGTGGGAGAAAATGGATGGATGGAAATAAATCTAAAATAAGGGGAAATTGATATGTAGCCTAAAGGTTTTCCAAAAGTAATTTATATTAACTATAGTTTATCTGTCTGTGATCGGCTCTCTGCTCTGGGTTCACACATAACGAAGACCACTTTAACTTTCTATCAGACATTTGTTCAGGGGCAGCACCGCAGCAGCATTGTGGATATTTGCTTTGGAGTCTCTTCTTGGATAAACGTACGTTTTAACCCTGGAAATATGGTTTAAACTGGACCTGGACATGTGAAGATGACGGGTTAGGGTGAGGACTGCGTGATCTGTCTGCAACTTTGTGCCAACACTGAACTGACTCATTCTTTTCCTGGTGGATGTAACTCTGGACACACTGGTTCTTCTGCTACAGCTGGACACAGGGTTTTCTTGAAATCTACCTGCAGCACTGGTAAGTGTCTTTGCACTCAGACATGCAGCAGCCGCCACTGATGTGCCGCTGTGGCCCGTGAGCTACTGAAAGCACTAGCTTATAAAACATGTCTAATTATCCACTTTAAAAAAAATTAAAACTTTGCTGCAATCATCAAATTAAAGTCTGTGTTGTCCATGTTGCTCCTGAAGTTGTGCGTATGGTCTGAAGCCGTTATGAGGCCTTTGTTCACATGCGGTGATCTTAAAATGCTCTTCTGAGTAAATTCTCCTTTGTGTTCTTCCTGTGCACATCCCGATCAGTGTTTACAGTGATGAGAGTTTTCTGACGAGGGGGGTGTGGGTTTAGGATCAGGGCAGTGGCACCGGCGTGACATTTTGAGGCGCACTTTTGAGCCCTGCCTTGATGACATCAGTGGGTGGAGGCGAGTGTTTAGATCTCTTGAGAAAGAGACAGGCTAAATAAGCAGGATTTAAACATACATGAATGTTTGATTCACAGTGGAAAGAGCTACCAAAGCTATACTCAAGTAAGGGAATTGTTATTTCAAATCGATACAACAAAACGTTACACACAAAATGAACCCATTAGCCCCGTCACTACAATTTACCAACATACTGATCGCGTTGACCGTGAGAGTTCAAATTACAGAGTCTGTGCTGCTTTATCAAAAAAAGGAATGAGCCGAGTGAGTGTAATTACTGTTACACTCACGCAGTGGCGTGCTGGCACCTCATTTTCATTTTAGAGAAGACCGGCCCACTTTTCTGTGGGTTTATAGCTCAGTGATAGTGCGCTAGTCTCTGGTGCAGGATGTGCCCGGTTCAAGTATGGCTTTGACACTTTTCTAACATTTTCTCTTTTTACATGGGCCGCTGCACACACGGTCTGAGCCTGATACAACTCCACAATCAGCACCAAGTTATGAAGATAAAAATATGTATTTGTCCACTTTTCTACCTTTCACTGGCTTTTTCTCTCTTTACTCGCTCAGGCACTTGTCTCCGCTGGATTGGACTGCACCAACTTCAACTAAACCGGAGGGGTGTTCCACTTAAACACCCTTAAACACCCCTCTGAGTTAGTTCAACGTCGAATGGTATCTCCCCGCCCCAAGGATGAAAAGTTAGATGCGAAAAATGTTCTGATTTTGACACATTTCCCCCTCGTGAGAAACCTCCTGACTCTCCCTATGGCCAGCACGCCTCTGGCTGCAGGACAGTCCTAATGAAGTCCCAGGCAGCAGTTACATAACGCCGAATTTACACCAGAGGAATTACAGCGCGTAAGCGTTGTAGCGCAGCATACGCGCGTCACTTGTTTCCATTCTAACATCATGATATTTACACTAGCATTGTTATACGCGCGTCGGACGGGCGTATTGACGCGAGGCTGCGCCTAAATTAGAATAGAGTTCTAATTTTGACGCGTATACGCGGCAAACTCCGGAATTTTAGACGGGAAAATGGCACAGTCTTTCAAAGTAAACTTCCGACACCCTGTCAAAATAAGTTTTCTGTTGATTTGTCGAAGTTCGCAACACGCATATTGGTGGTGTCTTTGGCTGTCAAGCCTCAGCTCGGCCACACGGTGGTAGAAGTCACCTTGCTGATGACGCTGCTGGTTTGGATGCACCCATAGTCGCCTGGTCTGTTGTCTCTCCTGTCTCCTCACTTCTTCTACCAAAAGAAGAAAGGCCAAGGTGCGCCTTCTACTCGGCACAGTTTCTATAAATAAATGCACAAGCTAAGCTAAAAAAAAATATGCAAATCATTTCATAAATTGGCAGAGTTCGATGTACGACTAGCAAAACGTATTAACATGAGAAATGTTATTACTTACCCATTTTTATAAGCAACATTTTTCCAAGTGATTTGGGGAAGAGACACCCGAACACAAGCGTAGCTTTAGCTGCTCTGACGCCGTATGTGTAAATTTGCGCTTTCGAAAATGCGCGCGTATAACGCGCCGCGTACGTAACGCGCCGCGTACGTAACGTCCAGTAATAGCTCCTGGTGTAAATTCGGCGTAAGAGGCCGCCTAATACTAACTTTCCAAATCAGATGAGAGGGGTCATTCAGTCCTCAGCACGGTGTATAATGAAGTACTGACCTACCAAAGCTCACCTCGTACTCCGACAGCGTGATGAACTCGGCCAGGCTGCCCTGCTTCCATGGGGGCACGGCGGCCCACACCTGCAGCACACGGGGAGGGGAAGGTTAGACCGGACCCAAGGACCACAACTGTCGAGGCCAATTTTATAACCTTCAAATATAACTAGGGAGGTTTGTGATGTGCTTGATCTAAAAATACATCACGTTTTCATGAGCAACCAGAAGTTGGATTTTCAAAGGTTTAGAGGTTTTCAAACTCCTCCAGAAGAAGACATCTAATGTTGAGGGACTTCAAGGAAAAAAGGTTGGGAACCACTGATTTAGATCATCTTTGTGCCAAGGATCACATGGTCAAGCACTAAACAGACTGCAGCAGTCGAAGAGCCCATTTGATCCGTGCCAAAAACTACAGCTACAACGTCATAAAAAAAACCCGTGCACATGATATTAAACTAACCAAAGTTATTCTTAATACTTTAAGGTGCATTTTGCAACTTTTTAGGCATAAAAAAAAAGTTGAAATTTGTGCGCATTTGTCCTCGTCAGCATGGCCCCTTTACTTTCCATCACAGTGGACTCTACAACAATCCAGAATCAACTGTTTGGTGGATTTTCTGGTCAGAGTGAAAACCTTCCTAACAATTGATCCTGGAGCGTTGTAAAAACCACTGTGATGGAATGTAAAAGTCATACGCACATACAGCCGCTGGGTCACTAGGTCAAATAAGCACAAATATAAACTTCTTTTTTTACATAAAAAGTTTTCACCAAAAGCAGTTTAACAATTACACTTAGGCTATTTATTTATTGTCATAATCAGCAGTAGTTAAATATTACTAAAATCCCCAAGGTTCCCTAAGGAAGACAGAGGCGGCGAAAGCATCTCCACCATTTGGACAAAATTACCTGTTGTACATTTAGAAAGAACTCGTTTCAGAAGCCTGATCAGTGGCAGGACTGTCCTCACTTGTTCAGCACCGGAACATCTACTACGCCAGGCTTTAGGAGACACGATGTAGGCACTTGATGGTAGTAACTCTTTTGTGTCTGTGCAGGTGGAGTAGATATTTTCTTACCTCTAATAATGTCAAGTGAGCAAATTCAATCATGGGACGGATGGTGATTCAGTCTCATTCTAATCGCTGCGAGTTGTTTCTTTCTTCGTGTGATCTGATTGAAATCTATGAAAGGAAGTGAGGAGCATAAAGTCCTGTTCTTCTTTCGTTTTTTTTTTTTTTACCAGAACATCTTGCTACGAATAGAAATACTTCAAAGAAGAGCAGGACCCCCAAGCCTCCACAGCTTTTGCATCTGCTCCTCTTGATCCACAAACAAATCTATCATGCTAACCCTTCATCACGCTGTTGCCTTCACCTACTAGGATCTGAGCAAAAATGTTAATCAATTCAATAAACAATGTCTCTCCTTGTTGTAATATGTACTTTGAAGCCCCAGTATTTAGGGCTGGGCGATTAAGGAAAAAATAATCACGATTATTTTCCTCATATTGATCGATCTCGATTTTCGATTCGATTTTATTTTTTCATAATAAATCAAATACATCTTGCTGATTCATAAAATTATTTTTATTCAAATCTCAGCTAAAACAAAAACACATTCGTCAACGAAACTACCACAGTTAGTTTGGCTTCAGTGTCTGTGAGTTTGGTAAAGATTTTTGTACTTTGAGTAATTTTTGTCTTTTTTGTCCAGAACCTGGTTGCCTGCCCTCTTGCTCATCTGCCTGCCCACCTACTGGCCTGCTTGCTTTCCACCTGCCAGCCACCAACATATTCAACAAATCACCTTTTACGCACTTGCCAATTTGTGTTCTGCTTTTGGGTCCAACTTCAAACCGTGACGATCGAAACTCCCAAACTAGGTCCTGTTTGTGCCAAAGAAATGGCTGTAAACCTGTCGATTTATAAAGTCCCATGACCATTATTGAGATGAATCAAAGTAGAGATTGCGATTTAAATTAAATTTCAATTAATTGCAGTATTAAAGCATGTATTTGGATATCATTGCATTGCTGTAAGGGCCAACCTCGTCTCCAGGTGCAAAGTGTGTGACCTCTGATCCACAGTCCACCACCACGCCAGACACATCCCGCCCCAGCACCAGGGGGAACGCACTGCTGTCGCCCAGGGAGAAGGGGTCTCTCCTCAGTTTCAACAACTTGGCTCCGTATCCACCTAGGCATAAGAGAAACAGAAGCAAAACAATTATACAATGCAGAGAGCACAACAGTATGATTGTATGTATATTAAGACTGTGAATACAAAACATAAAGTCATTTAAATTAGGTAACAGCAAGATGTCCTGTGTCTATTGGGCTTATTCTGAATACGCTCTAACATGGATTCTTTCTTTGTTTTAGCAAATGTAAACTACACTCAACAAAAATATAAACGCAACACCTTTGTTTCTGCTCCATTTTTCATGAGATGAACCCAAAGATCCAAAATTCATTCCAGATACACAATATTACCATTTCTCTCAAACATTGTTCACAAATCAGTCCAAATGTGTGATAGTGAGCACTTCTGCTTTGCTGAGATAACCCATCCCACCTCACAGGTGTGCCACATCAAGATGCCGATCCGACATCATGACTAGCGCACAGGTGTACCCTAGACTGCCCACAACAAAAGGCCACCCTGAAATGTGCAGTTTTTTGCTTTATTGGGGGTCTGGGGACTCAGAACCAGTCAGTATCTGGTGTGACCACCATTTGCCTCATGCAGTGCAACACATCTTCTTCACATAGAGTTTATCAGATTGTCAATTGTGGCCTGTGGAATGTTGGTCCACTTCTCTTCAATGGCTGTGCGAAGTTGCTGGTACTGGTACATGCTGTCGTATTCGCCAGTCAAGCACATCCCAAACATGCTGCTTGACCGGCGAATGGATCTTTGGGTCCATCTCATGAAAAATGGGAGCAGAAACAAAGGTGTTGCGTTTATATTTCTGTTGAGTGTAGAATAAGTTATATTAAGATTTTAAAGTTCTAAACTCTTAATAGTTTAATTATATCTAATTTTCTTTTAAACTGTGCCACACAAAAGCTCAGAGTGAGGCCTTAAACTCTTGTCCCAATGTGTGGAGCAGTCGACTTGAGGACCTGATGTCTTTGATCTGTTTTTAGTGGAAACCCGACCCGTTAGCTTGGCTTTATTTAAAGTCTTCCACACGTTTTAACTTTGTTTGTTTATATATATATATATATATATATATATATATATATATATATGACAGTGACCTTGGGGGCTATTTGTTTAATTGTATGTGACACACTTTGTGCAGTTTTTATATGAAGTACAAGTGCAAAGTTACACACTTCCAGCTCAAGCTATTACTGGCCTTAAAATTATGCATTGGCTACTACTGTTGGGCTAAAACCTGGGGCATGAAGTTTAATGCCTCCAAGACTGTGTGTCTGTCCTTCACAAAGCAATCTGCCAGCCACCTATACAACCAGGGGTCTCATTTAAAAAACTGTGCGTGAGACTCTGCCTATAAGAGTACGTACGAGCAAAACCCAAACTTCAAGTACAGAGGAAAAAAAAGGGATTTAAAAAACCCTCGTACGTGGAGATTACAGCATGTAATCTGTTCACCGATTCCCAAAATGTGCACATGACCATATACGGACATGGAAAGTAACTTATGAATGAGATTTACCTAAACTTGAGGCAATAATGAGAGGGTTTTACCGAGACTCCGGGAGCAGAGAGGGAGGGGGCTCATGCCCCAGCAGAGGCCGGGTGGTTTTTACTCACATGTTACCGCTTGCTTCTCTGATCACAAATACTGCACTGTGCAGCGCTTCATTAATAAAATGCTTGGCAATACATGTTTAGAGCGTAAAGAAAAGCCTTGTTTAGACGCCGATTGTGATACTTGCCAGTGCTGTTCATGGAGCTTAATCACTCAGATATTGTTTCTTGAGCTCGCTGTACGTGCAGTTGTGGTTTTAGGATGAGGCAGCGGTTTGTGCCATGAATGAGTAGCAGTATCCGGGTGGTGTGAGAGAGAGGGAGGTGATGGAGCTGCAGCGTCTCTGAATGGATTTGTGCCATGGACCAGCCCTCAGTGCGGTCTCTGCAGGAGTTGGCCAGACTTTAGGTTAAAATCACAGAGCAGTTAGGATCCTTCCTGCTTCTTGCTCGGACCCCGCAGGAGTGCACTCAGGTGTCCGTGCGTAAGTGCACATGAGCTTGCACATCTTTGAGCATCACAGATCACGGCAATATTTTTGTCAAAGTATAGAAACTAAAGATTTAAACGCTTTACACAAAGCCTATAGTTGAATTGTTTTGTTATCGTAATAATTTCTGAGGAAAATAAAGAAGAAATGAGCGGTTTAAAATGTGCACCAAACTTGATTTCCTCACGTCCCTCCTCTCTCCTCGCGGCCGTGCAGCGTTTTTAAAAGTGTGGACTACGTACGATAGGCACAGACCTAGTGTGGCGGTGCGTCATGTTTCACATTCAGTTTGATTTCTATAAATGCCACCTTTGTTCGTACGGACGTTTTTTTGGCCTCGTTTTGTCCGTACGTGAGCTTTATAAATGAGCCCCCTGATTGTGTTTGAGTAGGGTCACACCTACTCAAATGAGACATCTGGGGGTGATCTTTCTTGAATGACCTAAACTTTAAGTGTCATAAGAGATTTTTTCTGAGACTTCTTAAGACAAAGCTGCTACCAAGACGCAATCAAAATTATGGTCTGTGGTCAGATCTGGGGCCTCATGTGTAAAGCTTGCTTACGCCCTACGCATGGTGTAAGCTGCCCTCTGCGCCCAATGTGACATTTATAAAACTCCTACTTTGCTTGGAATTTTGCTTATCGCCACGCAAAGACAGGAGTCAAGGCTGAAGTCAAGGGGAAAACGTGACACATGCAGAGAGGTGGAGAGGTGGAGACAGACAAGGATAGGTTGGATTGTTATTTCTTTCATTTTAAATCCTACAGAAAATTTAAAATACAATTCTTATCATCTCCTCTCATTCTGCAAAACTTAAACTCAAATTATCAACAATGTCAAAACAGGAAGGAAAAATAACAACTTACTGGATTTAATCTATTGCCAAACATCTTTCCAAGATTTCATTAAGAGTAACGAGCAATTTTATTTTTCATCATTTTATTTAATGTATTATTTTTCATCAAAGTTTCACAATGTGTGTGTGTCTCCTCTCTTTACCAGAATACAGTTACCCAAAATTATTTTTTTAGATTTTCTGGCCACTAGACGTGCGCTCTTGCTGAGCAAAAAATCCACACAGTTGATTATACATTAGGTCCCTGGATTGGTATTGCTGCTATGTGGTATTGGAAAAACATTGGTTCATTGTTTAGAAAGTCTACGGCGGAGATCTATGCGATGTATGTAGAGGTGGGAGATATATCGTTTAGACGATAATATCGAAATTGTTGTCTGGACGATATGCAAAAATGGATATCGAGATAATATTTCATAATTTGTACAATACGACCCCCAAACATGAAAAGAGCAGAAGGAAGTTAAAGAGAAAACAAATAACGCACACTATAACCTTCTAAACAATTATATGTAGCGACTTCAATACTGTAGGGGTTTGGTTTGACTGTATTTTATGTTTTTTTTGTACAAAATCACAATCGTTCCTCAATTGCACGCGCGTAAGCTGCTACTAATTTGCAAAACAACGACGGAGTTCTTACCTGTGTGTTATGGCGTTTCTTAGGTTGAAGCAACAATCCAAAAACATAAAGAGTAAAGCTGATGTACGATTAATAAAATAGCTGCTAAAAAAGGCCAAATATGCGTTGTTTGCGAAAAACTGAAGTCTAAAGTTAAACATTTTTCTTAACCGTCTGTGGCGAGCTTCGTGATTGTATCGTTAGAAAATTGGGTTGTATAATATAATCAAAAAGATGGAATACATTTCCCCAAGAGATCCACCAGAATAGCCTCCGAACAGGGCTTCTTTTAACTTCTAAACATTTGTATTTATTATTACGGGGAACTGCCCATGATGCCTCTGTGGGGGTCAGAGTGGCCCTGACGTCTTACGTCATTACAGCGTGCCGTTAGTATGTTACTATCAATCACTTGTTATCTAGCTACAACTGCAACAACGGTGGATTACTCGGATATTCTTCGTTTTTTGGACGACTCCTCGCAACGGGACTTTTTTGCTGGCGACACAAGATGAAGTGTGGAAGCTGCCGTGCGTTGATGTACGTAAGGAGGACGCGATGCTTCTGAACGCTGGTGAGAGCATGTTTACACCACGGTTCACATCTGTCTGGGTTCAGCGCATTTGTTAACTTTAGCAGGACATAAACGACTCCTTTATGCTCTCATATCATTTGGGTGAATGCATTGTCAGGTAATCTGCTGTTTCATAGTCTGCTGTTTAAATGATGTTTTGGAGCCGTTTGACTTTTGCCTTAATGTTGGTCTGATGCTCTGGGAATAAGCGTTGTTTGTAATGCTTGTTCCGTGAGTATTTGCTGATACGTGGTTACATGCTTCTTTTTAGTCTGACAAGTGGAGGCAAATGCGTTTAGTAGATCTGATGGTAAAAAATAAAAAAAGCACGAACACTTTGTGCAACAGCCCCACCTAGAGTTTACATCACCAGCCGGCACTGTATACAATAATAGGTCAGATGCAAAAGACCAACCGGACCTTCTTTGCCAGTTTGCACACATTTCTTTGAAGGATTGCAAAAATATCGTCTGAATATCGATATCGAGATATTGAAAAAAAATATCGAGATATTCATTTTTGTCAATATCACCCACCCCTAGATGTATGATGGGCTTTCACCCATAGCTTTGGGCCAGAACCGTCCCACAGAAAAAGTTCTACCTTCATCATCAGGAAACACATAGTTTAGTCCCATCAGATGGGACGCTGTCTGTGGCAGGTGTAGTGCGGAGGTCGTGTCCACACATGCTTAATGGTTGGACTGTGGTTGTGTCACTCAGCCGGGGTCTATGGGGGAATTCAAGGGGTACCTGACCGTTAGTAGAACGGTTTGTACCCATAAAATAAATATTTTTTATATATAAATGTTAAAAAAAAGTTATTTGATGTTAGATTTGACAGGTCAAACAGCTAAAATTAAGATAACATGGTTTAGTGGAGGCAATCTGTCTTCTGAAATGATAAAATAATGTCCAGATAACTTCAAAACAGAAAGGTGCACCTTCACTTCAGCAGGTGACGACAAGCATTTGGAGCTGGTGTGTTATTGAGAAGGACACAGTTATAACAATGGATTGCTCTTATATTATTCATATATTATTATGAAACAAAACACCACCACTCCAGCTATAGCTTTTCACTACATGATGGAGAATGCTGTTAGCAAGTGGATGCTGTCAGTCCAACTTGACTTACCCCTCATGGCCAGGTCCAGCGGGTTGAGACTTGTGGCGTAGACTTTGACGTGCACATCGGTGGGTAAGGACACCGCGGGGGTAGTGATATCCTCTGTGTACCTCAACACGGCGTTTGTCCCGTACTGATCAATGACCCATGCGGACATACAGCTCTGCAGCCTGTGGGACGAGATGCTAAACGCTCTCCTAAAGCTCGTCTTCTTCGACAAAGTCCTGCACAGACGCCGGGAGAGGAAATAACACAACCTAGCAGACGCCATGCCCCCTTAAAACCCTCGTATATCACGCGTTCACAAGTACACTAGCTCCCACCAAGGTCAGTGTTGTTGTTACTCAACGGGACAGAGTGGGGCAGCAGGTAGCTTAGCCGCGAGCTAGGCTAACTCCAAGCCAGCTGCAAAAGTATTCTGCAATATTATTGAAATAAATTTGCGAACCGTGTCAGCAATGCAAACCGGAGAACCGTGTCTATAAATGCAAAGCGTAGACGGAGAGCTGCATGGGATATTTGAGGAAAATGGTAAATAATGATAAGGTAAAGATTTCTTAGCTGCTGTGGTTAGCCGTGGCTAACAGCTGACAGCAGCGCAGGAGCCAATCAGATAACTATGCTGCAAATTCCAACCAATGGGAAATCAGAGTATTCTTCTTTGTTTATTTTTTTAAGATATACTAGTAAACATTAAGTTGCGATACTGCCACCTCTGGCCTCCAGAGGCAGTCAAAAGGAAGGAAAACTAAAGTAAAGTAAATGACAAAATCGAGACATAAAAAAAATAAAAGAAAAAATGTTTTGCCTCCTTTTAGGGCTTGGATCCAGAGGGGCGTAAGTGGCATTTGACAAACTTTACAGGAGAGCCTAAACAAAATTTGACCAACTGTATCAACTGTATTTATCAACCTTCAACCACAACATTGAAACCACATGCATACTTATGAGTAAGTACTTAAGTGAACATATTATGGCATATTAACACGATGAACATATTCAAAAACTTTGCAAAATCTTGAAAATATGGCAAAAACGTAAAATATGCCTTTTTGGCACCAAACATTTCCATTTCTTCTAAAGGAAAATAGGGCGTATCTGCTGATCAGTGCAGAAATTATTGGTCAAAACATTGGTTAAAAATACTCTAACTTCATAACTTTCATTTATTCATGAGTTCACATTAATGTATTTCATTTCAAACAGTTTAACTTTTAATTTATCTTAATGTTCTCTTCGCACTCGCTCTGTTCTCTTCACACTCGCTCTTGATAGTCACTCTGACTATCAATGCACGTGTCTTACCTCCAACACTCAAGTGAGGAGCAGCATACAAAAACATCTCATCTTTCACTTCTTCACAAGATTCATCTGTTTGCTCCATAATATTCATAAACAAACATTCTGCCTCAGACAGTTCCATGTGTGCAGCCAATTTCGGTTTAGGGAAACCACTTACGCCCTTCTGGCTCTTAAAACTACTGTAGGCTCTTGAATTGTTCAGAGCCATACATGTATTTTTTAGAGCCAGAAGGGCGCAAGTGGACATACGCCCCTCTGGCTCCAAACAATACTCAAACTTTTGTGTTAGGTCTGTGTTGTTTTGTTGCTTTATTCAATACAGGTTGATTTCAAAACCAAAGATTGTTATCATTTAGCCTCTCCTCCTCTCCTCTATGTGGCCAAGCGGGGGTGAAGTTAAAAGCGACCAATCTCTTTCACGTTTTGGGTCCATAGCAATATGCTGGGAGAGGCTAAATGCTAACAACATCTTTGGTCTTTTTGTGTGACTGAGGGCACGCACAAAGACCAGACAGGTACATATCAACTCGACTAAGCTCAGGTAAGAACATATCTCAGTATGGAAAAACTGTGGCCTGTTCCTTTTAAAGTTAACTTAACTATATGGCTCAGCTATTTCATTCACAATGGCTTTAAAGAAACAGGGCACCGTTTTTCCATACTGAGATATGAGCGTAGTAAGAGCGTGGTAGCTTCCAACTTCACCCCCGTTTGGAGCCATAGGAATATACTGGGACCAAATGCTAACAACATCTTTGGTCTTTTTGCGTGACTGAGAGGACACCGTTTTTCCATACTGAGATATGTTCTTACCTGAGCTTAGACAAGTTGATACGTACCTGTCTGGTCTTTGTGCGTGCCCGTGGAAGAGCGTGGTAGCTTCCAACTTCACCCCCGTTTGGAGCCATAGGGATATGCTGGGAGAGGCCAAATGCTAACAACAGCTTTGGTCTTTTTGTGTGACTGAGTGCTCGCACAAAGACCAAACAGGTACGCATCAACTCGTCTAAGCTCAGGTAAGAACATATATCAGTATGGAAAAACGGTGGCCTGTTCCTTTAAGCATCTTTCTACGAATGCCAGGAGTGGTACAAAGCTGTTTGTGGGGTGTTCCCACAACCTAAACAGAACCGTTCCACAGCCAATGGGAGGTCAAAGCCTAAGCATCGATTGGATACGGCAAGCCTAAAATTACAAATACGCACAAATTGGTCACCAAATGGAACTGCTCTTGTCACATACACAGGGCAAATCCCCCTAATGGGTCAAATAGACCCCTGCAAGTTCTGGGGTTGGGAATAACTGGCCTATTCTTTCGAACATATTCCTATTATGCACGGAATTTGTTGATATTTGGCTGTTGTCTTTGCGTCTACATACAGTACATTTATCCTGTTTGAAGGTAATAACGGCTTTTCTCATCTCATAAAAAGCCCCCTATAGACTTTGAGACACCAAATAAATAAATAACGTTAATGACTAAAACAAAACTAAAATGTGAATACTTTGGCGAATGAAGACTGCACTGCACTTCGTTCTCATAACGTCCGGTGCATCTCTCAAACCTCCACGCCCTCATCGCGTCCGCTCCAGTTCCTGTCTTCCAAATATGCAGCCCATAAACTGGAGAAGGAGCACTCCACTGGATGTGCCTGAAACACAGAATTGACACGTTCATTGGCCTGTTTTAATTGATGACACCCCTTCGTCTCTCGTGAACGCGCGAAATAGAGGGGAAGGGCTAAGTGGAGGGCTAAGGGTCCGATTAGGTTCATTAAGGAGTAGCGTTGAGATTGGGCCTTCCCCTTCACTACTTCGAAGCAGCGTCAACGGACTCGGAGAACTAGCGGTGTGTGTTTTCAGAGCGGGAGCATCGATAAGAAGGATCGATAATGAAGTGGACGTACGGTTCCGATGCGTTGCTCAATTCCCATCCCTACTCAGAGTTTGATTTTAATGCTTCAACTAATAGCCACTTTGAGCTATAGTGAAAGTTGGCCAGTATTATGGCGGCATAGACGCAATGGGTCGAGATGCTTTAGCTGATTAGATTAACGTTTTATATACCCAGAGGATGAAATCAGGAATAAAACCTTTAGATAAAAAGACAAAAAGAGATGATTGACATTAGCCAATATTTAGTGGTGTTTGTACCTTAACTTTACTGTACTAACACAGAGATTACAATTTGTTTTAGTAACTGTTTGGGGGTGATGTATTGTTTTTGAAGCCAGTAGAATTAAATACAAGCATTTATTTTATCATTGCAGATATTTTCATCTTTGAAAAATCCTAAAAAATTGGTAGCGGGACGTCTCCATAGACGAGCTGGACTCCATGTCGACTAAATGGAAATTAACAGGAGCCGAAGAAGCCGGACACATTTTCAGTGGATTTATTACAAAGTAAAGGAATACTGTTTGTCGTGATCTACGTGGGGCGGTTGTTTTGTTGTTTGTTACGCTATTTTCCTCGTTTATGCTGGTTCGTTTTTGGCCTCTACATTTTGGTCGGTAAAGTGTACGTTATCCCAAAAATCGGCTTTAAAATCCAAACATTGTTTATTTACTGCGACTGGGGTTGAGCTGCGTCACACATGACATGATTGGAACGTGGGTCCCGCGCGGCACGGTGGCACAGCAGTTAGCACTTGCACTTCCAACCTGGACGGGGCCTTTCTGTGTTTTCCCCGCGTCTGCGTAGGTTTCCTCCCGATTCCGCCGGTTTCCCCTACCACTAAAAACATGTGCAATAGGTGAATCCTCCGGCCAGGTGATACTGACCATCAGCCTGGCTCCACATCACGGAGATGGGCCCCCGGGCGTGGCACTGCCATGGCCCACTGCTCCTTATGGGTCGCCTCAGCGGCATCGAAGGATGGGACAAATTTACCTACGGGGACAATAAAGTAGACCTTAAATCGTCATGACTCTCTGCAACTGAAAATCATAACAAAAATGGTGTATGTGCTCAGCTTTGTTTGATTATTAGATACCGACTTTTCTATGTGTATTGTGCCTTTAAAGCTCCTCAGCTATACTCCTGGACTGATTCAGAGACGGAATCTAAACAATGCACAGAGCCAGCTTTTTTATTGTGTTGACCATTAGTTACAAATACTTTTTCAAAGGGATTTTGGATCTAGTTTAATTTTAAGTCCAAGGCTGATATTGCTGCACAGACAGATGTCCGTGGGATGTCCATGAATTGAAATGAAGTGTGTTGGGTGCATGGTCTGGTGAGGCGACTATAGCTCCAGCGATTAGCTGTTAATAAATACGTGACTTTTCCACCTGGAATCTCTCGTTTGAGCAGCGAGCAATTGAATATTGTATGTAGTGAAGCTAATTAGATTTCATTAACATTGTGAAAAACATGCAACAGTGTTTTTAGCCGCTAATTAAGCTCCTTTTTATCAATACCTAAACCAAGAAATAAGAAAAATGCCAGTTTAATAGTTTGTTTATTCAATTTCCTCATTTTCTTTTCAAATTAAAGAACAAGCCAATTATTTGGATTTAATTTTATTTATAAATGAAAAAAAAAAAAAAGAACAAACCATAGACTGTTGTATACAAGAACTGACAGACCCAAAAATGCAGAAACGAAAGTTATTTTATTACACAAACACGTAAGTGGATGGGGGTGAGGGATGAGTGATCCTGGGCGGCATGGCAGGAAGGTGGAGATGGGTACTGGGTGGATGATCCAGACGGAGACACAGACAGAGGACAGATGGCAGTGGTACAGGAACTGACTCCAACAGCTGAACAGAACACGGAAAAACGCAAGTTAGTGCTAGGCATCAAAAAAGGGCTTGCAGAATGGTTCAAAAGCCTGATAGACCATCACCGGATGGATGACGGAACAATCCGGCAGAGGAGTGGAGGTCTGGTGGCCTTTTCTACAGAGCTGATTGCATGATGAGATACAGGTGTGGAGCACAGCAGGTGAGTAACGAGGGAACCGCCCAGGAACCGCCAAACAAGGTAAACACACAAGGGGAGGGGGAGATGGAGAGAGAAGGGCGTGGCCGGACAGGACCACAACAGACGGATTTGATACAAAGGTAAGGTAACACTTTTCAGTGACATTTACACTTTGGCCTTGATATAATTAGTCTTCCCACAGTGTGAATCCTACAGTGACAAAAGTGTCATGTGACATAAGAATAAAAGTACGGTCGGTATTTGTTGCACTTTATGCGCCTAATGATGGATTTGGTCTAATATTGACCTTTATTTAACCACTGGGGTTAAGAATCTCTTTTTCAGGGGAGTCCTGGCCCCAGAGGGAAACCTATTGTACATGTTTTTAATGGTAGGGGAAACCTACGCAGACACAGAGAGAACATGCAAACTCCACAGAAAGGGCCCGTCCAAACCTAGGACCGTCTTGCTGTGAGGCACGAGCGCCCTTTGCGCCAGTACTGGTTGAGTAAATGTTGGGCCCATTACTCTGCTGCAGACGTGCTGTTCCCTGCAGCTCCGTCTGAACAGTCTCTCCTCACTCCTACAGTACAGGCAGGACCGTGTGGGAGGAGAGAATGACAAGGCATCTTTAGCCTCAGCCATCAATCTCCCTGCTGTATTTCCTCTGCCAGAAGCAAAAGCACAGAATACGGTTAAATGCGTTTGAATACAATAATACAGTGGACTAAATATGTGGTAGACTTGATCAGTTGTCATGGCATGTTTGTCGACTAAAAAGACTAGAGCGTAAAGAGGATTATCAGAGCAAAACCCTGACTAAAACCCAATGACATTTTCATCACCAGACAAAGATTAAAGCTAAATCAAAATCAGTCAATTGTTTTGTACAGCCCAGAGGTCATTATCAAAAGAGGCGCAAAATATAACACAACTTACAAATTGTTAATCTTTTGTGGAATTTTTTCATGGAATACAACGAACAGAAGTGCAGTCTGCATGAGTTGGCCCGACTTTGAAATAACCTAAATGAAACGGTGAACCACGCAAGGCCTATTTGTGTCAAAATAAAACAAACTAGCCCACTTTCATAAAATTACAACATTTACTGGCTTAGTAGCCTTTAAAAAGTAAACGTGTTGTGGCAAGTCTATTTCCGTGAAGTTCTTGTCTTTATCAGCCAGCAATCAAACAAAGCACCTTAACATACAACACAAACCTACATCAGCCAAGGCCAAAGGGAGCATCACAAGGAGGCTGGAGAGCCACAGGTGGCAGACCCCTGGTTTTATGCCTCAAAGGGCATAAAACAGTAAAACAATAACCAATGTCCAAGCAAATGTAGTGTTCAGGCAAACATCAAGGTTAAACAGATGTAATGTCTAAATAAGCATCAGCAGCAGGTGGTGACCAGCCCCTGCCCTTAGACTCTCCTACAGGGCAAGGAAAGACTCAAACCCAGTGGGAGAAAAGAGAAACATCCACAGACCCACTCCCATGTACGAACAGGCTATAGACCCAGGGCCAATGGGAGTCCCACTGCAGTCGGGCTGAAGAACGTCCGGTCAGTTCTTCAGTTCTGTTGGTTTGGAGTTCCTCCATGGATCGGGCTTCAGACTGCAATAGTAACATCTGATCAGTTATCACTGAAGCCTGGAGCAGCCAGCGGCAGGGCATCTGAAACAAGGGGACGTCATATAAATAGCGATGAACAGACATACAGATAAAGGAAGTATTGTATCCTAGTTTAAAGGTACAGTATATGCTGTAAGGACAGAGCTCAGTGTGTTGTCAAAATGAACACTGAGTGAAAAGTAGAGCAGGTGGGCTCACATACACACTCTTAGTCATCCGTTCAAGTCCTGAACCACTGAACACACCACTGTGGAAACTAGAGTCAAATCTCACAAAAGTGCTTTCCTTTATAGCTCACGCAAAAGTACTGAATGAAAGTCCCCAGTTCTGACCACCAACCAACAATTTAGTCCCACAGGAGCTCTGCGGTGGCCTCAACAGTGAGGCCAGAGGGGGAGGAGTCTGGCAGTGAGCTGTTGCTATGGGAGACAATAGACCGAAATAAACACAGTCCGATTGAGACACACTGCTGCAGGTTTGTGCCAGTAACGGGCTACAGGTTCGTCAGACATTGAAAACTGCTTGGGAGAAAGATAAACATAATCTATGCCAGGTCAATGAAACTGTAATACATTGGTACCCGTTTATGTTTCCCCCAGGGGGCGCCCTTTCAAACCACCCAGATCAGATCTCCCACCTACTGCTTCTGAGTATGCGCTCTCCTCATTGAGCTGATCGCACTTATAATCACGTAATGAACCGACCCACATTGGGACATGAGGAGGGAAGAAAAAAGAGCTCTCGTCATTTATATCTAATCATTTTGGATCGGAAACTTATTTATACGTAGTTTCATGACACAAAGCTTCACAAAGCTTTAGCGGATTTGTTCATTCACTCCACACAGTAGCTGCAGCACATGCACTCAGTCCGGTGAGAGTGGACATCTACAGCAGAATATATGCAACCGATCAGCGAAGGGCGGTCAGCGGCATTATCAGTGGGTTTGTGTTAATATTCAAACAGAATCATGAATCGCCAAACGCACGTGCCGATGGGTTTCTGGTTAGTTCGACTCTCAGCTGTCCCGTGTTGTTATTGAGGGACGTCCACATCACAACACGTGACTGCATATAAACAATTGTGACTGCACGGATCCGTTTGGGTTTGGCAGGAGCGGCGAGAACAAACGACCTGCCCAGACTGACATCGTGTATTATTTCATGTATTGGTTTATTTGGTAGGGACAGTCCCCAAGGTTCCTTTTTTTGTCCCGCCGGACAGGTGTACAGATCTATACTTTGTGGAAAACCCAAAGCCCCCATGTGCTGTACTCGGACCGGACCCTCTGTCATAAACCCCACACATGAATCAAAACGTGACAATAATTGTTAATAATGGCCTGACCCTCTGACCAGGCAAAGCCCTGGGGTGGCCCGCCCCCCAGTTTGGGAACCACTGGTCTACAACATCATATTGATATTGCTGTTTGGCAGATACGCACATTTACATTATCGAGGTTATCTCGAATGTCAAGAAATGTGGGAAAGATGTGGAAATAATGGGGGGAACTAAATGGGAATAAATTGAAGAAAAGGGGAAAATGTGGAAAGTGTTTTTTCTCTGCCTTTTTGTAGTCTGTTCAGGACAATGATCTTTTTTTAATGAAGATGTTCTTGCATTGTAAAAAAAAATACCGCTTCATCATTATCTTTTATAATTGTGAGTCCTTGAGCGGTATTCTAGACACATTATTTTAGGTTAGATAACTGGGTAAAAAATCCTCGGCTGCTGTAAAAGCCTGAACAAAGCGCGATATCAAAGGGAGGATATAAAACGTCCCATCCCGCAGAGCGAGTTTGCACTGTGAGAGTTATGTGTCTATGAGAGACAGAGAACAGAGTGGCAGTCCAATTAGAGTGTGAAATGACATTAGCACTCACAGCAGCGGTAATGAGGAGGACCGAGCTGCAACAACAGTGACCCAGCTTTTACTGAAACCAACCATGATTCAGCTTTTACAACTCAATTAGAAAATAATGGAGCTAAGTCTCTCTGACATCAAAATACTTAATGTACACTGTAAACAATAGCATTAAAAGTTATTTGGGTTAATGAACCCAAATGATTCGAGATTATTATACTCAAACTATTTAAATGCCACATTAACTTAAAAGTTAAAGGTTTATTCCCTCAATTAAATTGAGTTAACATACACCATTAAAACATGTTAGAAATGATAACACATACAGGAAGAACATTTTCTATGATAACTTTATTTAAGGCCAACTTTCCACCAACAAAAGGGAACTGTAAAAGATGCAGACAGCAAAACATTGTTTTGACCACTATAAAAACAATGTACAAAGTTAATTTTTTTTAAATCATATCATACAAAATGTACATGTTTAAGTCCAAAATCTTGTTTTGTTTCCTGGTCAAACAGACTTGGAGTCATTATATTCATCTTGGTTGTTCAGTTTTCTACTGTTGGCGCTCCAATCGAAAACAAAACACTCTCCTCCATATTTTTAAAGCCCATAATCCAACATCCGATTGAAGCGTAGGACAGCTCGGTGCCAAAGTTTGTTACTGTTATTGTTACTGTTGAAACAGTCATTCACTCCGTTGTCTGTAGAGGGAGCTCCAGACAGTAATTTAAAACCCTTGTGCTTGAGTTTCAAAATGATCAAATGTAACAGTCCTGATCAAGTCCCGACCAGTTGAAAGATGGCAAAAAGGAAATGACTTTTTGTATGGTTGATCTTAACGAGGTTCCAAGTAGAACTTTATTATACAACAAGAAGAAACGGGAGCGAGACAAAACATTTTCTAAGTAAAGCTTTTAATGAAAACAATTAAACAGGCGGTTTTGCAGCAAAAATGTGTATTCACTAGGGCTGAACCATTTTGGAAAATAATCTATTTGCAATTTTTTTTCTTCAATATTGCGATTACGATTAAATATGCGATTATTGTTGCAAGGTCCTCTTCTCATGTATTTTTTACCTAACACAAGCAAGTGATGCGGTCGCTGTATCGGACTGTTGTGGTGAAGAGGGAGCTGAGTCAGGGGGCAAAGCTCTCGATTTACCGATCGATCTACGTTCCCACCCTCACCTATGGTCATGAGATTTGGGTAATGACCGAAAGGACAAGATCGCCAATACAAGCGGCCGAAATGAGTTTCCTCCGCAGGGTGGCTGGGCGCACCCTCCGAGATCGGGTGAGGAGCTCAGTTACCCGGGAGGAGCTCGGACTCGAGCCGCTACTCCTCCACGTCGAAAGGAGCCAGCTGAGGTGGCTAGGGCATCTGTTCCGGATGCCTCCTGGTCGCCTCCCTCGGGAGGTGCTCCAGGCATGTCCCACTGGGAGGAGGCCTCGTGGAAGGCCCAGGACACGCTGGTGGGACTATGTCTCCGAGCTGGCCTGGTGTCGCCTCGGGGTCCCCCCAGAACAGCTGGAGGAGGTGTGCGTGGATCGGGAAGTCTGGGCATCTCTGCTGAGACTGCTGCCCCCGCGACCCGGCCCCGGATAAAGCGGAAGAAAATGGATGGATGGACAAGCAATAAATCAGTCTGTTTCATAATGAACATTAGATTAATTTGAAGTGAAAATTGCAACAATAAAGCAAACAAAATTGTTGCCTGACCTATTCAAAATGTGTGACCATGTGCACTTCTTAAAAACTGTCTGAACTTAACACAGTCTGTAAATAAATGAAAAAGATTAATTATATATATATATATAAATAAAAAAGAAAATAAAACTCACTGATCCAGTCAGTAACATCACCCATACTAAAGTGCAGGAAAAGTAAGAACAAACGTCTGCTTTAACTAGTTGGAAAGGTTTTAGGAAATCAAACTCCCAATTATTACAAAATAAACTATTGATTATTCATAATCTCGGCCAATCAAATCCCGGGCTGAGCTGCGACTCGTAGTTGCTTCAGATGCGTGTTATTGATGGACACGGAGAGGCCAGATGGAGCACACGCTAAAACACAGTGGAATTAGGAGCAGCATTTTGGTTTTGGGATGTAACTTTGGACAATATGAAGAAAGAAGAACATTGATGAGGTGCCAAACACAGACACGTTTTACTTTCTCTGACTCGCAGCCATTTAGTGACATTTCAGCTTAAACAGCTCCTCAGCAAAATAAGACCTGACACGGAGTCCTGCCTCAGATCGTAGTTACCAACCCTTTTCATACAGCAGGTTAGTGTTTATATCTAGCGTCTGTACGACCTACGGAGCATATGCGGTAGATGCAAAGGTAAATAAAGGCACATCGCCTCCGCAGATACTTTATGGTCATGAACCGTCATTATGCTTTTGAGATAAGTTCTTTATCCACAACATTCCCAAACATAAGCCCCCTAAACTGAGCCACAAACGACTCTTTACTCTTTACAAGCAGCACAGGCTCACCTGTATCTCTGTGGAGGCAGAGACGTGTGAATCCGGAGGTGAGGGAGCTTCTGTGATCATCAGATCGTGTAGCAGCAGCGAGAGAATGGCGTGATTAGCGCTGCTAACGGAGGAGAAAGCAATAGTCCTTTGCGGTGGCTGCATGACGCTGATATTTTCACTGTACATCCACAATCTATGCGCACCTTAACTAGACTGAGACGAAATCGCGTTGTGTAATATCATGATAAAATTACAAATGCAATTAATGCATTTGGGCGGCACGGTAGCACAGCGGTTAGCGCTCGTGCTTCACAGCTAGAAGGTCCGGGTTCGATTCCCACCTGGACGGGGCCTTTCTGTGTGGAGTTTGCATGTTCTCCCTGTGTCTGCGTAGGTTTCCTCCGGGTACTCCGGTTTCCCCTACCACGAAAAAACATGTACAATAGGCCAGGATGAATGATGTGTGTGTGTGAATGTATGGTGGTGGTCAGAGGGACCGTTGGCGCAGACGTGTGTAGTCGCGACGCGCTTCTGTCAGTCTCCCCCAGGGGAAACTGAAGCTACTAACGTAGTTTACCATCACCGAGTGAGGAGTGAATGTAAAATGCTCTCATGTAAAGCGCTTTGTGGCCATATCTGTGAAAGGCGATATATAAATAAAGATCTTCTTCTTCCAATCGTTCAGCCCTTGTATTCAGTGTCATTTTCTGTCCGGTTTTCATACTGTCATGACGTCCTGATGCAAAGGAAACCATTCTGGTTTTGAGCTGCATAAGCAGAACCTCTCAGTGCACCATCGCTGCTGAGGTGGGACGCATTAACAGTCATTTTGAATTTCCTGAAAGATCACGAGGGTTATGGAACATGATTGTGTGAAAACCTGACAGAAAATGGCACTGAATCCACACTTGTGCACAGATTTGACCGGTTAAAATCATGTGGCCCTGAACTTTAAATCACCTGCAAAAACATTTCAGTTTAATAGCTGTTTTCAATAAAAGGTGTTTTTTTTGTCTCATTGTTTTATTATATTGAAGTTCTACTTGAAACTTTGTTAACCCTCATGGTGCTTTCGCATGGGTAACACTGACCGTAAAGATACATAAAACACATTAAATACGCGTTATCCCTCACGGAGCACCGGTAAGACTGACCCGTCCGTAAAGCCCCGTGTTTCAGCGCCTCCCCGTGCGCAGAGTTTTTACGCACCCCCCTCCCTCCCCGGGTTCAAAGCGAGTCTCGGTTCAGGAGCGGACAAGTGTGGGTCCGGGGGGACCGAGGCTCCAGGCCTCAGCGCTCGAGTGGACACGTTTAGGTCCGGCGCGAGCTAATCGGCGGCTGAATTATAAGAGTGTTTCGCCCGCGGTTTTAACTAATGGGGTAAAAATGACCCGCTCGTAAACATCGATGAAAATGCCAGTTTTTGATTATTTCGGAAACCGGGGCTGTTAGCGAGAGCGGGGGTAAAGCCAGGAGTCTCGCAGTCCGCCTCGCTCAGTTTCATTTAAAGAGCGCCAGCCATACATCACGCTTAAGCCAGGCGGCTTTAGGATACGGGGAGACTCGCTCCAGCGCTCTGGGGAGACGCAAATCAGTTCAAAGCAAGCACTGGGTTTGCTCACCTTGGACCATTCCGAGGCCAGGCTAGAAGACAGACTGAGACCGCTCAGCTTTCCCACACTTACCCCCGGCTCACACTGAATACGGTCCGGGTCCGTTCCGGTTTCGGTCATGATCCAGTCCGGTTTCCCCCCAAACAGGTCTACATAAGAGAAAACACAAGAACAGGCCTACATAAGAGAAAACATAAGAACAGGCCTACATAAGACTAAAACATAAGAACAAGTCTACATTAGAGAAAAACATAAGAACAGGCCTACATAAGAGAAAAAGATACGAACAGGTCTACATTAGAGAAAAAGATACGAACAGGCCTACATTAGAGAAAAACATACGAACAGGCCTACAGTAGAGACAAACATACGAACAGGCCTACATAAGAGAAAAACATACGAACAGGCCTACATAAGAGAAAAAACAAAAACAGGTCTACATTAGAGAAAAACATAAGAACAGGCCTACATTAGAGAAAAACATAAGAACAGGTCTACATTAGAGAAAAACATAAGAACAGGCCTACATTAGAGAAAACATAAGAACAGGTCTACATAAGAGAAAACATAAGAATAGGCCTACATTAGAGAAAAACATAACAGGTCCACATAAGAGAATAACATAAGAACAGGTCTACATTAGAGAAAAACATAAGAACAGGCCTACATTAGAGAAAAACATAAGAACAGGCCTACATTAGAGAAAAACATAAGAACAGGCCTACATGAGAAAAACATAAGAACAGGCCTACATTAGAGAAAAACATAAGAACAGGCCTACATTAGAGAAAACATAAGAACAGGCCTACATTAGAGAAAAACATAAGAACAGGCCTACATTAGAGAAAACATAAGAACAGGCCTACATTAGAGAAAAACATACGAACAGGCCTACATAAGAGAAAAACATACGAACAGGCCTACATAAGAGAAAACATAAGAACAGGACTACATTAGAGAAAAACATACGAACAGGCCTACATTAGAGGAAAAACATAAAAACAGGCCTACATAAGAGAAAACATAAGAACAGGACTACATTAGAGAAAAACATAAGAACAGGACTACATTAGAGAAAAACATAAGAACAGGACTACATTAGAGAAAAACATAACAGGCCTACATAAGAGAAAAACATAAGAACAGGCCTACATTAGAGAAAAACATAGGAACAGGCCTACATAAGAGAAAAACATAACAGGTCTACATAAGAGAAAAACATAGGAACAGGCCTACATAAGAGAAAAACATAAGAACAGGTCTACATTAGAGAAAACATAAGAACAGGTCTACATAAGAGAAAACATAAGAACAGGTCTACATTAGAGAAAAACATAAGAACAGGTCTACATTAGAGAAAACACAAGAACAGGCCTACATAAGAGAAAAACATAAGAACAGGTCTACATTAGAGAAAAACATAAGAACAGGCCTACATTAGAGAAAAACATAACAGGCCTACATTAGAGAAAAACATACGAACAGGCCTACATTAGAGAAAAACATAGGAACAGGCCTACATAAGAGAAAAACATAAGAACAGGCCTACATAAGAGAAAAACATAAGAACAGGCCTACATAAGAGAAAATCATAACAGGCCTACATAAGAGAAAAACATAGGAACAGGCCTACATAAGAGAAAAACATAAGAACAGGCCTACATAAGAGAAAAACATAAGAACAGGTCTACATTAGAGAAAAACATAAGAACAGGTCTACATAAGAGAAAAACATAAAAACAGGTCTACATTAGAGAAAACATAAGAACAGGTCTACATAAGAGAAAACATAAGAACAGGTCTACATTAGAGAAAACATAAGAACAGGTCTACATAAGAGAAAACATAAGAACAGGCCTACATTAGAGAAAACATAAGAACAGGTCTACATTAGAGAAAAACATAAGAACAGGTCTACATGAGAAAAACATAAGAACAGGCCTACATTAGAGAAAAACATAAGAACAGGCCTACATTAGAGAAAACATAAGAACAGGCCTACATTAGAGAAAAACAAAAGAACAGGCCTACATTAGGGAAAAACATAAGAACAGGCCTACATAAGAGAAAACATAAGAACAGGCCTACATTAGAGAAAAACATACGAACAGGCCTACATAAGAGAAAAACATACGAACAGGCCTACATAAGAGAAAACATAAGAACAGGACTACATTAGAGAAAAACATACGAACAGGCCTACATTAGAGGAAAAACATAAAAACAGGCCTACATAAGAGAAAACATAAGAACAGGACTACATTAGAGAAAAACATAAGAACAGGACTACATTAGAGAAAAACATAAGAACAGGACTACATTAGAGAAAAACATATCAGGCCTACATAAGAGAAAAACATAAGAACAGGCCTACATTAGAGAAAAACATAGGAACAGGCCTACATAAGAGAAAAACATAACAGGTCTACATAAGAGAAAAACATAGGAACAGGCCTACATAAGAGAAAAACATAAGAACAGGTCTACATTAGAGAAAACATAAGAACAGGTCTACATAAGAGAAAACATAAGAACAGGTCTACATAAGAGAAAACATAAGAACAGGTCTACATTAGAGAAAAACATAAGAACAGGTCTACATGAGAAAAACATAAGAACAGGCCTACATTAGAGAAAAACATAAGAACAGGTCTACATGAGAAAAACATAAGAACAGGCCTACATTAGAGAAAAACATAAGAACAGGTCTACATTAGAGAAAACATAAGAACAGGCCTACATAAGAGAAAAACATAAGAACAGGTCTACATTAGAGAAAAACATAAGAACAGGTCTACATAAGAGAAAACATAAGAACAGGTCTACATTAGAGAAAAACATAAGAACAGGTCTACATGAGAAAAACATAAGAACAGGCCTACATTAGAGAAAAACATAAGAACAGGTCTACATGAGAAAAACATAAGAACAGGCCTACATTAGAGAAAAACATAAGAACAGGCCTACATTAGAGAAAACATAAGAACAGGCCTACATTAGAGAAAAACATAAGAACAGGCCTACATTAGAGAAAAGCATAAGAACAGGCCTACATTAGAGAAAACATAAGAACAGGCCTACATTAGAGAAAAACATACGAACAGGCCTACATAAGAGAAAAACATACGAACAGGCCTACATAAGAGAAAACATAAGAACAGGACTACATTAGAGAAAAACATACGAACAGGCCTACATTAGAGGAAAAACATAAAAACAGGCCTACATAAGAGAAAACATAAGAACAGGACTACATTAGAGAAAAACATAAGAACAGGACTACATTAGAGAAAAACATAAGAACAGGACTACATTAGAGAAAAACATAACAGGCCTACATAAGAGAAAAACATAAGAACAGGCCTACATTAGAGAAAAACATAGGAACAGGCCTACATAAGAGAAAAACATAACAGGTCTACATAAGAGAAAAACATAGGAACAGGCCTACATAAGAGAAAAACATAAGAACAGGCCTACATTAGAGAAAAACATAGGAACAGGCCTACATAAGAGAAAAACATAACAGGTCTACATAAGAGAAAAACATAAGAACAGGTCTACATTAGAGAAAACATAAGAACAGGTCTACATAAGAGAAAACATAAGAACAGGTCTACATTAGAGAAAAACATAAGAACAGGTCTACATTAGAGAAAACATAAGAACAGGCCTACATAAGAGAAAAACATAAGAACAGGTCTACATTAGAGAAAAACATAAGAACAGGCCTACATTAGAGAAAAACATAACAGGCCTACATTAGAGAAAAACATACGAACAGGCCTACATTAGAGAAAAACATAGGAACAGGCCTACATAAGAGAAAAACATAAGAACAGGCCTACATAAGAGAAAAACATAAGAACAGGCCTACATAAGAGAAAATCATAACAGGCCTACATAAGAGAAAAACATAGGAACAGGCCTACATAAGAGAAAAACATAAGAACAGGCCTACATAAGAGAAAAACATAAGAACAGGTCTACATTAGAGAAAAACATAAGAACAGGTCTACATAAGAGAAAAACATAAGAACAGGTCTACATTAGAGAAAAACATAAGAACAGGTCTACATAAGAGAAAAACATAAGAACAGGTCTACATTAGAGAAAACATAAGAACAGGTCTACATAAGAGAAAACATAAGAACAGGCCTACATTAGAGAAAAACATAAGAACAGGTCTACATAAGAGAAAAACATAAGAACAGGTCTACATTAGAGAAAACATAAGAACAGGTCTACATTAGAGAAAACATAAGAACAGGTCTACATTAGAGAAAAACATAAGAACAGGTCTACATAAGAGAAAACATAAGAACAGGCCTACATAAGAGAAAAACATAAGAACAGGTCTACATAAGAGAAAACATAAGAGCAGGTCTACATTAGAGAAAACATAAGAACAGGTCTACATTAGAGAAAACATAAGAACAGGTCTACATGAGAAAAACATAAGAACAGGCCTACATAAGAGAAAACATAAGAACAGGTCTACATTAGAGAAAAACATAAGAACAGGCCTACATAAGAGAAAAACATAAGAACAGGTCTACATAAGAGAAAACATAAGAACAGGTCTACATTAGAGAAAAACATAAGAACAGGTCTACATAAGAGAAAACACAAGAACAGGTCTACATTAGAGAAAACATAAGAACAGGTCTACATTAGAGAAAAACATAAGAACAGGCCTACATAAGAGAAAACATAAGAACAGGTCTACATTAGAGAAAACATAAGAACAGGCCTACATAAGAGAAAAACATAAAAACAGGTCTACATAAGAGAAAACATAAGAACAGGACTACATTAGAGAAAAACATAAGAACAGGACTACATTAGAGAAAAACATAAGAACAGGACTACATTAGAGAAAAACATAACAGGCCTACATAAGAGAAAAACATAAGAACAGGCCTACATTAGAGAAAAACATAGGAACAGGCCTACATAAGAGAAAAACATAACAGGTCTACATAAGAGAAAAACATAGGAACAGGCCTACATAAGAGAAAAACATAAGAACAGGCCTACATTAGAGAAAAACATAGGAACAGGCCTACATAAGAGAAAAACATAACAGGTCTACATAAGAGAAAAACATAAGAACAGGCCTACATTAGAGAAAAACATAGGAACAGGCCTACATAAGAGAAAAACATAAGAACAGGCCTACATAAGAGAAAAACATAAGAACAGGCCTACATAAGAGAAAATCATAACAGGCCTACATAAGAGAAAAACATAGGAACAGGCCTACATAAGAGAAAAACATAAGAACAGGCCTACATAAGAGAAAAACATAAGAACAGGTCTACATTAGAGAAAAACATAAGAACAGGTCTACATAAGAGAAAAACATAAGAACAGGTCTACATTAGAGAAAACATAAGAACAGGTCTACATAAGAACAGGCCTACATTAGAGAAAAACATAAGAACAGGTCTACATAAGAGAAAAACATAAGAACAGGTCTACATTAGAGAAAACATAAGAACAGGTCTACATTAGAGAAAACATAAGAACAGGTCTACATTAGAGAAAAACATAAGAACAGGTCTACATCAGAATCCTGCACGGGTCCATTTTTGGAGACCCGTACCCACCCGTACCCATCCGCTACGGCACCTACCCGCCCGTAAACCCGTGATTATATCAAGAGTTAAATCCGCACCCGCCCGGACCCGTTAATATTCTACCCGTTACCCACCCGTGCCCGTGATAAATCACACAAATTAAAAGCATTAAATTGAAGCACTTTTTTTCCCAGATGCGCAACGTGAAACAACGTGACGCTAATGAGGGTTGAGCTTAAACTGGTCACACATGCAGTTGATTCCTGTGTATTGTCAGTGTAAGTGCGCGCACATGTGCGGGTGATGAATGTGCGTGGCGGCACGTGCCTTAGAGCTGTGGGAATCAGCGGCGCACCCGCTGTTCAGAGTAGAGCCCTGCACGGGCCTGATTTCTGGGCCCGAGCCCGGCCCGGGCCCGTGAGGTTCGGGCCCGAGCCCGGCCCGGCCCGACAGACTTTCAGAATTATCAGGCCCGAGCCCGGCCCGCGGCCCGGCTCTTCCCTCTCTCTCTCTCTTGCTCCCTTTCCAATATTTTCCAAATGCGTGATTAAACAGCGCTGCAACAGTTGACCTGTATTGTATGAATAAATAAACACTTCTATCTAAACGTAACATAAAGCACAGTGTTTATTTTTTATTGTTGGGAGGCACGCATGCATTTGTGCGAACACATACCGTCGATAGAAGCACTCCGCACGCGAACCGCTCCGTCCTCTCTCTCCATACCGCTTTGCAGAGGTTTGCCCACGCGGGGAAACCCCCCACGCCACAGCCCACATGGACGGCAGGTACATGTTTGTGGCAAGAGGTGGCGGGTCAAGACCATGGATGTATTATAATTAACGACGGGGCGAGAGGACATCGATAGAAGCACATCCGCACGCGGACCGCCCGGTCCTCTTTCTCAATACGACCGCTTTGCAGAGCTGTACGCACGGCGAGGAAAACTCCCACGCCACGGTCCACGGGGAAGGCAGGTACATGTTTGTGTTGAGTTGGCGGGTCAAGAGAGCAGGTGGGCAGGGAGAGAGGAGAGCGGGTGCTGCATTTAATGTCGCCATTTAAGTTGGTTAAAAATTAGCAGCACACCGCATTGGCAGGGGGGAAAAAACCAAGCCCGAGCCCGGCCCGTGTCCGACGCAATGATGCGGTAATGGGCCCGAAGCCCGGCCCGCGGGCCTTCGGGCCCCTCGGGCCTCGGGCTCAAATGCAGGGCTCTAGTTCAGAGCAGCGTGAGGAGGCCGGAGGAGTAAAAACACAGATTTGCGAACAATTTATTGATCATCTGAATTTGGAACAACATAACCACCCCCACTACATCATATAGACAAGTAAAAAAGGAGACACTGTCTGGAAAGAGGGAATCTTCATGTCAAGCAGCGGCGGTTCGAAATGCCTGTCCCGAGCCCAGGCATTCGGATCAGAGGAATCATATGGAAACACGAGCGCGATCAAAATAAAGGACGCACTGGATTACAAACATGTTTTTAAAGGGATTTTATCATGACATAATAGCTGGACAGACAGGTAGGTACTACAAACTCCAAACCCACACATATTGAAATAATATCCAGGCGAGGGAAGAGGAAGAGAGGAAAAAGGCGAGTATTACCTCAAGTGTCAGAAGAGAAATGTAGGCTCGTAAAACTATACTGTCACCAAAGTACAAAGAATCAGGAAACCGTTCATTCATTCATATCTTAGAAGCAACAGCACGAGCGGTGTGGTTAGGTCTGTAGACACCATAATGATATCAATTAAATATTGTGCGGGTAGCAGCTACCCGCAGACCCGTCCGTGTGTTATCACTACCCACCCGCAAACCCGCGGGTAAAATTCCAGAACGTAAAACCCGCCCGTTTCAGCAACTTTTGCGGGTACCCATTGGATACCCGCGGGTACCCGACCCGGTGCAGGACTCTGGTCTACATAAGAGAAAACATAAGAACAGGCCTACATAAGAGAAAAACATAAGAACAGGTCTACATAAGAGAAAACATAAGAACAGGTCTACATTAGAGAAAACATAAGAACAGGCCTACATAAGAGAAAAACATAAAAACAGGCCTACATAAGAGAAAACATAAGAACAGGACTACATTAGAGAAAAACATAAGAACAGGACTACATTAGAGAAAAACATAAGAACAGGACTACATTAGAGAAAAACATAACAGGCCTACATAAGAGAAAAACATAAGAACAGGCCTACATTAGAGAAAAACATAGGAACAGGCCTACATAAGAGAAAAACATAACAGGTCTACATAAGAGAAAAACATAGGAACAGGCCAACATAAGAGAAAAACATAAGAACAGGCCTACATTAGAGAAAAACATAGGAACAGGCCTACATAAGAGAAAAACATAACAGGTCTACATAAGAGAAAAACATAAGAACAGGTCTACATTAGAGAAAACATAAGAACAGGTCTACATAAGAGAAAACATAAGAACAGGTCTACATTAGAGAAAAACATAAGAACAGGTCTACATTAGAGAAAACATAAGAACAGGCCTACATAAGAGAAAAACATAAGAACAGGTCTACATTAGAGAAAAACATAAGAACAGGCCTACATTAGAGAAAAACATAACAGGCCTACATTAGAGAAAAACATACGAACAGGCCTACATTAGAGAAAAACATAGGAACAGGCCTACATAAGAGAAAAACATAAGAACAGGCCTACATAAGAGAAAAACATAAGAACAGGCCTACATAAGAGAAAATCATAACAGGCCTACATAAGAGAAAAACATAGGAACAGGCCTACATAAGAGAAAAACATAAGAACAGGCCTACATAAGAGAAAAACATAAGAACAGGTCTACATTAGAGAAAAACATAAGAACAGGTCTACATAAGAGAAAAACATAAGAACAGGTCTACATTAGAGAAAACATAAGAACAGGTCTACATAAGAGAAAACATAAGAACAGGCCTACATTAGAGAAAAACATAAGAACAGGTCTACATAAGAGAAAAACATAAGAACAGGTCTACATTAGAGAAAACATAAGAACAGGTCTACATTAGAGAAAACATAAGAACAGGCCTACATAAGAGAAAAACATAAGAACAGGTCTACATTAGAGAAAAACATAAGAACAGGCCTACATTAGAGAAAAACATAACAGGCCTACATTAGAGAAAAACATACGAACAGGCCTACATTAGAGAAAAACATAGGAACAGGCCTACATAAGAGAAAAACATAAGAACAGGCCTACATAAGAGAAAAACATAAGAACAGGCCTACATAAGAGAAAATCATAACAGGCCTACATAAGAGAAAAACATAGGAACAGGCCTACATAAGAGAAAAACATAAGAACAGGCCTACATAAGAGAAAAACATAAGAACAGGTCTACATTAGAGAAAAACATAAGAACAGGTCTACATAAGAGAAAAACATAAGAACAGGTCTACATTAGAGAAAACATAAGAACAGGTCTACATAAGAGAAAACATAAGAACAGGCCTACATTAGAGAAAAACATAAGAACAGGTCTACATAAGAGAAAAACATAAGAACAGGTCTACATTAGAGAAAACATAAGAACAGGTCTACATTAGAGAAAACATAAGAACAGGTCTACATTAGAGAAAAACATAAGAACAGGTCTACATTAGAGAAAACATAAGAACAGGTCTACATTAGAGAAAACATAAGAACAGGTCTACATTAGAGAAAACATAAGAACAGGTCTACATGAGAAAAACATAAGAACAGGCCTACATAAGAGAAAACATAAGAACAGGTCTACATTAGAGAAAAACATAAGAACAGGCCTACATAAGAGAAAAACATAAGAACAGGTCTACATAAGAGAAAACATAAGAACAGGTCTACATTAGAGAAAAACATAAGAACAGGTCTACATAAGAGAAAACATAAGAACAGGTCTACATTAGAGAAAAACATAAGAACAGGCCTACATAAGAGAAAACATAAGAACAGGTCTACATTAGAGAAAACATAAGAACAGGCCTACATAAGAGAAAACATAAGAACAGGCCTACATAAGAGAAAAACATAAGAACAGGTCTACATAAGAGAAAACATAAGAACAGGTCTACATTAGAGAAAACATAAGAACAGGTCTACATTAGAGAAAACATAAGAACAGGCCTACATTAGAGAAAACATAAGAACAGGCCTACATAAGAGAAAACATAAGAACAGGTCTACAGGTCCTTTTTTATAAATAAAAATGTTATTCACTTTTGAGCTAACGTTTGTATGATTGCAACCTCTTAGATTTGGTTTTACACCGCATACGCTACCCACTCGAATACAACCTTGTAGAGTTGAAGCTCGTGTTTTTTTTAAAACATTTCTCACACAAATCCTAAGCTTACAGAAAGGAAACGAGTTGTCTCAACGTTGGTGTTCAAACCCACACAGGCTGTCCTTCAAACCTGTCCTAGCTACACGCAGTTATATCTGAGCTAAACGAAAAATAACACAAGAGTCTTGGATATTTTTCCCTCTGTGTAGATATCCATCCATCCATCCATTTTCTCCCACTTGTCCGTTGCCGGGTCGTGGGGGCAGCCGTTGGAGCTGCCCAAATCACATTGCACCAGTCCCCTATGGCTCCTTCCTGCAGGTGGTGGGTCCACGGAAGGACGGCCTCATGGTTCCAAACGGGCCTGTTGGTCTCTCATAGGGGGCCCATTCACTCTCTCATTCATACACCAGTGTACGCAGACACTGGAGGCAAGAAGGGTGAAGTGTCTTGCCCAAGGACCCCAACGACAATGTGCACCTTCAGGAGGCGGGATTCGAACCCCCGACCTTCCGATCATGAGACGACCCACTCTACCATCTGCGCCACCGTCGCCCCATCTGTGTAGATATTTACTTTTAAAAAAGTAAACGTTTTTTAACCATATTAAAAACCATGTTGAGAGATGGAACATTTTTCCGCGGTACGAAAGAGGACGGGGCATTTTCTCAGGTCGCGGCGGTACACTGCCACTTTACTCGGGGTTGCGGATTCAGCAACTGGCATGTATGGAACACGTCTCCGGTCGACCTAACGCTGCGAGCTGGGGACGTTTGGACCGCTTGCTTTCTTGCCTCGGACTTGCAAACGATGCGCGCCGAGTACATAGAACACGTCGTTTGGAAATAGTACAAATCGCTTTCACATACGTATACTGGAGCGAGGCTACGGCGCTTTGCGTCTCCTCTGTCGTATGAGCCGATTGTAATTGGATTAGCGTGTACCGTGCATCTTTTTCGGCTGTGGAATATGATTCGGGTCCGGCTGTCACATGCTCCAAATCATCTTGGCCTAAAATGTTATCGATGTCACTTTTTTTCTTGCCAGCTTTTGGCGCTTTGGGAGCCTTGTCAGCTTTCGGTGCTTTGGGGGCCTTGGAAGCTTTTGGAGCTTTTGACGCTTTAGGCACTCTCGGGGCTTTGGGCTCTTTCGGGGCTTTTGGCACTTTCGGGGCTTTGGGAGCCTTGTCAGCTTTCGGTGCTTTGGGGGCCTTGGGAGCTTTTGGAGCCTTGGGCGCTTTTGCAGTCTTGGGTGATTTCGGAGCCTTAGGAGCTTTTGGAGCTTTTGACGCTTTAGGCACTCTCGGGGCTTTGGGCTCTTTCGGGGCTTTCGGTGCTTTGGGCTCTTTCGAGGCTTTTGGTGCTTTCGGGGCTTTGGGAGCTTTCGGGGCTTTGGGAGCTTTGCGTGCTTTGGGAGCTTTGCGTGCTTTGGGAGCAAGCTTTTTCGTGTCGAAATCTGCTATATTTCGACCATCTAAAACGGGATCATTGGATGCGAACACGATCTCCTTTCTTATTTTGCTGGCTGGTGAGGAACTGGCAAAAGAAGGGGAACCGGCAGCTTTTCTCTTAACGGGTGTACTCTTTCGGGCTCCCGGGATTCCTATCCCCTGAGAGTGAGCACCATGAACAGCCTCATCGCAGGGACCTAACACGTCGCCCGGCGCGTCTTTGCTCACGGGCTCATCTCGGACGCCCGTGTCTTGCCCGGTAGACTGGTTGATTTCGGCGCATGTAACAGTGCCTCTACACCGAGACTCGGGTGAACCGTGCAAGTTGGCCCCGGACGTTTCTTGGGATGCGTGCTTCTCTGAGCTTTGACCTGCTCCGTGACTTGTCCGAGTCATCGCTGGAACTCTGAGCGGAATCAAGGTTTTCAGCCCTCTCACTTACCCAGGACCGCTTACGCTTTCCTTTTCCGTTTGTCTCTGGGCAACGATTATCCACACTGCGCCCTTTTGGAAATTTGTTCTCGTGACCAGGCGCTTTTTGCGTTTTGGACTCGCTGCGACCGGGACGGGCCTCTTTTTTCCGTAAACCCTGATCGCTTTTCTTAAGCGCCTTGGGTTTTGAACGACTCGGCGGAGAACGGGCACTCTTCTCTACTCGACCGCGATTCCCCTGGTATCTAGATGCGCAGGTCTTAATCCGAGATGGGCTTTTCGTAGCCGTCTGTGAGCCCCTCAAGCCGTCTCGGGTTCCGTTTTGAAAACCTCGTTGATATTTTTGGTCAAAGTTTCCGGGCCCCCGGGCATAAAGTATTTCTCATTGAACCTTTTCGCAGTTGAAAATCGTGGGTAGTGAAAAGGCGAGATGCGCTCATCGACTTTAGGCTCCGCTTGCGTCCTTTGAATGCTCTCTCAGGTGTACATCTAGCTCTCGGGTGAAAGACTTTTTCGCGTTCCAGCTCGCGGGGTACGCAGCGTTTATCCACTTGACCTCTTTCATAAACATCGGACTTGTTTACACGAAGGTGCTTTTCCAGCTGAAGGCGTTGCTGCAAGTTCCGCAAGGGAGACGGAGTAGAATCTCGTCTTCTCTATAACCTTCTCGCATCCATTTTGCTTCGACCGGGGTCCAAAGTGTCCTTTTGAGTAACATAATGTCCGTAATCCATAACTTTATTTTTTCTGTTCCTGGTCAGGCCCTCCCTTAAAACTGCTCCGACTCCTCGCTCGCAAGTCAATTCAGGAAAAAAGAACAGCTTGAATTTGCTTTACAGGAAACTTATATGTATGATATAGGCTGCCCCTAATGAGAATATTTCAATGTTTGAAAAAAAAAACTCCTTTAGGTCTTGTCCGTAAACCTGGCAACCGCAATATACGGCTCCGGAAAAAGCAGAGGCGAGGTTCACTGTACACAAATCACCTTATCACTCCGCCCCATGAGAACTCTGTTGGAAGACAAACCTAGAATGCTCAGATTGTACAAAACATTGAAAGCTGAAGATAATCTAGTATTTTTTTATTACCCAATTTAAACAGGAGAGCGCGCACAAAACGTAACTCTCTCCGCGCTTAGCCATGTTCTGTTTCCAACTCTGACCGTATGAATGTTTTATTTTTTTTTACTTTACTCGATCGCGGTACCACTTCGAACCAAACCAATTTAGGTTGTAACATATTTCAGAGAAAAACCCAGACCGATCGTAACAATACACATTTCACACAAGTGTACGCGTGTCGAACTGTGAATCCGTACAGCCATTTTTCATCGAACGGGGTGACGTTCATTACGACGGATTTCACGGTACCGTCCGGTGTCACCCCCTGCGACATCTCAGGCAGTTCCGGTACGGTCCCCGGGCAGCTCTCCCAACAGTCGCTGGATGGCATCTCCTTGTTCTCGAGCCACCTTGACCCTAAGGTCCCGGGTCAGGTGTGTTAAGAAATCATCGGCCACGGGATCTCTGAACCACACGCCTGTTCTGGAGAACAATTTGATCCGCTCCTCCTTCGGGAAAGGCAAAGTTACATTTTTAGTTTCACATATTTCCGAGAGAGTCAAACAGCTGTCTATGCCGAGGTCGCACACGACGTTGGACCGTTCCAAGAAACGGGAGACCAATTCGGATGCGTATCGAGAGTTATCCATCGCGAGTCCTTCGTCGTTCCACGTTGTTTCCGAAACGTCGGGGAACGACGAAGGACTCGCGCGCGTCTTATATATCTGCGGCGCGATCCGCGAGGAGGCGCGGTACGTGCGAGTAGCGGGTCTATCGCTGAAAATCTCCGGGAAAGGGTAATTTGGCTTATGCGAGCGTCGGGCTGACCCGGAGCTCGGCGCCGCGTAAGTTGTCGCGGGCCAGGAGGAACTCTCCGTGCGGGACGAAACGCGTCGCGCTGACCCGGGCCTCCGCGGTGTGTTTTTGAATTTTTTTTTATTACAGGCCCGGAGGAGCTCTCCGCGCGGGACGAAACGTGTCGGGCTGACCCAGCGCTCGGCGATGTGTTTTCTTTATTTCTCATCGCGGGCACCCGCAAGCTCTCCGCGCGGGACGAAACGTGTCGGGCCAAATCCCCCCCCCCCCCCCCCGTGCTCGGAGACGACTAAGTTGTTACCGGACCCCTCCCCCCCTAAGCTATCCGAGTGTCGGGCTGACCCCGAGCTCGGAGACACGTCTTTTTATTTCTCATTACGGGCCCGGAGGAACTCTCCGCGCGGGACGAAACGTGTCGGGCTGACCCGGGCGCTCGGCGATGTGTTTTCGCATTTCTCATCGCGGACCCCGGCCAGCTCTCCGCGCGGGACGGAACGTGTCGAGGTGACCCGGGCGCTCGGCGATGTGTTTTCGCATTTCTCATCGCGGGCCCCGCCGGCTCTCCGCGCGGGACGGAACGTGTCGGCCTGACCCGGCGCTCAGCGATGTGTTTTCTCATCGCGGGCACCCTCGAGCTCTCCGCGCGGGACGAAACGTGACGGGCTGACCCGGCGTGAGGGCACCACGAGAGTTAAGATCCAACCACACCGAACTTTTGATCGGGACTGTATCATTACTAATATACCAAACATATTGTAGTTCTGTGTGTGATAAGTCAACCTTAAACCAGTGCATCAGTCCATTTGTTGAGAGACATCACAACCTGATCCTGAAGTGCCATGAACACTTGCTGGGATGAGAAAGGATCCTTATCCTGGACACCAGAGCAACAGTTACCTCCTCAAACGCCATTTCTTCCTGAAATTGACAACACACAAAAATACATATGTATTTAGTTTTTTTTCATTTTGGTATAAATATTGTAAACTCTGAAAAAAGAAAAGAAAAACAAAACAGTGCATTGTTTAGTTATGACTAGCAGCTTAGATGTTTTAGGCTACAATAGTGCAAATTACACACATTTAAGTGTGTTAGAGAACAGTGATCTGATCAGAATTACAGCAGGACTGCGGATTGAGACTAAACCTTGACAAAACAAAAAGAAAGAAACTAAATCAAACCAGGATTAAAGCTGGTAGCCAGGGTAGGAGTAAAATGTGTCTAAACCTGGATCAGGAATTAAGGACTAACCAAAGACTTAACCAGCCCCAAGCAAAGGCGTGCCTTAGTCAGTATCAGGATGAAACTATGACTGAACAAAATATGTTCTTATTGAGTAAGAACAAGTCAAAACAACACTGGAGGAATTCCTAAAGCCGTACATCATGTCTCAGAATAGGTTTTATTGCCATGGTTTGAGAACAGGTTCACAAACTAGGATTTTTTCTCGGTGCAAACGTGCGACTAGGGATGTCAAGATTATCCGGTTTTACGATTACCACGATTAAAAAAGGACGCGGTAGGTTATCCGTAAGAATTTCGGAAGCCACGGTTTACCGCAGATATTTTTCACGCTGAAGCACGAGCCGCTGTGCGCCTCAAACAGCGCGTAAACTCAGCGGTAGTTGAGCAAGGCAGAAGGACGCTCTCCTCCAGTGTTGAAGTCAGCAGAGTGGGACCTCTTTAGGATCCAGAAGATGATCAAGGCGTTGTTGTTGTCGATGGACGTCCGTTATGCAAACCCTGTTGTCCAATATAAACAACATCTTGGAGATAATCCTTCGCTGTGAATGTCCAGGTCAGGGTAACGAACTGCATACTTCCCAAAAAATGTTGTCCAAATGTTCGGAAATAGCCTCAACTGGCTCAGGATGTAAACATAAAGCTAACGCTCCGCTCTGCTTCAGCGACGCGTAGCAGGAAGGAAAATGAAACCGCACACATGTGGAGATCAGCTGTTCAAAAGAGTCTCCTTAGTCATTCATTTTCTGTTCATCAAAATAATTAAGCAACAGCATAACTATATAATATATATATATATTATATATATACTATATAAAGCGCTATATAAACTGATGCATTAACATTAAACCTAGCCTAGCTTGTGGCCTAATAATATATAGTAAAATAATTATGGTAATTATGGTCATTATAAAGAAGTAAAGTTGACATTGTTTTGTATTATTCAATGTAGGCCTATTTATTTTAATGCAAAACAATCTTAAAGCATTTTTCATTTTTAGAAACAGTGAATGTTTACAAGTTTACAAGTATTAAAAAGCTTTTTAAAGACAAAAACTAAAAATATCAGTTCTTTCCTTTCATTCGGGGAATAATCGTGACTCAAAAAATTGAAATCGTGACCCCCTACGTGCGACATAAAACATATAACACAGAGTTAAGATAAAATATAAAAATAAGCTAAAGAACTTTAAACTACAGTGCCTTGCGAAAGTATTCGGCCTCTTTGAAGCCTGAAATGTGGCAAAAGGTCGAAAAGTTCAAACATAAAAATATAAAACTGTAATTTTTTGTGAAGAACCAACTACAAGTGGGACACAATCAATCAAGTGAAACGAAATTTATTGGATATTTCAAACATTTTTAACAAATAAAAAACTGAAAAATTGGGCGTGCAAAATTATTCATCCCCCTTAAGTTAATACTTTGTAGCGCCACCTTTTGCTGCGATTACTGCTGTGAGTCCTTGGGGTTTGTCTCTATCAGTTTTGCACATTGAGAGACTGAAATATTTGCCCATTCCTCCTTGCAAAACAGCTGGAGCTCAGTGAAGTTGGATGGACAGCGTTTGTGAACAGCAGTTTTCAGTTCTTTCCACAGATTCTCGATTGGATTCAGGTCTGGACTTTGACTTGGCCATTCTAACACCTGGATATGTTTATTTGTGAACCACTCTATTGTAGATTTTGCTTTATGTTTTGGATCATTGTCTTGTTGGAAGACAAATCTCCGTCCCAGTCTCAGGTCTTTTGCAGATTCCATCAGGTTTTCTTCTAGAATGGTCCTGTATTTGGCTCCATCCATCTTCCCATCAATTTGAACCATCTTCCCTGTCCCTGCTGAAGAAAAGCAGGCCCAAACCATGATGCTGCCACCACCATGTTTGACAGTGGGGATGGTGTGTTCAGGGTGATGAGCTGTGTTGCTTTTACGCCAAACATAACGTTTTGCATTGTTGCCAAAAAGTTCGATTTTGATTTAATCTGACCAGAGCACCTTCTTCCACATGTTTGGTGTGTCTCCCAGGTGGCTTGTGGCAAACTTTAAACAACACTTTTTATGGATATCTTTAAGAAATGGCTTTCTTCTTGCCACTCTTCCATAAAGGCCAGAGTTGTGCAGTATACGACTGATTGTTGTCCTATGGACAGAGTCTCCCACCTCAGCTGTACATTTCTGCAGTTCATCCAGAGTGGTCATGGGCCTCTTGGCAGCATCTCTGATCAGTTTTCTCCTTGTATGAGCTGAAAGTTTAGAGGGACGGCCGGGTCTTTGAAGATTTGCAGTGGTCTGATACTCCTTCCATTTCAATATTATCGCTTGCACAGTGCTCCTTGGGATGTTTAAATCTTGGGAAATCTTTTTTGTATCCAAATCCGGCTTTAAACTTCTCCACAACAGTATCTCGGACCTGCCTGGTGTGTTCCTTGTTCTTCATGATGCTCTCTGCGCTTTAATCTGACCTCTGAGACTATCACAGAGCAAGTGCATTTATACAGAGACTTGTTTACACACAAGTGGATTCTATTTATCATCATTAGTCATTTAGGTCAACATTGGATCATTCAGAGATCCTCACTGAACTTCTGGAGAGAGTTTGCTGCACTGAAAGTAAAGGGGATGAATAATTTTGCACGGCCAATTTTTCAGTTGTTTATTTGTTAAAAATGTTTGAAATATCCAATAAATTTCGTTTCACTTCATGATTGTGTCCCACTTGTTGTTGGTTCTTCACAAAACATTACAGTTTTATATCTTTATGTTTGAAGCCTGAAATGTGGCAAAAGGTCGAAAAGTTCAAGGGGGCCGAATACTTTCGCAAGGCACTGTATAAGGTTATAGGGGCATGCATAAAAAATATTAAATAAATAAGATAAAATAAAAGTGACGTGTGGTAAGACAACAACAATTTGACATTGAACAACAGTGGGATTGTGTTTACAGATGTGTAGGCGTATAAAGTGATATAAAGTGATTAAGTGATGAGTGATAGCAGCGGGTCTAAGTGCACACTGCAAATGCAAAAACATCCATGAGTCTGTGACTAAGTTACAGAGACTTGTTATTGTTTATGAGTCTGATGGCGGAGGGGAAAAAACTTTTCAAGTGGCGGGAGGTACTGGATAGACCGTAGCCTCCTGCCTGAGGGGAGAGGGGTGAATAGTCCGTGTCCAGGGTGAGAAGGGTCAGCTGTGATCCGACCCACACAACTCCGGGTCCTGGAGGTGAACAGGTCCTGGAGAGATGGGAGCTCACAGCCAATCACCTTCTCTGCAGCACGCACAATGCACTGCAGTCAATGCTTGTCCCGTTCTGTAGCGCCGGGGAACCACACGGTGATGGAGGAGCATCCTGGTTGGCAGCTTAAGTTTCCTCAGCTGCCGCAGGAAGAATATCCTCTGCTGGGCCTTCTTAATGAGGGAGCTGATGGTTGGCTCCCATTTGAGGTCCTGGGTGATGGTGGTGCCCAGGAAGCGGAAGGAGTCCACGATGGAAATGGGGGTGGGAGAGTCTGTCAGGGCGAGGGGGAATGGTGGGGCTGTGTCTTTCCTAAAGTCCACGATCATCTCCACTGTCTTCTGGGCGTTCAGCTCCAGGTTGTTGTGGCTGCACCAGGACGCCAGCCGTTCCACCTCTCTCCTTTAGGCGGACTCATCACCGTCCGAGATGAGCCCGATGAGGGTGGTGTCGTCCGCAAACTTGATCAGTTTAACGGTCTGGTGGCTGGAGGTGCAGCAGTTTGTGTACAGAGAGAAGAGCCAGGGGGAAAGTACACAGCCCTGAGGATTTCCAGTGTTTGTAGTCCGAGTGTCCGAGACGATCTTCCCCAGCCGCACGTGCTGTCTCCGGTCCGTCAGGAAGTCAGTGATCAGTGAGTCAGTAATCCACCTGCAGAGGGAGTCGGGCACGCTGAGCTGGTAGAGCTTGTCTCGTAGCAGTCCAGGGAGGATGGTGTTGAAGGCAGAGTTGAAGTCCACAAACAGGATCCTGGCGTAGAGGTGGCAGGGTTCGCTGGAGTCTCTGGAGTGTGAGGAGCTCATGGGCGCCCATCAACTGTCCTCTGCATTTGAACATTCTTCAATGCCGCTGGAGCAACCCAGCTTAAGGTTTGTGACTCACTTTTGGGTCCAGAGTCTTGACCCACCAGTTGAGAACCACCTACATAGTGTGGAATGATAAAGACATTTACCTGCAATCCTGCACGTGGAGAGTCCAGCCTCGCTGTAGGGAGCCTCGTGTGCTTTCTGCGAAGGGATCTTGTGCTTCTACCTGGAGAAATAGTTATACATAATTAAAAGAAATAACATTTTATGAAACTATCACTAAAACCCATCACGTTTAGAAATGAGTGTCTAAAACTAAAAGCGTTTTTGTCCTAAAGACTAAGATTAAAACTAAAAACAACACAGAGTTACAGCATCGAGACCCACCAACATGACAAGCCACGATCCAAAGTACATGTTTATGATACTCGTATCTCCCACAAATCATTTCGACAAAAAGAAAAAATATATATTGTGATAACAACACTGAATAAAGTTGAAATAATGATCAAGGCAGCTCTCAAAAAGTTATATTAATAAAAGGTAGAAAGGTTTACGACTCACTTTTGGGTCCTGAGTGTCGATCCACCAGTTGAGAACCACTGATCTAGTGCAGAGGCTTCAGTCTCGCTGTAGGAGCCTCTGGAGCCTCTGGAGCCTCAGGTCCTTCTTGCGGAGGAACCTTTCGTTATCAAAACAAAACAAGTAATTTTTAAGTCAAAAGCATAACTATTTTTTTAAGAATTAAAAAGATCTAATCCTAAGGGCATGGCTATATGACATAAAAATGATATCACAACATGAATAAGAAATAGTATAATAACGGTAGAAATTACGACATCATTTACACAATTAAAATGCACAAAGTTCTGCAGCATTTCAGACAAGCACACACATGGTGAAGACAGTTTGCAGAGCCTCAGGGGTTGGACAGAATATTGCACATATTTCCTGAACTCAAGCAAGCCATTTTTTGAACATCAAAGACACTTCAGAAACGCCCCACACCTGGAGGAGGAGCAGGAGCCCTCTCCCCTTGCCTGGCCTGCCAGACACTCCTCCTTTCTGGTCAAAAGAAGAACCGTCCGGCGGCGGCTCGCAGCCAATCATTTCACGATTTCACCCACATCGGTCCAATCCCGCACCAAGAGACGGAGGCCGTCACCTGTCACCACCTCTTCCAAAACATTAAAGATGGCGGCCAATACTGTTACACTGTTTTCTGTTTAAAACTAATAGATCCATGGTTTTAAATCATTTGGAAAATATGAAATCCCTAAAACCAGAGCAAGAAACAGCGTTCGAAGCGTTCCTCGTAAAAAAGGACATTTTGGAAAGGCTTTCTGCCGCTTGTTACTGCGACGTATCTAGCGTTGCCAGCGCCGGCTCCAGAACAAACTGACTGAGGGTGCATTCGAGTTTCAAAAGGGTGCAAATAGACTTTCTCGCCATTGAAATACATTGTGATGCCATTAAAACTGAGGGTGCAAACATTTCAAAATGCACCCTCTTGCACCCCCGTAGATCCGGGCCTGAGCGTTGCTCTAAATGGTTGATGTCGTCTGTCAATCTCGCCCACCAGGAAATTGTTGAGATCATGCTCCCGGACTATATGTCTTTGAAATATCTATGAAAAGGCACGTCGTTTGGCAGGACAGGCAACCTGCTGACCCCCGCGGTCAGCAGGTTGCCTGTTGCGGGGCGTTTTCAGAAGAGAACACGGTTAATTTCAGCCACAGTAAATCAGTCTGGCTGTCTGTTAGCTTATAGCTTAGCTTGTAAATGCTCTCACTTGTTTCACGCGGTATTGTCCAACATCAAGGCTTCAATCATCACCTTATAACCTGAAGGACTTTATCAGGCTTCAGATCAACATCAGAGTGTTGTAATGAACGACAAGGCCTTACCTCACTGATGTGGCTGCCCTCTCGGCGGTGTCTGGAGCGGATCACCGGCGTACCGGAGCAGAGATGAGCTAGTCAGCATAGAAATAAAAAGAGCAATTGTTTTCTTGCTAGGTATCATTTAACAACCATTACATGTAGCCTACTGTATAAATTGAGCACAAACCGGTGGTAGGCTAATTAGCTTACAGGAGCAGTGCTTCAAACTTGTTTCGTCTTAAAGTTAGCTTCAGGGAATTTTGAACATGCACTATCAGTACATAATAATGATAATATTTTTACCGTCCAGTCGTATCCAATGAAGTCCTTGTCTTAGCAAAGCAGAGAGTCTGTGAGATGGTAGAGAAGCATCATGGCTGCAGTTTCAGCTCAAACCGAAATGTTCAAAAAGTCCAGGGGCGGGGCGTGGGAGGAGCTCCGGTGAACTCGGCCTTGATTGGACTTCCAGTGGTGCAGTCTGCATACGCTTTTTGGGCAATACAATTCCATTTACTACTTTATTCATTTGTTTAATCATAACTAATGCTTGTTATATTACACATGTTTTCTTATTATGTATTTCAAGAAGGCTATAATTATGAACTCAACTACTATAATATCATATTGGACTAGATTGAACTTTATAATTTCATAAACTGACTGCAGGATTGGGAATTATTTATGCCTCTGCAAACATTGTATTGTAGCGTCCTGATGGACGTTAAGAAGGGAAATCCAGCTGTACGCAAGTTGTCACTTTATTGCAGGAACTTCAGAGGGTTACTGTCGGCCGTAACCACGCCGTACACTTGGTAGAAAAGCACAACAAAGAAAAAGATAGCGTAACCTAGCCCGTGCACTGCTCAACTCCGCGCTCAACGTCAACATCAACACAAGCCCACTCGCACTTGTCCCGCCCCCAACCATCTTGTCTAATCACAACACTAGCTATAATAAGCTATTCAACATACACTATTTCCCAACTTTAGTCATACACCATTAAACATTAACATTAGAAACAGGGTCGTTACAGTATCATCATCCTGAATTTCTGTCATAATAATCACTAAAAGGATTTTGTTTAGCAAGTATACATTTAGACTGGAGTGCAGTAGATGGTGGGTTCAAGACTGATCAGAGTAGTTTTTATTTTTCCTTTATTCCTTTTTCATTCTACTCACTTTGGACAACGGAGAATTAAAGTGATATTATCAATAATAAAATGATAAATGTTGTCTATTTTGAGTATTTTCCCTAATGGTGCCCAAAAATAATACTGACAATAATACTTGACAATAATACTGATATGATATCTAACAAAACAAGTTTGATGTTTTCTTTAAAAAAAAATCACACAAAAAAAACAAAAAACAATAACATTTTCTGAAGAAGAAGAAAAAGAAAAAAAATCACACCCTTTTCTCATTTCCTCTTGTCATGTTTTTCCCTCCAAAATCTGTCACCGCGAATCAAGCGCCGCCTCTATCAACGATATGCAACAAATAAAAAGTGACTGGCACCAAATTATTTCCAGCCTGATAGATGTTAGACTAGCTTTGTCAGTGTTGTCACCGCAACGCCGGATCTTTTCTCGTTTGGAATAATTGAAAGAGTAAGTGAGATTTCAGACTTCTTGGTGGAATGACTAAATATATATATATATATATATATTTCTTTTCTGTGACGGAAATAATGATATTGGTGTGCCACGCTATAGCGGCTAAATAAATAAACAATAAACAAGAAGAAATTAGGTGAAAAAAGTGGCTTCAAAGTCGTGACACTAACAAAGACAACACAGTGGATGGTGCTTGTACCCACCTGAGGTTTTCGGGGGGCGTCATTAAGGAAGAAAAATGAAAAATGTCAGCTTCTTTTAAGCACTTCTTGTATTATTTTTTTTTAATGGCAAGAAAAAACAAAATGCAATATTTTCGTTTGAAAACAACCATTTAATTAGACACTGACCTATCACATTCAGCAATAAATTTGCTATAAATAAACATGTTCTCTAAACAGTAGGACAGATAGTTAGGGGGAGTTTACCAATGGGTGCAAACCAACCAGGGATTTCACGCTTTCCCTTTCTACAGTTAATTATCCAACCTCCATGGAGTTGTATTTACACTGACTAAGGCAATGAAAGTGTAAAATATCAATCACATAGTAACATTTTCCCTCAGTGCAAGTATAGTTACCAATCAAAATATTTAGGGATGCTGTGATTATTTTACAATGTTATTATCAACTTGGTGCTTAAACCGGGACTTAATCAGGCAAAATAGAAACAAAAGTAGGACATCGACAGTGTCTTAGCTGCACAAATCATATAGATTTAATTTTAAACAAAAAACATGGCCCTCGAAAAAACGTGAAAAATTCATTGATTTCTGCTGCGTAAAGTACGAGTCATTTTAGCATTTCCCGACGTTAGGACTGAAATCCAGTTTTTATCCTGGGCAAGATCCCAACTTATATTGTCTCTTGGTCCCAATAAAGAGCCCAGTCCTATTGAGCAGTGTCCAGACGGTCAAAGTCCTTCAGAGTCGGGTAACCGCTCCAAACCCAGGCTTTAGTCTGCGAGGTAAGACCTGATCCCTTCAATAGTCCATCTGATAGGCACTATTTACTGTGCCATGTGACTGGGAGTGAGGGCGTTGTGATATACAATTAGCACGCCTGCCGAGAGACGAGATGGTTATTTGAAAGATGTAAATTGTACTAAACAGTGAGTTAACTAAACCCCTAAAATCGGTCTAAAGTTGAGCTACACCAGGCCTAAACAAAATGTTAACAGGTCTGTATCCAAATGTTCACATAAGTTATATTTTGCACAACACGATGTACATACCTGAGTTACGTCGTCCTCCACCTCTGCTTCTGGGGTCTTGAAGGTTTGGCCCTCCGCCTCTGGTTCTGGGGTCCTGGAGGTTTGCGCCACAGCCTCCGGTTCTGGAGTCCTGGAGGTTTGGCCCTCCGCCTCTGATTCTGGGGTCCTGGAGTTTTGGACTTCCACGCCTCTGGTTCTGGGGTCCTGGAGGTTTGGACCACAGCCTCCGGTTCTGGGGTCTTGGACTGAATCGGGCTGCACTCAGGGTACCTCATCCACCATGCCTCCACCCCCTCGGAAAGGTATGAACAGGGGTCCGAGTCGACGTTACATGGTTTACGCCGCCCCTGTTGAGCCCCGGTTCTGGCATTGGTGATGTTTGCTTTGTGAACTGTCAGGGAGGGACACTGTAGATTGTTCTCACGCTGGGGCAGATGTCTTTTTAGTTCACGCAGCACATATGTGGCGGCCTTAGCCATTGCCTCTCTTTTGCTGCGGCCATGTCCAAATGCGAAGAACTGACCCACACAGAGTTTTGTCCTAAAGGTCCCACGGCGAGAGTCCTCCTGGTCCTCAAAAATCATTTTCAAGTTATGTTTTTGGGCCAGTGCGTTCACCTGTGGAGAGAGACAAGATGGTTACTTGATAGAAAAACACATTTTGAGCTTTTCAATGTAATTGTACTTAACAGGAAGTTTATTAAACCCTTGACATTGGTCCAAAGTTTCGCTACACCAGGCCTTAACCAGGTTTATCAATAGGATGGACTGCATTTTGGACTATTTTAAACAGTAGTGCGATAGATGAGTCAACAGTTTCAAGTTAAAGTTTTCAAGAGTTCATTTCTGTTGATACAAAGTCTAATCTTGGGTTTACACATAACAACAAGTCACGAATGCTACAAATCCACATTCGTGGCCGAGGAAGTGGAGTTTGATGATTGTCACGAGCTGATGCGCTCTGTTATGAATCCCATTAAGAAGTCATGTTACGAACGTCACAAATGTCGGAAAAATGCCATTCGTAACACATCGTGCCTGTGTGTAAACCAAGTATTACACAAACAGATGTACATACCTGAGTTAGGTCATCCATGGATGGTGTTTTGGTAGTAGACATCTTAAAAAAAAACTGTTTTTTGTCAAGTTTCCAGGAGCTGGATGAATGTGTGTGTTCCCTTGTGAAGGCAGATGAGAAATGACTGTCTTTGTGACGTCACTTACACCTGCAACATTCTTAAACACACAGCATTCTTTTCCGTTACCGAGGACGTCTACGGAATGGTGACATGTTTATATTCAAATTCACCCTTGTATTACTGGGTTGCAGGTTCTAGAATGTGATGATGTCGCCGGACCCAGCAGGGACAGGACCCAGTTTTTCCTATTAACAACATTACACTTTCACAAGTCGTAACTCAAAAGAAAAAGTATACATTACAAAAATGATAATGAATATCAGTCCATGATCTCTCTGTATAAGACCAAAAATGTCCTCAAAAACAAAATAATGTTTCCTACCTGTAGGTACTGTTGAAAATAGCGTATTCTTTAGTGCTGGATGAAAGGATGGAGACTCGGTATATTATAATCCAAAATCATTACTTTATTTCCTATTACAAGCTAACAGTCCATCTGTTGAGCCGACTCCATGTTGACCGAGCAGATCCCAGGGGGAGAAGCGAGGAGAAGGGCGGAACGCTTCTCAAGCAGGACCATATATAGTAGGTGTGTCTTCCCCCCCCCAACCAATCAGCTCTCTTGGATCGTCACTTCTTCTTCTGCGCAATCTGACTCCTCATTTGAACACACTGCCCCCCAGTGGATCAACCATACATACAAGCAGAAACTAAAATGTCCGCCAGATTCAAATGTATCTCAAAGCACAGTTTACAGATCAACACAGTTATATATATAATCACTAAAACCCAACATGACAAATATGTATATAAATAATTCCACATTCCCCGTTTTGATCTCTACAAAAGAGATCACAAATCAGATTGAATATTTGTCATATGAAATCAGTGATAGATGCTTGTCCTTCAACTGGTTGCCTTTACTCTGTCAGGTCGTTGTCTCAGTTCATGCTTCCTCGGCGTCCGCTATAAAAACATATACTCACCACTAAGGGTGGTTTTTATTGTTTTTTTTTTTTTACATCATCGTGTTTTGGTCAACTTTAATTATTGTAAGGCACTTTAAAAATACAACTTTATTGATTTGGATCAAAAACTCTCATAATGACGACCACTCACAAGCACCCACAGAGACAAGGAACCAACAGAGATCTGTAACAGAAACACAAAAGAACAGACAAAAATTACAAAAAAAATTCTCATCGGGGCCGCTCACCGTGAGAACGACCATGCCAGCTAATCTTGCAAATTATGGCTGGACTCAACGACCTATTTAACTTAATTTATCTGTTGGAATACTAGGGTCAATTTTATCTGGAAAATTCAGGAATTCAGGTTTCATTAATCTACAGAGAAAAACTCTCTTTTAGCTTCTGTTTCCCACATTTACCACAGATTCTGTGTGCACTTCAGAATCACAGCAAACGTCAAAAACAGAGTATTATAAATTAATTTACCTATCTGAAACCGAAATCTTAGTTGGCCATAACATTTGTCAATTCGTCACTTTATGTTTTCGTTTGTTTATCGTTTAGATATATTTGTATCAGTTCTTTCCCATGCCAAAATAAACCAAATTATAATAATTTTCCCATATAATTAACACCCCCTCTTGGACTGAGGAAAACTCAGTCCAATAAAGAGTCATGTAACATGCATAAACAAGTGAGACCTCTATCCTTGTACAGGAAACACAACAAACCAACTCCAATTTCACTGGAGATTAATAACTTCGGCACCTACATAACACAAAGAAAACAATAGCAAAATAACAAATGTCAGGTTCAGTCCAGGGAGGTTGAAGGCGGGTTTAAATGGGTCGACAGGGCGAGTGAGAGGTGGACACCACTCGTCTGGTTTGCGACCTGGACAGCATGTGAGGTCCTGGGAGTGGCCTCAAAAGGGATCAGACCAGCACTGGTTCAGTCCAATCGTGGCAGAGGACCATCAGACAGGCTGGGAAAGGGGCTTTCAGCGGCTCCCAAAGTGAGATCAGCAGTCACCTCCAACCTGAGCGCATAAACTAATGTGTAGATGGTTTCAATAGGGATCATAACATACAATCTTAAGATCAGTGTCCACTGGATTCCCGTGGAATCAAAGAGGAGTCTGATCTCAGGCGCCAAAATGGCCTGTGTCAAGTTCATAAGAGTTTCCTCTTGATCTGCTCACGGATTGACGCCAGGAGCAGAGCAAGAGAAAGGGCCGAAACCCAATTCACTTCAGCTTTTAGACATAATTTCAGACAATTTAGTTTTATATATTCCAATTCATAGCTATAGCATTTCACAATTGTATCACATGTCAATGCCCTCTAAGGCTTCAAATTTAAATTTTGTATTGAGATATTCAGACAAATGCATTTTGTAACTTAAAGATTATTGATTCAATTTAGTAAATAAACCAGCATCAGTAGGTCCTAAAGACCATCTTTATCTGGTGCATTAAGATATTTTTCAGTCAGTTCATAAACACATAATTCTCTATCATGGTGTCGTGGAATGATGTTCCAAAACGGACATAAGTATCAGACACTGATGGAGGGTACAGGACATTTTAGAAACTTCAATTTCTTACCAATCTTTTGTTTCACTCACGCTTTGGTCATGGAACAAATTCTTTAGCCTATTGTCCAGGAGAGAGAGCAAACGAGTTATAAACACATCATATTACTGTTCTATAGGGTGTAAACAGTTCGCAGTCACACCTCGTTTGCCTAATTAATTTTGTTATTTTAAAAGGACCATTCATGTCCACTAAGGTTAGCCTTAAAAGCTTTTCTATATCATATTAAAGTACAGTGATCAATGGGTGGGCGGCTTTGGCAAAGTGAATGTTTGATCCAAGGTCAAACGTCAGTTGTACAGTCCTTCAGCTCTTCCCAGTAGATATATCTGCATTCAGCAACCACTGTCAGACAGCAAGGTGTTTGTCCAATCAGGGAAAAGTCACTGTTAGTCCATTCAGAGAGCACAAAACTGTTGCTCTCACTGTCATCAGCATATCACATCCGAGGAGAGAAACAGGAGTCTGAGTTGGCGTGTCAGATTCAGTCCTGTGAGCTGACTAGGCACTGGCTTGGTGAAAGGTTGTGGGTGGTCTTCCTGTATCCACCCAGTAGATGGTGTCCGTCAATGATCACAGTCTCATAGTTCACAGATGAGTGTCGTTCACCTTTATCCACCAGCACGTCAAGAGTCTGTCCGTTCACCTTCACAGGTCACAGTCTCAGCATTGTATTGTCCCCATCAGCGTTGTTGTAAACGCCTCGATTTCCTCGAACGTTGTTGGTCATCTTTGTCTGAAACAATCCTTGGCCACAATTACCAACACCACACCCACAGGTCACTGCACATTCAAGTAAACTCATTATTACTCTTTTTTCATTATTACTTTCATTACTCGCTCCTTTAAGCTGCACCTTTAAAAGTTGCACTCATTTCTTTCAGTTCAATTTTGCTCTCGCTTCTGGTCAAGGGCATTCATCTCAAAATGTATTCATTAATTTATTTGGTTTTATTAACAATAATTTGAATTTTGCATAATTGCTCCTTCATAACTTTTGGTAATGCGTCCAAAATGGCGCATAAAGATCAACTTAAACTCTAAATTAATAGTGGTTTGTACTTTCAATCAATGTATTCAAACTCACGACAGGACTTCCCTGCTTCAGTTTTCATTCCATGGCGCCACCGTGTGGAGAGAGGTTCTAATTTTTTTTTAGCAACATCTCTCAGAGCCCTAAATGGTCCATTAATCACAGGCTCAAAAAAATAATAGCATTTGTCTCACACTGATTTTGGATACTTGTTCTTCAAATGTATGCTGTGGAGACATAACTCTACCACCAGCAGAAATGTTTCTCTATAAAAAACAAAACAAAAATAACTTTTAAAACAATAACATTGGTCAAAAATGTTCTTTTCTTCTTTTTTTTCTCAATGAGGGGCGGAGCAATTTCTCCACTTCCCCTCCTACACGGATGTCTGGGTACAAATGAGGATGGCCACTCCTCCAATGCACCCATTACTTCCTGTTTGATCATTTCCTACGTCCACACAAATGCAGACACAGCAAATACACGGTTAGTTTTCTAATAAAAAACAGTGTCCACTCAACATTCACACACCACATCTCTGAGTAAGGAATTATCTTATCTTAAAACTTTCTTTCAACCGTCCTTCTCACTTTCAATCACCTTTCCATCACGCTTCACATTCAATGCCATTTCGGCATCCAGTCTCCTCAGAGAACCATCTATCACCGTTAAATGATCAGATGCATTCACTCCAATACTTTCCAAGTCTTTCTCTCCGTTTGCTTCTTCGCCACTCACAGTCTGCTCTCAGCGATACAAAAATATCACTTTTGTTTGTCCTTCTCCACTCGTCCATCACACTGGTCACTCGGACACTCTCGTCACTCTGGACAATAAAAACATTACACAAAGGACAAGACAACAAGACACAATAATTTCACATATACCCCATAACCATGTGTAAACATAACCTGGCCAGTATTTTCTCTTATTCTCATCTGGGATTTGTCCAGTAGAATATCTTTTATTTTCACTTTATTCTATTCCCTTATTTGGCCAGTCATTAACTCTTCAATTTTTCCTCTTCTTTTATTCTCTCATCTGGCCAGTACAAGAGCTCTTTGCAATCTGGCCAGTAGAATATGTCTTTTCTCCTATTTTCTCCATTTTTGGAGACCCGCAAATTTAGTCTCCTTTTCCGTTATTTACATTGGTTTTTTGGGGGCCACAAATTTCCCCAACGTATAACCAAGAACGTCGCGTGGTTATTGTACGTCTACAATATACCTCCTGCTAAGTTGTAGCGTTTTAGGGCTGTCCTCTGACCAAAACCCACGGACGGACGTGTCCACCAAAACAAAATTTCACCGAGATTTACAGCCAAACTTAATCTCATTTCCTAAACTAGCAGATCGACGTCTACTTGGTGCGCCCACGTCTACCGTCTCTTTGTGTGGTTTTTCTAATGTTATAATTTTTTATTTGTATTTTATATTTTATAATTTTTTTATATTTTCACCAACAAACAAAAAAACAAACAAAACGGCAAAACAGACAAACAGATAAACAGACAAACACTTCTCCCGCCTCTCTCCCCGCCGGTCAACAAAATCAGATAAAAAAAAATGTACTTCAGTTGCTTTAGCTTTGCTAATTGTTCCGTTTTCAGATAAAAGATGCCTGCGAAGTCACTGTTTAAGGCAGATGTAAAACAAATTTATTTCGAAAACCAGCCTCATTCCTTTAATTGTAATTAACCCAACGTTATCTCAATAAGAATATGTAGCCATATTAAGTGTTTAAAAATAGAAAACAGGCGTTAAAATAGTTCTTAATGTGTCTAAAGTCCGATGCCTTTCAGTGAAAATTTAGTGGCCATATGGTGGTACTACAGGTGTGTTAGTCGGAATGTACCGTTGCCTCAATGCCCCGGTCTCAATGTACCGCATCCATTGGTCTGAATGTACCGCTCTTAAAAAACTGTTTTATCGGGCTCCATATGTACGCGTTTTATGCGTCACATTTATGCGGTTTATCAACATTTTGAGACTATAGCAATGGCGGCCATAAACTCCGGTATTACAATATAACAGCCAAATAACAGTACCACATGGAAAAAGCTAAATGCTAAGGCCAAATCCTTTGTTCTCAGAGCTAACTTAGCAACCTCGCATACCAACAGCAAACAGATCATATTGAAAACAAACCATGCACCACACTTCAATAAAATCCTATACTACTACACAGAACAGCCTTCAGTGTCCACACACTGAGCTGGGTTTAACACATTTGTGGGTTTATTACACGTTTATCAACAATAAGCTGTATGCTAACACACTAAGCTAACCATGCGGTATGCTAGCGCACTAAGCTAACGATGCTAACGAAAGCTAACAACACAACATTAAGCTGTAATTTGACCAAAATATTGAGGAAATTCTTTTGCATAGACAATGGGGATATAGTTAAAGATTCACAGAACATGCCAACAGCAAAAATGGGAAACCAATCATCGCAAACAACAGTTATTTTTTCCTACACAAACGCGCCTTTAAAATTACTTTAGTCTAACTTCAATAAAAACATCTACTTACATGCCTTAAAAAAAGCACCTTAAAAATCTGCAAGGCGTATGGTCTAAACACGGAACAATCCAGTCAAGTTTCATTGCATCTTTAGCTTCGTTTCATTTTTTTTTTTTTATGTTTTAAAAGTATCGCCAAATATCTCAAACCCCCAGCAAAAACATACGCACACACTTCCTTCATCATAGCCAATATAAACAAATTTGCTATAAACAATTCGTATTCTTACCCATTTTAAAGTCGGTGTGCACGTCTGCTTTGTGAGCGAAAGAGCAACAAAAAAGCATATTTTTTTTTTCTTTGTCTATTCACTAGTTCCATCCAATCTTCCACAAATCAAAAACGTCACGTACGGGTGTCACCAATTGTTGAAAATAGCGTATTCTTTAGTGCTGGATGAAAGGATGGAGACTCGGTATATTATAATCCAAAATCATTACTTTATTTCCTATTACAAGCTAACAGTCCATCTGTTGAGCCGACTCCATGTTGACCGAGCAGATCCCAGGGGGAGAAGCGAGGAGAAGGGGGGAACGCTTCTCAAGCAGGACCATATATAGTAGGTGTGTCTTCCCCCCCCCAACCAATCAGCTCTCTTGGATCGTCACTTCTTCTTCTGCGCAATCTGACTCCTCATTTGAACACACTGCCCCCCAGTGGATCAACCATACATACAAGCAGAAACTAAAATGTCCGCCAGATTCAAATGTATCTCAAAGCACAGTTTACAGATCAACACAGTTATATATATAATCACTAAAACCCAACATGACAAATATGTATATAAATAATTCCACAGTACTAACTACTAGTTAGTACAGGTAGTACCTGGTACTTGCCACAGGCCACAGACAATGGACTTTGTCATAATATGTCAAAGAGTTTACCATAAGTACCAGTAACAACACCAGTAATTATACAGTAAGTACCTGGTACTTACCACAGGAACTGGCCCATATTATGACAAAGGACTTTACCATAAGTACCAGTTACAATACAGTTACAATACCAGTAATTATGCCAAGTCCCTGGTACTTACTGTATAAGTCACCGGAATTACACGTAAACAGAACAATAATGACTCAGTAAGGAACAGTTTTTTTTCAGGAAAGTAAATCATTTACCACGAGTCTGTCTGAATAAAATTTTACAATCTTCTAGTGCAAGTACCCAATAGTTTAATCAGACATGCAAACACAAACATTGTGAAAAAGGTCACAGTTCTAGGGGGTCATGGCGAAGCGCGGCGGTTTGTTGGAATTTTTTTTACAGAACACGTACATTTTATGACTATTATTAGGCTTTCATTTTGTTTTAGAACTGTAGTTCTACTAAAGGCTTGTGTTTCATCACATGGACAGAAACATAATAATAAAAGGGTAAAAATACTATATTTTTGATTTTTAAATATAGATGTTAACCTTGTATTGAGTATTTGTAGGAATATAGAATATAGACATACCGGAAAAATTTTTTTTTTAATTCTAGCTACAGTGGGCTACTGAAAGCGTTCAAAGTGTTTGGCATATTTGAATTGTTGTGAGCCCAGTTAGGTGTAAAATTGTGTTCGGTTTTAGTAAATTTGCCAAGTTAAACATCTCTGATTATCAGAGGCGCTCATATCTGTGAGCGCCCAATGACTACAAGGTTCACCTGGAGAGGTCAGCCCCATCCTGTGAGGGACCACACGGTCCACCTGGAGAGGTCAGCCCCATCCTGTGAGGGACCACACGGTCCACCTGGAGAGCTCAGCCCCATCCTGTGAGGGACCACACGGTTCACCTGGAGAGGTCAGCCCCATCCTGTGAGGGACCACACGGTCCACCTGGAGAGGTTAGCCCCATCCTGTGAGGGACCACACGGTCCACCTGGAGAGGTCAGCCCCATCCTGTGAGGGACCACACGGTCCACCTGGAGAGGTTAGCCCTCTCCTCGCTGACCGCGATCGCACATCAAACGAGCACCTACCTGGTCAGTTTAGCCTCCACCACAATAAATTATAGCTATCTAGCTTCATAAATTAGCTTGTAGATGCACTCATGTTTCATGCGGCTATTGTCAAATATGAAAGGTACACTACTTATAAAACTGAAATTAATTTGGTGCTCATGTCACATGCGCAGTGTCAACATAACTCTGTTGTGCACTGATGCATTAGCGCACTGCCACTCACTACTGCATGAATCCAAGTGGCAATAAAGGTTAACATGCAATATACAGTGGAATAACTTTCACCTACAGTTCATTGTTTTTAAATTGCAGATCCACACGATTGACGTGAATGGTACTTTCCAAGGTCACAATGGTGAATTTTGCCAAAAGGCGATAGATTAGCATGTATGTACATCGTTTTTCTGATTCTTCTGCTTTTGATGACTGGGGAAAAGAGCACTGGCTTGTGGACTTAGGAATTCCTTCAGTCGTCCTTCTTCACTCCACCACCACCAAGGCTTTGCTAATAGGTTGGCTCTGCAAGAAAAAGGTAAAATGCATGTTAAAACATTATTAGCCAGTAGGCCTGGCCCCGTTTTTTTATTTATTTGTTTATTTGACAGGGACAGTACACATTAAGGAACATTTCTGTACATGTGTCAGTATTAGCCGCAAAGCTAGTTTTCAACTGTGGTCCCTGGGCCAGGTGTATAATGCCAACAACAATTATAAAACATAAAACAATTTAAAAGTTGAGGCTACACACCTACACAACAAATGCCGACACAACTCACACACCAACAACATCCGAACGCTCGTTCTGTGACTTGCACAATAGAATAGAGATGTTGGTGGTCGTTTAGTCGACCACAATTTTCATTGGTCAACTAAATGACACTTTTGCATCTATTAAGATGCTCTCAGTGTAGGCAACACAACACCAGAGGCCTGTGGCAGGTCTATCTTTTACCTTTGGGCTAATATTTCATTATAAAAACAGATATATCAAAGCTTCATAGACAGAGTGACGTTTGCTTTATGTGAAATGCTTATGCTAAAAAATTAAATAAATAAAAACAACATCGAGGAGAGAAATGTGGAAGGAAGAGCTCCTCTCCTGCGTGCACATAAGCAGCTGAGATCAGCGGCTCTGTGTCTTGGTGAGATGTTGCCTTCTATAGGCTAGACTTCTACAGTTGTTTAAACCACAAATACCCTGGTTCTTCAGTGATATAGCCGATACACGAGTCTGACACCTGTCCTCTGTCCCTGTGCCTCTACTGAAACACACGGGAGAACAAAACCGAAAGCAGCCTATAGATAACATCAGGCTCAGCAGCCCATGGACCCGCCGTGTATTTTTCTGCTTCATTTTGGCTTTTTCTGGAACAAATAAGATGAGGAGCTCTGCGTAACGTGAACCGATTCATCACTACACCGTACAGCGCAAAAGTAGAAGAAATTAAACGAGAGGAAGTCTGACACGGGGCCACGCGGGCGGCGCATTTCACAATGAAGCACATGGCTCGTGTTTACATTACGGTGTCACATGGTGATGTCCGACCTGGATTACATTTGAGAATAGGGACGATGATGGAAGAAAAACTACTGCTTAATTTGGATTGTATGGATGTATGGACAGCACATGTACAGCAGCAGATGGAGGAGTGAGGGAGCCTGAAGTCTGAGATTAATCTCTCTTTTTACACATAAATGCAGCATTTACGTTGCTTCTATGTATAAACAGTAGTTACAGCACGAGCTCCCATAATGTATACGTGCAGTTTGGGTCAGGTAAGTTGTAGTTTTGTCAGCACTATGCCACGACCCCTTTTAGTCGACTAATCGCTGCTCAGGGCTTGTTTTTAGTCGACCAAGAAAAGCTTTAGTCGGGGACAGCCCTATTAGCCAGGACCGTAGCCAAGATTTTAAAAATACTAAAGTTCAGTTCCTGTCCTCATTAAACATCCACATTAACCTGCCAGTTAAACAAGTAATTTATCTGATGACGATGGCGCCTTGTTTGGAGTGCTGTAAATAGTGCTGCTTTTGACAGGACGTAGCATCGTGAAGCTCAAAATGTTAGCGCCACTTTATTTGGCGCTCTTTATGTAATTATGGTGCGTTCATGTGGTCCTCGGGAACTCGGGCGAACGACTTCCCCAGTTGGGGAATTCACGTGAACGCTCACTCAACTGGGCAAAACGACTGAGGAACTCGGATCAAAACAGCCCGACTTCCGCACCTGACTGCGGAAATCAGCTGATTTGTTCTTTTATCGTCTAATATGGAGCTTTTAAGTTAAAGACAGCTACTTTGTTTTATTTAGTGTTAGCTGTCTTCATCCTCGTAGTAACAAAATTGCGAGTGAAATGCCTGACATCAACGTTAGCAAAAAAGTAAAAAAAACATAATAACGTTTAGCCTTTGAGACGCTAACACATGTAAATGATTAGCTCGGCTAAGCGCTAATCAATGATAAAAGACCATTTTTATTTGATGACGTCAAAATCCCCACTTTTCCCACATAATGACCACATGAACACAAACCAACTGGGGACAATGGCGTCACATCTCCCCAGTCCACATGAATGCACCATTAAAACGCCTTTTTTCATCCAAAGTGCATGTTGCAATAAAAGATAATACACACATTTTCCCTTTTAATACTGAAACTGATATACTGTCCATCTCTAGGATATTTTTCACCAGCCCCATCTTCATCCATGTTGGATCTTCAAGATGTCCAGCAAACAACAAACTAGAAAGAGAAACCGGAAAAGATCACATTTTGAAAATGAACAACTGCCCTCTTCCTACACCGCCGAAAGATGGGCGCGACGTAATTTGCGGCCAATGTCGGCGCTTCTGCTTTGTGTTGGAAGATACCAATTCACTGAGAGGGGGGAGCGTAAAGTCAATGTCATATCGCCATAATCACTACTGAGTTAACTATGGTCACGAGCACTTTTTCTTTAACCTAAAATACGTCTGGATAATATTATGTGACAGACAGTCGCATTAACAGCCTATCATACTGTAGCGTAGTGTTGCTGTGTTCCGCTCACTTTGTGCTAGTTATATAATATATAACTAGCACAAAATTGGAATCTCTCTCCCACATATTATGTGGGAGAGAGATTCCGGTTTTAATGTTGGTTTTTGTTCTACATCTATTGTTATTACTGTCCTTGGCGTTAGTGTTGTTACTTGTATTGGTTATATAGGGGCACGAGACGTCGCCATTTACTGTTGACTGTTTTAAGTGTGGTTCTTTGAATCTCAAAGGACATAACTGTTTTTACCTAATAAACGGCACGCTGGATTTTGGGCGGAGAAGTGCTTCTAAATCTCTCTCGTGTGACTTTATTACTCTCGAAACGTCACAATACTTTAAACATGTATGGCAATATTGTACCCCCTCCCCTTTAGCTAAGAAGCTAAGTATCTAGTTTTTGGGAAATGCGCGTTGGGACATGAGACATGACGTGAGCTCAAGAAAACGACGTTAGTTGAACGAATTGTAACTGTGAGGTCACTCAGTTGCTGACGTTATTGAGCCATATCAACAAACTGCACAGCCGCAGTCCGAACGTTTGGCTGCTAGTGCTGCTACCACCACATTAAAAGAAAACACCCGCTATACTTACGTGATGATATCCAGCCAACTGATGAAGAAAAGGGAGGTCAGACGCCCGTGGAGGGGCGAGACGCAGATGCACGATCCAGCTTGCCGCTTCAAGTAGCGGCAAGTAACGCTAGCATTCTTTCGAATGCTAGCGTTAGCTTGTTTTGTTGAGGTAATGAAACGTGGCGCGATGCACAGTTTGTATCCACCTTATTCCTACGCCCCATGAGCCTTTGGTGAAAGATGTGGCCTCGTTACATACGCCGCTCCACGTGGAAAAAGGCCATGACTGTAGTTTAATTATGTCAGAGGTTTTGCACAAAAAACGAGCAGAAAAAGTTGGAATGCTCTTTGTATATCCAAGTATTTAAAATGCCATGACCCAGTTCAGCCTGTGTGGCCTCACGGGGCTCGGGTCATCTCACTCGAACAGTGTGAGGTCAGTCAGGCGTGGGTTAACAGTGTTTATTTACCTCCGTGGGCTCAGGTTTTCTTCATACATGTATGTGCGTCAGTAGCATTTAGCATGTTCAAAATCGCCTCAAACATGTCAGTTTAAGGCCAGTTTTAGGAAATCCCAAACACGGCATGTTCCAGAGCCACAAGTGTCACTTTCTCTGTTTCTTTTTAATAAACCACGAACAGCGTAACGTGTTCCAGAGCTGCGCGAGGACGTCTTTACAAATGTTACGGAGGCTGATCGTTTGGACAGTCATCTTAAAATGTGAAAAAAAAAAGAAATGATTTATTTGACCTTTATTTAACCAGGAAAGTCCCACTGAGATTAAGAATCTCTTTTTCAGGGGAGTCCTGGCCCCAGAGGGGAACCTATTGTACATGTTTTTAGTGGTAGGGGAAACCGGAGTACCCTGAGGAAACCTACGCAGACACGGGGAGAACATGCAAACTCCACACAGAAAGGCCCCGTCCTGGTGGGAATCGAACCCAGGACCTTCTAGCTGTGAAGCACGAGTGCTAACCGCTGCGCTACCGTGCCGCCCAAAATAAGCTTTTTGAGCAGACTTACTGCTCAAATAAATACATTTAAACAACGTATTGTTGCAAACTGGAACTTTTCCTGATGGTATGAAAGTAGCAAAAGTGATTCCTCTGTTCAAGGCAGGAGATAAACATCTCTTTACAAACTACAGGCCTGTTTCCCTTTTACCGCAATTCTCCAAAATCGTAGAAAGGTTTTTAACTCTAGACTTGACAGCTTTATTGAAAGAAACAATTTACTCTCGGACAATCAGTTTGGTTTTAGGAACAATCACTCAACCTCACACGCGCTCTGTGATATAACTGAAGAAATAACTAATTCTGTAGATAACAAGAAATATGCAATAGGGTTATTTATTGACCTGAGTAAAGCATTTGATAAACTACGATATATTAATTAATAAACTAGAACATTATGGAATTGCTTTTACCTGAGTAAAAGCAAAATTATGATATTTGGCAACTGTAATTCCAATGCTCAGGAAGCAATTCAGATAGAGGGTGTTGTTATCGAGCGAGTGCATGAAATCAAATTCCTTGGGGTGATTATTGATGACAGAATTACTTGGAAATCTCATATTAAATATATATCTACGAACATTTCTCGAAGCATTTCAGTAATAGCAAAAGGAAAGCACATTTCATACCGTGCCGAAAATAAACCGCTATGTGAAACGAAAACTCGCCCTGGAAACCAACGTAAACCAAAGGCTCAGAGCGACTTCCGGCATCTTACTGGAAATTTCCCCCATCCTCGTTTCTACATGAGCCGCCCCAGGAATAAGGTGGATACGAATGTAATTTCGCTGTAGCTGTGTTGTGTTTGACACACGTTTCCTTCATTCCTCTTCCTTATTTTTGTCTGTCCGAACCTGACTTCAAATCATTCACAAAATCCACTTTGCTCCAATAAAAGTGTTTTATTTTTTGACATGCATCACACCCTGGTACTTTTTCAAATTTTAAGTATTTCAAATTTACTCAAGTATTATACTTTTCTAAATGTCATATCTCGGTTTTGACCTCTTAACCCCCGCCTGAACCGAGCACATTTGCCTTTAATTTGTGCTGCGTGACGTCACTTTGTGCTGCGTGACGTCACTTTGTGCTGCGTGACGTCACTTTGTGCTGCGTGACGTCACTTTGTGCTGCGTGACGTCACGTTGTGCTGCGTGACGTCACTTTGTGCTGCGTGACGTCACTTTGTGCTGCGTGACGTCACTTTGTGCTGCGTGACGTCACTTTGTGCTGCGTGACGTCACGTTGTGCTGCAGGACGTCACGTTGTGCTGTGTGACGGCCGTCGCTCTGCTGCTCGGGGTATAAAAGCCAAGTCTCGCACACGCCCTCGTAGCGAGTTGGAGTTGGAATAGTGAGCGAGTATTTTATCAATTTTCAGGTTAGCAATTTATTAGCATAGTATTTAGTTACTTCTTTAGTGTTTCTAGTGTAGTTACTTTAGTGTTTCTAGTGTAGTTACTTTAGCGTTTCTAGTGTAGTTACTTTAGTGTTCCTAGTGTAGTTACTTTAGTGTTTCTAGCGTAGTTACTTTAGTGTTTCTAGTGTAGTTACTTTAGTGTTTCTAGTGTCGTTACTTTAGTGTTTCTAGTGTAGTTACTTTAGTGTTTCTAGTGTAGTTACTTTAGTGTTTCTAGTGTAGTTACTTTTGTGTTTCTAGTGTAGTTACTTTAGTGTTTCTAGTGTAGTTACTTTAGTGTTTCTCGTGTAGTTACTTTAGTGTTTCTAGTGTAGTTACTTTAGCGTTTCTAGTGTAGTTACTTTAGTGTTTCTAGTGTAGTTACTTTAGTGTTTCTAGTGTCGTTACTTTAGTGTTTCTAGTGTAGTTACTTTAGCGTTTCTAGCGTAGTTACTTTAGTGTTTCTAGTGTAGTTACTTTAGTGTTTCTAGCGTAGTTACTTTAGTGTTTCTAGTGTAGTTACTTTAGTGTTTCTAGTGTAGTTACTTTAGTGTTTCTAGTGTAGTTACTTTAGCGTTTCTAGTGTAGTTACTTTAGTGTTTCTAGCGTAGTTACTTTAGTGTTTCTAGTGTAGTTACTTTAGCGTTTCTAGTGTAGTTACTTTTGTGTTTCTAGTGTAGTTACTTTAGCGTTTCTAGTGTAGTTACTTTAGTGTTTCTAGTGTAGTTACTTTAGCGTTTCTAGTGTAGTTACTTTAGTGTTTCTAGCGTAGTTACTTTAGTGTTTCTAGTGTAGTTACTTTAGCGTTTCTAGTGTAGTTACTTTTGTGTTTCTAGTGTAGTTACTTTAGCGTTTCTAGCGTAGTTACTTTAGTGTTTCTAGTGTAGTTACTTTAGTGTTTCTAGCGTAGTTACTTTAGTGTTTCTAGTGTAGTTACTTTAGTGTTTCTAGTGTAGTTACTTTTGTGTTTCTAGTGTAGTTACTTTAGCGTTTCTAGTGTAGTTACTTTAGTGTTTCTAGCGTAGTTACTTTAGTGTTTCTAGTGTAGTTACTTTAGTGTTTCTAGTGTAGTTACTTTAGTGTTTCTAGCGTAGTTACTTTAGTGTTTCTAGTGTAGTTACTTTTGTGTTTCTAGTGTAGTTACTTTAGCGTTTCTAGTGTAGTTACTTTAGTGTTTCTAGCGTAGTTACTTTAGTGTTTCTAGTGTAGTTACTTTAGTGTTTCTAGCGTAGTTACTTTAGTGTTTCTAGTGTAGTTACTTTAGCGTTTCTAGTGTAGTTACTTTAATGTTTCTAGCGTAGTTACTTTAGTGTTTCTAGTGTAGTTACTTTAGTGTTTCTAGTGTAGTTACTTTAGTGTTTCTAGCGTAGTTACTTTAGTGTTTCTAGTGTAGTTACTTTTGTGTTTCTAGTGTAGTTACTTTAGCGTTTCTAGTGTAGTTACTTTAGCGTTTCTAGTGTAGTTACTTTAGCGTTTCTAGTGTAGTTACTTTAGTGTTTCTAGTGTAGTTACTTTAGCGTTTCTAGTGTAGTTACTTTAGCGTTTCTAGTGTAGTTACTTTAGTGTTTCTAGTGTAGTTAACGAACTCCCGCCTTATGCTGGAGTTTGCAAAGATCATTTTCCGCGTGATTCCTTCGCCAACTTGATGGAGTTTGAGCTGGTTTTGCTAAGAAGCGCCTTTTGAAGAGCGAGGCTGTCCCCACCCTTGGTCTTCCACAACTGAGGAAGGAGCTGCCCACACTGCTGCCCAGCCAACCTGGAGATTTTGGGCGCCAATCTGAGGTGAGTGAGCAAAATAATGACTGAAACAACTAATAATGATGATTTGGTGCTTATAATAGCAGTCTTTGTAGCTGCAGTGTTAGAGACATTTGGTCAAGGGCTGTAGACTTGTCACCTTTTGGTGGAAATCGCCGTTTTGATTTTGAAAAAGGTCATCCACGTATATCGTGCATATCTATAATAAAACATATTTGTAGGGGCTCTGTGTAGGAGACCCGGTGCCGTGCTCACAACAGCGCTAATAACAATGACTGTTGAATGCACCAAAGGGGCCTTTTCAGTGCCACAACTGCCCTGTTCCAGCTCCAGGGGGCGCTGACTGCGCCTCCAGACTGGTGTTCAACATCCCCCTGCACCGCTAGGGAACTGCGCGGGTCTGCAGAACGAGTCGGCGCTGTAATGCTGAGTTTAGCGCAGTCTGCTCACGGTTTTGTTGTTCAGTCTGTTTGCTCGTGGAGGAGCCGAATAACTTTGGCCTCGAGTTGTCGTAAGCTAACGCGATCTCCAGGACATGACTGTCACTAGTGTTTGTGTTTATCACGTTCACGTAGCTGTGTTGAACAACGTTATTAAAATAAAGCGCTATAGTCTCCATGGTTACAGTAGGCTAAAGTTGCATCTCCTGAAGCTATGTAGCTAACTTTTCAACATATTAAAAGTAATAAAACTATAACGTCAGGATTAGTATTTTATCCTGTGCCTTTTGCAGTCACTGCTCACTGCAGTGTAAAACTGAACACAGAAGCATAGCCAAAAACAGGTAAATACAAACAGTAAAAATCCAAGTAAATCCTAAAACATGAAAACGTATTACCCCAATACCCCGCATGTCATGTACCATAATATTTAGCAGAAAGCCTGTTTAATAGATCTACAATAGACACGTGTCTTAGCACACAAGCTTCAAGCCAGTGCTGGGATCATCATCTACTACTCCGATATAAAATGAAATGATCTACACTGCAGAAGTTTGTTTTACTGTACCACTATACAAATAAAAGTATTTTTAAAATGATTTGTTATTATTACTAATATTATTACTTGTGTTTTCAGCCTAAAGCAACCAGAGAAATGGCCTGTCAGACTGATCCAATCATCAGCAGAAATGCATGTGTCCTGGCCAATGTGAAACCTAGCAGGCGGAGCAAAGGTGATTAGTCTTTTATAACATTGTCTGTATAATACACTATTTGAATTGTACAAGAGTTTCATTTTGCTTTGGACTTGCTGTTTGGTGCTACTGTAACTATTTCTTAGTGCTATTAATAATGTGTTTTTCTTTATTCTTTTAAACAGGCTTGCAGGTGCAGGCTCCACATAACAGCGTCAGCGTTCCATGTGATACCGGGACCTTCATGGAAATCCCGCTTCCTGAAAGTCCCCGGGCGGCCCCCACACCTCTGAAAAGGAAAAGGTGTGAGGTGTCTGCGTCTGACCCCAGCTTCCATCTGAACGACAATTCTCTGAACTGTTCAAGGTAAACATTATGGGGGGAAATAATCCATTTGTAATATTTTAAAATATACGTTGGAACAAATTGGATTGTATTCTCTTCTCTCTCTGCAACATAGCGCCCTCTCCCCACAAAGCCAAAAAGTACATTGTTCACGAGGACCAACTGCTGGCGCTTTTCCAGAAATGTCCTCTCTGCACTCGTCATTGTTTAGTTGAAACAACCACATTGGGCACACTCCTCCGGGTGAAACAGCAGTGTCCAGCCTGTGATTACTTCAACGACTGGTCCAGCCGAGGGTGAAGGATATCCCTGCTGGAGATCTTCAGCTTTGTGCTGCTGTCCTCTTCACCGGCTCGTGTTTTGGTCAGGATTCCAAGGTATTGCAAACTTATCTGTATTGACTATGTTTCCATATCGGTCAGTTGGTAATATTACTTTATATTTTATAGTTCCTGGGGGCTTTCAACATTCAAGGGCTGTCGGAGCAAACCTTTCACAAGCATCAGGCCAAGCTCCTCATCCCGACGGTCAGCTGGCAGTGGAAGCTTGAGCAGGATGAAAATATCAGGGAGGCAGCTGCTGGTGGGGCTGTGACACTGGGCGGGGATATGCGCGCTGACTCTCCAGGTAAGTCCTTTATTAATGAATAAAGATTATTCTTGTGTTTCAATAAAAGTTTGTCAAAGTGTAATGTGCATTTCTGCAGGACATTCAGCCAAATATAGTAGCTATACTATGATGAATCTGCAAAGTAACAGCGTAATTGAAATCCAACTTGTCCAGGTAAAACTCCACCATGACTACATTTGAACATTTAATTAGGGATCATTGTGCGCATTTCTGAAGAGCATTCTGTTCTCTTTCAGAGCAATGAAGTTGGTAACAGTGTAAGGATGGAGAAGGAGGGATTTATACGCAGTCTGACCATGCTGGAAGAGAGGGGGGTCAAAGTACAGGCCATTGTGATGGACAGACACACAGGGGTGCAGAAGTATATAAGGGAGGAAAAAAAGGACATCACTCAGTATTTTGACCCTTGGCACATGGGAAAGGGTATGTATTGAGGGAAAAATTAGCATACAAAATATATATATGTATATCTAATCTATGCATATCCACTTTTTCATAGGAATTGGGAAGAAGATTAATGGGCTGGCGAGAAAAAAGAGCACTCAGGATGTGGGCCAATGGAGGAAGAGCGTCAGCCTCGACCTCCTCCTCAGGAGGAGAAGCTGTGGCTAAGTGGACTTCTGTGGCCAACCACATACAGGATGTTCACGCTCATGACAATGCCCTGTTCCCATGCTGTCAACACGAGCCTCTGGTTGGAGAAAGAGCAAGGCAGTGGCTCAAACCAAGTATGTAATGACAATGCTATTATTTGATTATATTTTAAGTTATTTTGATGATAGCTATCACGGTTTGTGAAAAGTGTGCATTTAAAAACTCCCTAAATGCAGTACTTACGCCTAAATATTTAAAAAAAGGTATGGGGTACAGCCATTATAATGACATCATCGTACTCCATTTAACATGAGCTTTCAGAAAATGCCTTTAATTTGCCTCTACTATAGAAAGTATTTGTTTCACTTCAGCCCGATGCCTCCTTCCAGACATACTTTTACACAGCGGTTCAACATGGACAAAACAGAAAGTTTTATAAAGTTTTATAGTTCATAATTAAAGTTTATAATTAAACCATCAGGTTTTGTTTAATAGTGATTAAAGATATGTCAGCTGTGCACAATTAATTGTATTTTAACAAATTTGTACTGTATTTTAGCCAAAAATGTTATAGTAAGTGGCCAGGGCCTATTAGCTAATTGATAAAAATAAAATATTGTCTCCTCTCATCCAAAAGGCTTTGTCAAAAACACTACACACTACACTACCAAAAACACAAGTTTCCAGCTCAGCTGCGGACTACTCAATACTACAGGGAGGGGTTTTCACTTCATCTACTGAGTACAGATGATTGCTCTAGAACAGGGGTCACCAACCTTTTTTCAGCCAAGGGCGACTTCAAGAGCATTGAGTTGTTCGAGAGCTACCAGTTAAAAACAAATCCTAAAGACTTAAACGTACCCTGTTTCCTTATAGGATATTGACTCCATATGATATCAATAGCCCCAGCCTCCGTTATGTGCAACTTCTACAGAACCAGCTCCATCACTGTGTGGCTCTTCTACAGAGGGACTATAGAGAGCATCCTGACCAGCTCCATCGCTGTGTGGTTCTTCTACAGAGGGACTATAGAGAGCGTCCTGACCAGCTCCATCACTGTGTGGCTCTTCTACAGAGGGACTATAGAGAGCATCCTGACCCGCTCCATCACTGTGTGGTTCTTCTAAAGAGGGACTATAGAGAGCATCCTGACCAGCTCCATCACTGTGTGGCTCTTCTACAGAGGGACTATAGAGAGCGTCCTGACCAGCTCCATCACTGTGTGGCTCTTCTACAGAGGGACTATAGAGAGCGTCCTGACCAGCTCCATCACTGTGTGGCTCTTCTACAGAGGGACTATAGAGAGCGTCCTGACCAGCTCCATCACTGTGTGGCTCTTCTACAGAGGGACTATAGAGAGCGTCCTGACCAGCTCCATCACTGTGTGGTTCTTCTACAGAGGGACTATAGAGAGCGTCCTGACCAGCTCCATCACTGTGTGGTTCTTCTACAGAGGGACTATAGAGAGCGTCCTGACCAGCTCCATCACTGTGTGGCTCTTCTACAGAGGGACTATAGAGAGCGTCCTGACCAGCTCCATCACTGTGTGGCTCTTCTACAGAGGGACTATAGAGAGCGTCCTGACCAGCTCCATCACTGTGTGGCTCTTCTACAGAGGGACTATAGAGAGCGTCCTGACCAGCTCCATCACTGTGTGGCTCTTCTACAGAGGGACTATAGAGAGCGTCCTGACCAGCTCCATCACTGTGTGGCTCTTCTACAGAGGGACTATAGAGAGCATCCTGACCAGCTCCATCACTGTGTGGTTCTTCTACAGAGGGACTATAGAGAGCATCCTGACCAGCTCCATCACTGTGTGGTTCTTCTACAGAGGGACTATAGAGAGCATCCTGACCAGCTCCATCACTGTGTGGTTCTTCTACAGAGGGACTATAGAGAACATCCTGACCAGCTCCATCACTGTGTGGTTCTTCTACAGAGGGACTATAGAGAACATCCTGACCAGCTCCATCACTGTGTGGTTCTTCTACAGAGGGAGTATAGAGAGCATCCTGACCAGCTCCATCACTGTGTGGTTCTTCTAAAGAGGGAGTATAGAGAGCATCCTGACCAGCTCCATCACTGTGTGGTTCTTCTACAGAGGGAGTATAGAGAGCATCCTGACCAGCTCCATCACTGTGTGGCTCTTCTACAGAGGGACTATAGAGAGCATCCTGACCAGCTCCATCACTGTGTGGTTCTTCTACAGAGGGACTATAGAGAGCATCCTGACCAGCTCCATCACTTTGAGGTTCTTCTACAGAGGGACTATAGAGAACATCCTGACCAGCTCCATCACTGTGTGGCTCTTCTACAGAGGGACTATAGAGAGCATCCTGACCAGCTCCATCACTGTGTGGTTCTTCTACAGAGGGACTATAGAGAGCATCCTGACCAGCTCCATCACTGTGTGGTTCTTCTACAGAGGGACTATAGAGAGCATCCTGACCAGCTCCATCACTGTGAGGTTCTTCTACAGAGGGACTATAGAGAACTTCCTGACCAGCTCCATCACTGTGTGGTTCTTTTACAGAGGGAGTATAGAGAGCATCCTGACCAGCTCCATCACTGTGTGGTTCTTCTACAGAGGGACTATAGAGAGCATCCTGACCAGCTCCATCACTGTGTGGTTCTTCTACAGAGGGACTATAGAGAGCATCCTGACCAGCTCCATCACTTTGAGGTTCTTCTACAGAGGGACTATAGAGAACATCCTGACCAGCTCCATCACTGTGTGGCTCTTCTACAGAGGGACTATAGAGAGCATCCTGACCAGCTCCATCACTGTGTGGTTCTTCTACAGAGGGACTATAGAGAGCATCCTGACCAGCTCCATCACTGTGTGGTTCTTCTACAGAGGGACTATAGAGAGCATCCTGACCAGCTCCATCACTGTGTGGTTCTTCTACAGAGGGAGTATAGAGCGCATCCTGACCAGCTCCATCACTGTGTGGTTCTTCTAAAGAGGGAGTATAGAGAGCATCCTGACCAGCTCCATCACTGTGTGGTTCTTCTACAGAGGGAGTATAGAGAGCATCCTGACCAGCTCCATCACTGTGTGGCTCTTCTACAGAGGGACTATAGAGAGCATCCTGACCAGCTCCATCACTGTGTGGTTCTTCTACAGAGGGACTATAGAGAGCATCCTGACCAGCTCCATCACTTTGAGGTTCTTCTACAGAGGGACTATAGAGAACATCCTGACCAGCTCCATCACTGTGTGGCTCTTCTACAGAGGGACTATAGAGAGCATCCTGACCAGCTCCATCACTGTGTGGTTCTTCTACAGAGGGACTATAGAGAGCATCCTGACCAGCTCCATCACTGTGTGGTTCTTCTACAGAGGGAGTATAGAGCGCATCCTGACCAGCTCCATCACTGTGTGGTTCTTCTAAAGAGGGAGTATAGAGAGCATCCTGACCAGCTCCATCACTGTGTGGTTCTTCTACAGAGGGAGTATAGAGAGCATCCTGACCAGCTCCATCACTGTGTGGCTCTTCTACAGAGGGACTATAGAGAGCATCCTGACCAGCTCCATCACTGTGTGGTTCTTCTACAGAGGGACTATAGAGAGCATCCTGACCAGCTCCATCACTTTGAGGTTCTTCTACAGAGGGACTATAGAGAACATCCTGACCAGCTCCATCACTGTGTGGCTCTTCTACAGAGGGACTATAGAGAGCATCCTGACCAGCTCCATCACTGTGTGGTTCTTCTACAGAGGGACTATAGAGAGCATCCTGACCAGCTCCATCACTGTGTGGTTCTTCTACAGAGGGACTATAGAGAGCATCCTGACCAGCTCCATCACTGTGAGGTTCTTCTACAGAGGGACTATAGAGAACTTCCTGACCAGCTCCATCACTGTGTGGCTCTTCTACAGAGGGACTATAGAGAGCGTCCTGACCAGCTCCATCACTGTGTGGTTCTTCTACAGAGGGACTATAGAGAGCATCCTGACCAGCTCCATCACTGTGAGGTTCTTCTACAGAGGGACTATAGAGAACTTCCTGACCAGCTCCATCACTGTGTGGCTCTTCTACAGAGGGACTATAGAGAGCGTCCTGACCAGCTCCATCACTGTGTGGCTCTTCTACAGAGGGACTATAGAGAGCGTCCTGACCAGCTCCATCACTGTGTGGTTCTTCTACAGAGGGACTATAGAGAGCGTCCTGACCAGCTCCATCACTGTGTGGTTCTTCTACAGAGGGACTATAGAGAGCGTCCTGACCAGCTCCATCACTGTGTGGTTCTTCTACAGAGGGACTATAGAGAGCATCCTGACCAGCTCCATCACTGTGTGGCTCTTCTACAGAGGGACTATAGAGAGCATCCTGACCAGCTCCATCACTGTGTGGCTCTTCTACAGAGGGACTATAGAGAGCATCCTGACCAGCTCCATCACTGTGTGGCACGGCGCCAGCACTGCCTCCTGCCGAAGGAGCCTCCAGCGCATCGTGAGAGCAGCGGAGAAGATCTGTGGAGCTCCTCTCCCCTCCATTAAGGACATGTACTAATCAGTCGACTTAAGTTTCATACACCACGTCAATCGAGAAGCTGAACTCCTTACCCTCCCTTCCACCCCTCTTCCCCCACCCCCCGCTCCACAATCAAGAATGAGAGAAATATAATTTCAAATCGTTCACATGGTTTGACAAATACAAAATCTTGAATCTTGAATCCTTTTCCAGGAACGGCTGAACTTTGATGTAATCTAGGAAATGTGTTTTATTGTGGATGTGTTTGCCCTCCCTACCACTGTTCATTACAAACAGGACACTGTTTGAAAAGGCCCGAGCCTGGATCATTGTGTTACCCAGAACAGGAGCTTGTTCGGACTTTCAGTATTAGCCGGGGCTCATCCACTTCAACACGGGCCAGTGTCTGGGATATGCAGCTTTGAAAACAGAAGGACTTCATTTGACCTCTCAGAGTGTGTGAGTGTGTGAGAGTGTGAGCGTGTGAGTGAGTGTGTGAGTGTGTGTGTCTGTATATATGGTTTATGGAGCCAATTGACCTGACTACTCACCAGCACTACGAGAACCTAAGGGGATTAGCAGGACTATGCTACGGTCCTCATAAACCAAGATTTTGTATTTTCATTTTTAGCATATAAAGAGCATAATTTCATTGTTTTTCTGAAGTCCTTTTAATGCTCAATGATAATATATCATGCACATATCAAGTTTTTTTAAATTCTTAGCTTTTAAAGACCATAAATTGAAAGTTTATTTGACGTCCATATAATACCCCAACCTGACTTCTTGTGTATGGAGTGTATGATGTGCTCCCCCTACCCTACTCTGGCGGTATTGAAGGCTCCATTGTGATTGGTTCTTTATGGGGACACGTGCGGGATATGTGTCCGGGCATGTTGAGTGATTTCGGAAGACATGTAATGGTAATGCGAAGAAGAAGGACCAAGAGAAAGTTCACTCCAAAGAAGACAAGAAAATATATTGGTAAGTATCTAGTCCTTGTTAAATATACGTTATCAAGTATTTTCTGAATGGAACTTAGCCCCGGCCTGGAGGATTTATCCCCGGGCTGGATGATTTGGGGACCGGGCTATTGGGTTTTGGAGCTGGCTGTGGAACTTAGCCCCAGCCTTGGTGAGTTTTCCCCGGCCTGGATGAGTTGGGGGGTGTAGTCCGAGGAGGGGTGCTTAAGAGTGGGTCCGAGATGTGGGCTGTGTGTCCCCGGAGGTCCAGAGGAGTCAGGGGGGCGAGTGTGTGCATGTAGGGCCGGGGTAGGAGTGCCCTGAGCCGGGTAGTGTAAGTGGAGTAGAGGGTGGGTCATTGTGGTGGATGTTGGTGCGGGGCTGGTAGCTTTAGGAGCAGGCTGGTCAGAGGAGGTCCAGAGGAGCCAGGGGGGCGAGTGTGTGCACGTAGGCCGGGGTTGGAGTGCCCTGAGCCGGGTAGTGTAAGTGGAGTAGAGGGTGGGTCATTGTGGTGGATGTTGGTGCGGGGCTGGTAGCTTTAGGAGCAGGCTGGTCAGAGGAGGTCCAGAGGAGCCAGGGGGGCGAGTGTGTGCACGTAGGCCGGGGTTGGAGTGCCCTGAGCCGGGTAGTGTAAGTGGAGTAGAGGGTGGGTCATTGTGGTGGATGTTGGTGCGGGGCTGGTAGCTTTAGGAGCAGGCTGGTCAGAGGAGGTCCAGAGGAGCCAGGGGGGCGAGTGTGTGCACGTAGGCCGGGGTTGGAGTGCCCTGAGCCGGGTAGTGTAAGTGGAGTAGAGGGTGGGTCATTGTGGTGGATGTTGGTGCGGGGCTGGTAGCTTTAGGAGCAGGCTGGTCAGAGGAGGTCCAGAGGAGCCAGGGGGCGAGTGTGTGCACGTAGGCCGGGGTTGGAGTGCCCTGAGCCGGGTAGTGTAAGTGGAGTAGAGGGTGGGTCATTGTGGTGGATGTTGGTGCGGAGCTGGTAGCTTTAGGAGCAGGCTGGTCAGAGGAGGTCCAGAGGAGCCAGGGGGGCGAGTGTGTGCACGTAGGCCGGGGTTGGAGTGCCCTGAGCCGGGTAGTGTAAGTGGAGTAGAGGGTGGGTCATTGTGGTGGATGTTGGTGCGGGGCTGGTAGCTTTAGGAGCAGGCTGGTCAGAGGAGGTCCAGAGGAGCCAGGGGGGCGAGTGTGTGCACGTAGGCCGGGGTAGGAGTGCCCTGAGCCGGGTAGTGTAAGTGGAGTAGAGGGTGGGTCATTGTGGTGGATGTTGGTGCGGGGCTGGTAGCTTTAGGAGCAGGCTGGTCAGAGGAGGTCCAGAGGAGCCAGGGGGGCGAGTGTGTGCACGTAGGCCGGGGTTGGAGTGCCCTGAGCCGGGTAGTGTAAGTGGAGTAAAGGGTGGGTCATTGTGGTGGATGTTGGTGCGGAGCTGGTAGCTTTAGGAGCAGGCTGGTCAGAGGAGGTCCAGAGGAGCCAGGGGGGCGAGTGTGTGCACGTAGGCCGGGGTAGGAGTGCCCTGAGCCGGGTAGTGTAAGTGGAGTAGAGGGTGGGTCATTGTGGTGGATGTTGGTGCGGGGCTGGTAGCTTTAGGAGCAGGCTGGTCAGAGGAGGTCCAGAGGAGCCAGGGGGGCGAGTGTGTGCACGTAGGCCGGGGTTGGAGTGCCCTGAGCCGGGTAGTGTAAGTGGAGTAGAGGGTGGGTCATTGTGGTGGATGTTGGTGCGGGGCTGGTAGCTTTAGGAGCAGGCTGGTCAGAGGAGGTCCAGAGGAGCCAGGGGGGCGAGTGTGTGCACGTAGGCCGGGGTAGGAGTGCCCTGAGCCGGGTAGTGTAAGTGGAGTAGAGGGTGGGTCATTGTGGTGGATGTTGGTGCGGGGCTGGTAGCTTTAGGAGCAGGCTGGTCAGAGGAGGTCCAGAGGAGCCAGGGGGGCGAGTGTGTGCACGTAGGCCGGGGTTGGAGTGCCCTGAGCCGGGTAGTGTAAGTGGAGTAGAGGGTGGGTCATTGTGGTGGATGTTGGTGCGGAGCTGGTAGCTTTAGGAGCAGGCTGGTCAGAGGAGGTCCAGAGGAGCCAGGGGGGCGAGTGTGTGCACGTAGGCCGGGGTAGGAGTGCCCTGAGCCGGGTAGTGTAAGTGGAGTAGAGGGTGGGTCATTGTGGTGGATGTTGGTGCGGGGCTGGTAGCTTTAGGAGCAGGCTGGTCAGAGGAGGTCCAGAGGAGCCAGGGGGGCGAGTGTGTGCATGTAGGGCCGGGGTAGGAGTGCCCTGAGCCGGGTAGTGTAAGTGGAGTAGAGGGTGGGTCATTGTGGTGGATGTTGGTGCGGGGCTGGTAGCTTTAGGAGCAGGCTGGTCAGAGGAGGTCCAGAGGAGCCAGGGGGGCGAGTGTGTGCACGTAGGCCGGGGTTGGAGTGCCCTGAGCCGGGTAGTGTAAGTGGAGTAGAGGGTGGGTCATTGTGGTGGATGTTGGTGCGGAGCTGGTAGCTTTAGGAGCAGGCTGGTCAGAGGAGGTCCAGAGGAGCCAGGGGGGCGAGTGTGTGCACGTAGGCCGGGGTAGGAGTGCCCTGAGCCGGGTAGTGTAAGTGGAGTAGAGGGTGGGTCATTGTGGTGGATGTTGGTGCGGGGCTGGTAGCTTTAGGAGCAGGCTGGTCAGAGGAGGTCCAGAGGAGCCAGGGGGGCGAGTGTGTGCATGTAGGGCCGGGGTAGGAGTGCCCTGAGCCGGGTAGTGTAAGTGGAGTAGAGGGTGGGTCATTGTGGTGGATGTTGGTGCGGGGCTGGTAGCTTTAGGAGCAGGCTGTGGAACTTAGCCCCAGCCTTGGTGAGTTTTCCCCGGCCCTGATGAGTTGGGGACCGGGGTATTGGGTTTAGGAGCTGGCTGTGGAACTTAGCCCCAGCCTGGGTGGTTCTTTGTAGGTTCAAGTATTGTCTGTTTATCTTTCAGAGTGACACTGGGAAGGACCAAAGGCAGGAGATGGCACAAGAAAAAAACAACCCAGACTCAGACCCAGACTATGTGGGTGATGAAGATTTAGATGAGCTCCCCCATCCAAATATATGGCTGACACAAAAGTCGGATACAAGTCTTGCTCCTGCTTCTAGTGCACCGGGAACCAGCCAGCAAGGTAGTTCTTCATACACCTCAGAGTTGCATTCAGAGAATGGTCCACAAAGAGGAGACCCACAGCGGACAAGTTCCATAAATTACTGCTTTGTCTGCGGTAAGCCCCAGAAGAAAATATCGAGACATCTTAAAACACACAAGACCAATGCAGAGATTGTACAAGTCTTTTCCCTTACTGATGTCAAGGAGCGCAACAAACGGATTGAAAAAATTAGGAATAAAGGGAACTTTTTACATAATCAAGCAGTATTACAAAGTGGGAAAGGGCAATTGAAAGTGAAGCGACGATGCAAAAAAAAAGCTTTGGATGGAAAGTTTATTCACTGCATGTATTGTCAAGGCATGTTTCTCCGCAAAGAACTATGGAGGCATACTCGCAGGTGCCCTCACAAACCCGAAGATGCAAACCAAGAAGAGACGTCTGGAAGGAGAAGGATCCTCGGCTCTGCATCAGCTCAGGATGCCGCCTTATGTGCGCAAATCTCGGGTGGGGTTTGGAAGCTTCTCAGTGTTATGAACGTGGATGAAGTTGGATCAGTTGTGCGAAATGACTTCTGTATTCTCCAGTTTGCCCAGTCACTTTACAACATTCATGGACAAGATACAACAAAGTATGAATACATAAGACAAAAACTGAGAGAAGTGGGACGTCTGCTGCTGTGCTTGCGGACAGATTTCTCTGTGCCGACCCTGGAAGATGCTGTTAGGCCTGCAAACTTTGAGAAAGTGGTACAAGCGGTCAAAAAGGTAGCAGGTTTTAATGATGACAATCTTTCGTACAAAACCCCGAGCCTTGCTCTTAAACTCGGCCACACACTGAATAAGATCTGCGACATCATCCACTGCCGGGGCTTGATGGCAGAAGATGAGAAGCTGGTGAAGTATACTGAAACATTTAAGAAGTTGCTCAGTACCAAGTGGAAAGAATATGTATCTCACAATGCCCTTAACACACTGAGTGATGCCAAGTTTAATAAACCGTTAACCTTACCATTCACTGAAGATGTTGTGAAACTTCACAAGTTTTTGGAAAAGGCAGCAGAAGAGGCCACAAGCAAACTGCAAGAAACAGATGATGCTCAAACTTATGCCCGTCTTGCCATGGTGTTGCTCACACAAATCATTGTGTTCAACCGTCGGCGAGCTGGAGAGGTTTCCAAAATGCCTCTGAAACATTTTCTGGAGAGGGATAATCAACAACTTCATGCGGATGTAAGCCTTGGTTTATCGGACACAGAAAAGAAGCTCTGCCGGTATCTAAGTCGCGTGGAAATTATGGGTAAAAGAGGGAGAAAAGTTGCAGTTCTTCTCCCCCGACCTGTTGTCAATGGTCTTACACTACTCACAAATAAGAGGAAAGAATGTGGTGTGTCTCCCTCAAACCCATTCTTATTTGCACGACCCAAAGCACCAACCCATTATAGAGGAAGTGACTGCCTGAGACGTTTCTCCACACAGTGCGACACAAAGTACCCCGAGCACCTCCGGTCGACGGGTCTCAGGAAACATGTGGCCACGCTATCTCAAGTCTTAAACCTCCAGGAGAATGAGCTGGATCAGGTGGCAGACTTCCTTGGACATGATATCCGCGTACACAGGGAATTCTACAGACTGCCTGTTCCAACAACACAACTTGCAAAGATATCCAAAGTATTGCTTTTAATGGAGAAGGGATCCATTTCCTCGCTAAAAGGAAAGACGCTGGAGGAGATTGAACTTGAAGGTTTGTTAAATGTATCTCTTATCTGGGTGTGCATGTAGGGCCGGGGTAGGAGTGCCCTGAGCCGGGTAGTGTTAGTGGAGGAGAGGGTGGGTCATTGTGGTGGATGTTGGTGCGGGGCTGGTAGCTTTAGGAGCAGGCTGGTCAGAGGAGGTCCAGAGGAGCCAGGGGGGCGAGTGTGTGCACGTAGGCCGGGGTAGGAGTGCCCTGAGCCGGGTAGTGTAAGTGGAGGAGAGGGTGGGTCATTGTGGTGGATGTTGGTGCGGGGCTGGTAGCTTTAGGAGCAGGCTGGTCAGAGGAGGTCCAGAGGAGCCAGGGGGGCGAGTGTGTGCACGTAGGCCGGGGTTGGAGTGCCCTGAGCCGGGTAGTGTAAGTGGAGTAGAGGGTGGGTCATTGTGGTGGATGTTGGTGCGGGGCTGGTAGCTTTAGGAGCCGGCTGGGGATCTTAGCCCCAGCCTTGGTGAGTTTTCCCAGGCCTGGTGGCTTTAGGAGCGGGCTGATTGAATTGAATCCCCCTTTTGTTTTTAGATGAAATTCCCATCAGTGCAGATGAGGCCGAAGAGGAGAGTCACAGTGACTCGGGGGACTCTGCTGAGAAACAAGCGGCAACTGTGGTTATAGATGATGACCCGATCGACATAGCTGATGGAGATACCTCTGATTTTGAAGGCAAGTTCTTCTGTTTACTCTTGTAGTAGTCTTGCTCTGACTTATTCACATTGTTTTGTTTAAATTAATTCCTAATTTTCCTTTTCAGAGGCAGCACAGAGGCCTGCAAAGCAACCTGGACCAAAACGCAGAGTGACAAAAAGAGCATGGTCAAAGACTGAAGAAGCAGCTGTAATGCGGCATTTTAAAAAACACATCAAGAGAGGAAAACTGGCCACAAAAAATGAAGTAACTCAGTGTAAGCAAGCAGAAATGGCCTTAAGTCAGAGAACACTGCAGAATATAAGAGACTTTGTGAGAAATCGTGGACTAGCACATAAAAGACAACTAAAGGTAAAAGATGGATAAGCATGGAGTGTATGTATGAAGAACATTAAAACTTTTCCAGCCTCTAATTGTGGTTCATCCATCCATCCATTTTCTCCCACTTGTCTGTTGCCGGGTCGTGGAGGCAGCCGTTGGAGCTGCCCAAATCACATAGCACCAGTCCCCTATGGCTCCTCCTGCAGGTGGTGGGTCCACGGAAGGACGGCCTCATGGTTCCAAACGGGCCTGTTGGTCTCTCATAGGGGAATTGTGGTTCAGTTATGTTTAAAGTCCTCATAATTCATCTTTGGTCCTCATGAACCACCTTCTGGTCGGTGGCTGTGTATAGACAACCGTAGCTGATACAAGGATGTTAAATAGACCTAAATTTTTTTCAGATTTTTTACAGTTAGTCTATCCAGAGCTTATCTCTCTAGGACCTTGGGAAACCATAGTCCTCTTAAACCACACCAGGGTTGGTTTTTCCAAAAGGTCAACATAAACCATAAAACCACGTATGTGTGTGTGTGTGAGTGTGTGAGTGTGTGAGTGAGTGAGTGAGTGAGTGAGTGTGTGAGCGTGTGAGCGAGTGTGTGAGTGTGTGAGTGTGTGAGTGAGTGAGTGAGTGAGTGAGTGTGTGAGTGTGTGAGTGTGTGAGTGAGTGAGTGAGTGAGTGAGTGAAGGCCTAGCCCCTGCGGGCACAGCACACCACTGCTATCTGGTCCCTGATTGATGACAACTCTCTCCATGTTGCACGATTTTCTTAAGTTCTGGAGAACAATGTGGAAGAACCAGTCTTTCTGTGCTTCAGTTTTTGTCTTTCCACCGTAGTGTGACTTTCCCCGTGTGACTGTGCGACGCCTGCTTTACTTCACGCTAACTCATTCACTTTCGATGTTGACATTAGCGATAGCACAGACAATGGACCGAGGGCCTCCTTCTAATGGGGATAAAGGAAATCTGAGCGTGCATTTTTGTGCCATCTGCAGGAAGTGAATGCAGGATAAAATTGCTGACGTTTTACAGTTCCTTCCTTGCTTTAAAGGGGAGATGCTCTCTCCCCTACTCTGCTTGCTAGGGAACCTCACAATACTCAACAATAACACAATCAACCTCAAACTAGGTCTCATAGCTCTAACCAAGAAAACTATCTTCATGAACCGTATTAATCATTGGAAAAATCTTCTCACAGACTTTATTACAATGGCATACACACCGCCCCCACACTGTTCCTCAGCAGAACCCGAACCCTACAATCCAACCCTTGCTGATTTAGTATTGCTTTAGTCTCATTTGTTTCGCTCCATCTCTAACTCTTCTGTCCCTAATTTTACTGTGTCTGAGAGCCAACCCCCCCTTAACTCCCCCACACCATTATACCACACGCACGCATGCACTCCTAACCCATTGCCATGCAGTTGTTTTTGTATTTGCTTTAATGTTGTTGTTGTCATTGTTATCGCATCGTGATCTCTACCACTCTCTTTCACACAATCTCCCCCCTCCACTTCCATTTTTGTGATTCACTTTGATCTTGATCTGTATTTAGTAATAGTGATTTCAAAAATGTGTGTTATTGATGCTATAGTAACAATGGTAATAGTGATACTTTATTGTGATGACCTTTATAGTTATTTATACATATACTAGTCTCTTGCCATTAAAAAAAATAAAAAATCTAACACAAACAAACAATACACAAGCTCTGAGGTTGGCAGGGCAGAAGGGATGTGCTTACAGGGACAGTATATCTGCCCAGGTGGGCACTTCTTTTAATGTATCTTAGTTCATTTTAGTTTAGATCTAGGAAGGGGAAAACAAGAAAGAAAATACAGCAATACTGATATAGATCAGGGGCAGAATGGTGGAGAACAGATGTATAAAAAAGAAGTAATTTTGTGATCATAAAGTAATTTACCTGGCTGGTATCAAGGATGATGACAGTGACTATTGAACATGACTGTGATTATAATGATTATTATGATGATTATTATTAGATACAGTATAATGACAGTGTGGATGATGTTAGTAGTTGTAACGTTGTTGTTAAGCGCACTACGTTACGTTCCCAAAGTCACGGGTGGAACAACGTCACAGCAGACACAGGTGTGGTGAAAGTGGGAGATTCACTTACCCTGATTGAAGCGTGCACCATTAAATCCCAATTAGTTTGAATCAAGTGGTGAATAAGCACGGATATAAGCGGGAGCTAGCACTAGGTTGCATGTTGTCTCGTCAGGAGAGATGCGCCACCGGTAAGCAGCTGTTGTCTGTCCATTAAGCGAGCCGCGGTTTAAGTTTGTGTGTTTACTTTAACGTGTGCTAACGCTGTATGTGTACGGGCAGGACTAACTCTAACATTTGTAGGCTTGATAAAGGTTTGTTTGCAGTCTTATATTTAACGTTTTGACTGTTTGATTGTATCCAAGGCTATATCGCGGTAAATGTTTACATTACTGTTTTCATTGACATTGTCACGAGTACACTTCCTGTTGCAGTGCAGGCTGGGTAATGTGGTTGATAACGTTCACATCGGCAATGGTTTGCTATACTCAGCGTTACTATTTTAAACTACACACTGTTTACATTTAAAGCCGAGATACTGAGAGCATTTACTTTGGATTGGGCCATCGGTTTATGTGTACCATTACTGTGTAGCACGTTTGATTTAAGTATTGAAATGTGGCTTTTGTGTGTGCAATATTTGTGTACATGTGCAATGCTTAATATACGATTAATATGCTGCATTTGTTGTATATTCAGCTTACACAGTAAATATATTATACCATGGTTTTATAACACTAAACTATAATGTATTTTATGGTTGTATATGTATGTTTATATTAATTAGAATTTATAGGATAATGTATGTGGCTATCAATATTGATGTTACATTTTAGGTTTTCTATTCTGCAGGTTTATAACCTGCAATTTGTGGAATAAAACAACTGTATAAGGAAAATCAAACAAAGAAAATAAAATCACAAAGAGTTAAAACAACGTGTCCTCTCCTGACGCCCCGTTCGGTGGGGAGAATCATAAAGAACCGAACAGTTGTTGTGGATGAAGATGTTGATGATGATGACAATGATAACAATTCTAAATTTTTTCATTACAGTACGCGCACACACACACACACACATGCACATATCTCACAGCACGCCTACCAATACAGCCTAAATTCGTAGGTTTCTGTTGTCTGTCACAAGACCCCCATGGATAGCTCAACAAGGACCGTGACGTCGCCCGGTATGGCGCAACCGGGGCCCCACCCTGGAGCCAGGCCCGGGGTTGGGGCTCGAATGGGAGCGTCTGGTCTGGTGGTCGGGCCTCTGCCCATGGGGCCCGGCCGGGCACAGCCCGAACGGACGACGTGGGTCCGCCCTCCTGTGGACCCACCACCCGCAGAGGGATCCGTTGGGGTCGGGTGCAGAGCGGACTGGGTGGCAGTCGAAGGCAGGTGCCTCGACGACCTGGTCCGCGTGCGCAGCTTCTGGCGTTCGGGACATGGAACGTCACTTTGCTGTTTTATTTTTTTTAATTATTATTATTTCATCTTTTTCCACACTTAATGTATTTAAGTCTGGTATCAAATATATGCCAAATAATGTGGTTTATTTATCATACAGTATATTTGATACAAGATGCTTTTCCTGGTCGTCCTTCCTGTTTTGAAGCTTGACCCGGGACACCGGAGTGTTCCTTGAATAATGTATTCAGTGACTGAAGAGCCTTTGGGTGTTACAGTAAACTCAGGCTGTTGATAACTAGGTCAAACGCAGCCGCCGCTGACGGGAAACACCTGTGACATTACTTAGTAACAGATTACTGTAATCAGATTACTTTTTTCAGTAACTAGTAATCTAACGCGTTACTGTTTCCAAACAAGTAATCAGATTTAAGTTACTTTTCCAAATCAGTATGAATTACTATTTTGTCATTTTCCTTTGGAAAAAAATACATTTATTTTTGCATCTGTCACGTTTTTAGCCTAAAAATGTCACGTTTTTAGCCTAAAACATTAACACTGGGGGGAGCGATGGAAACACGTGACTTTTCTGAGTCTGCGTCGGCTTCGTTGATGTTACTGTTAAAACACACATTCAATAAAGTCAGTGTTGGTAAAAGGGTTTGTCATTAGTGTGTTGAGGCGGTGGAAGCCGAAGCTGAATGTAACTAATAAAGTAACTTGTAATGTAACTTAGTTACTTTTAAAATTAAGTAATCAGTAATGTAACTAAGTTACTTTTCAAAAGAGTCATCAGTAATCAGTAATATATTACTTTTTCAAGTAATCTGGGCCAACACTGGACATACCGCACCGTCTAAGGCTTCAAACGGATTACAGCCATACGGGTCGCCCCAGTGGCATCGAAGGATGGGCCGGAGGACAGTATAGCTTAACCATAAACAAATACCATTTTGGCGTCTACGTTTTCGTGTTATAGAAGGGTATTGTCTTTAAAATGTCTGCCTGTCTGTCCACAAGTTTTGGGGATAATTTTTTTCCATTTGTACATATATTATGGTAAACAAAATCAGTTTTTAAATGAAAACTACTAAAAGAAAGCAACCCCCAATATATCAAAATTGGATCTGATTTAAAGGTAAATCAATAAAAAAATAAAAAGCTGACCTGATACAGAAAAAAGTTGGTCTTTTTCAGATTCTGTGTTGCCAAAAATGAATGTTCTAAATCAGTTAAAACATTTGAGACATCTCACATACACCTCAGTGTTTAAGAATTGTTAAAACGTTTCTTATCCCTATTATATATGTGCAATATGGTTACGTGAAGTGTTACACCATAAAGTATAATTACACAAAATTAAACAATGTGGATTTTCTACACGGATAAAAAAGGGAACTATATGGTAAGGCATAATAATACCAGGAGTAATTCGGCATCTGCGCAGTGATATCTTCACTTTACTGTGCGGATGCCGAATATTATCATAACCGTAACCATATTTAAATAGGGAAGAGTTTGGAAGCTTCTATCTTCACCTCGTTTGGAGCTGTAGAGGAGAAGAGCGAGGCTAAATGCTAACGGCTAAATGCTAACGCCGTCTGTGCTGTGTTTACGTGACGGAAGGCACACGTGGAGACCAGACAGGTACAGATGAACTCGTCAAAGCTCAGGTAAGAACATATCTCAGTATGGAAAAACTGTTGCCTATTCCTTTAACCGGTAAAATATATAACATCAATAAATAAAAGATCCAACATTGTTTGAATGTATATATGTTAAAAACCTGGTTACAGCAAATGAAAAAATAATCTGTAATTACAAATCACGAGCTCTAACGTCGTCTGTTGATGTCGTTGTCGCCCCCCTCCCTCACCCCGGTCGCCCAAAAGTGTCCCTTATTTTCCTGTTCTCAAGTTGGGGACCCTGTCCGCGCTCCGCACACGGCTGTCCACATGCAGCGTTCATTTGTCCTAGAGGAGTGTGTTAGAGTATGTTGGAGGAGGGCGAGGGCCTTCCCCAGCCCGGACGGAGGGCTTGTTGAAAAGCGTAACCCAAACCTGCGGGAGACAAAGAGTGTTCTCATCAACATATTCCCGGACACAGTGATACTCCAGACCTATTGTCAGTGCATTTGTGGAGAATGACAGGCGTGGTACATCTGTGTGAACGCTTCCCTCTCTCGTCTGACTCGGTTCTGGGTGCAGTTTCAGGGTGGGGGTGATGACTGACATAAAAAGGTAGCCGTATTAATGCAACGACGCCTCTATCTACCACTATGGTTGAATATGTGTAACTTTTGATCTTCTTATACATTTGGAGCCATCGACTTACACCCATTGATTTGTGTGTTTCCCAGTGGACAAGAGGGTTGAGTTATAGTCCTTTGGGATCGGGGACCGGTCGACTCATTTTCCCTCTGACCTCAGCAGATAGTCTCTAAGTAAGGGGGAGGAGGAGTCAGCAATACACTGGGGCTTCACCACGCAACTGCCAGAAAGTAAAAATATATAAATAACTGGTAGGGCTGGGAAACTAATCGAAATCGCAATCTGTACTTCTTTAATCTCAATTGTCAAGGACTTTATAATCATTAGGTTTATATATGATTCTTTGGCAGGAATAGCACCTGGTTTTGGAGTTTAGACGAACCAATGGGAGATTATGTTGGTCTATTAAATGATACTGGAGGAAAGGCTTTGTTTGTTATTAAGCCGAGGTGTGTATAAAAGGCCTTGAATCAGGTACATGTATGTCTTTTATTACGAAAAAGTCAAATGTATTCCTTTCACTTTCAGGGAAGATGTCTCACATTAGTAACAGCTGATTCCACTTTGGATTTGTTTCCAATGTAGAAACTATTGCAGTGTATGATGATTAGATCACATATGCTGCAGTGATGCAAAGTGGTGAAATGAAGGATATAGCCACATCTGCCCTGGATTGAAAACAGCATTTTAGACTGGGAACGAGGGGACGCTACAAAGCTCACACAAGTTGAGTTTGCATTGTTAAACAACAGGTTACTGAGTCCTGACGTACTGCTCTGTTTGAAGTAACAGCACTTTTACTTTAGTACACACTTCCCCCTCACATGCTTTTCTCCAGAACTGACAATGTGTGGAGAGGCCCATGAGTCATGGCCCTGCCCGTCCGAATCCCCATTGGACAGCGAGACAGTGGGGTAATGGAGCTGTCTGGAAGCGCAGTGGTGAGAGAGTGTTAAAGGGAAGCGTCTGGGGAGAGGGAGGGGCAGAGGTGGGAACAGTGCAGAGCGGATCAGGACACAAAGCCCGGGGATAATGAGGGGAGGGCAGCGGGCTTTTGACGGACGCCGAACTACTTCCGACATGCTTCAGCAAACGTCCCGCTGGAGGGGGCGACTGCAGACACAGGGCCCGGATCAGGGCTCTAGCCACTACACTTTCTCTGTGAGCTACAGAAATACAGAGCTCAAGCACCCCCACCAGCCGAAGGTGCCTGGAGTCAAAATAATAATAATAATAATGCATCGGTTTTATATAGCGCTTTTCTGGACACTCAAAGACGCTTTACATTGCACTATTCATTCACTCCATACTTGGTGGTGGTAAGCTACAATTGTAGCCACAGCTGCCCTGGGGTAGACTGACGGTAGCGAGGCAGCCAGTCTGCGCCATCGGCCCCTCCGACCACCACCAACCACCAGTGTTGGGAATAACGCCGTTTAAAAGAACGGCGTTAGGTAACGGCGTTATTTTTTCAGTAACGGAGTGATCTAATTCATTCCTCTCCCCGTCGTTACAACGCCGTTCTCGTTACTGGGTCAACAAAGTGGCTCGTTACTCGACTGAATGAGCTCCGCGGTGTCAGCCCCCGCAACAGGAGAGGGTGGGCGGAGTCTCACGGAGACTCACGCTGCCTGTGTGTGCAGAGCTCGTGCTCTCTGCTCCAAAAACTACGCGTGTCCCCGACCCGCGGCTCGTCCTCCCCACAGCGCGGGGCGGTCGCAGGGGAGAATCGAGTTGATGATCATTGATCTGTTGTGTTGAACTTATTTTTAACCCAAAGATGCAGAATCGGTGGAGACACGTCTTTCCCCGCTCCCTCTCGCTCTCTCAGCGCTCTCCACTCCAGAGAGACAGCCGGCCGATAACTTTGTGTTAACCTTATATTTGCTGATTGTTTTAGGTTTTGCCTGATGCCTGTGCGTAAAGTCTCTCTGTTCACTGCGTTAGGACATGTTTCTTTTACTCCTGTTCCTCCCCATTCTCTTTGAATACGGCCGTATTTCGACATTAATAAAACAGCAGCACAAATACCGTTCTGTCACAGAGGCCCCCCCTCTACTCTACCCCCCATTCAGTTACTATGAACATCTTTTACATGATAGTACATAAATACAAACACCTGTCTGTTCTACTCAGTTCAACTGACTATTGAAAACTGTAAAAAAAAATCTAAATAGTTTGATATAAAGCCTTTTTTTTAAAAACAGTAACGCAAATAGTTACTTTCCCTGGTAATGAGTTACTTTCATTATAGAGTAATTCAGTTACTAACTCAGTTACTTTTTGGAACAAGTAGTGAGTAACTATAACTAATTACTTTTTTAAAATAACGTTCCCAACACTGCCAACCACTCACTCACTACATTCGCTAGGCTTCCTGGTGTTACCAAACGGTCTCCCATCCAAGTACTGACCAGGCCCTTCCTGCTTAGCTTCCATAGTCTGACGGGATTGGGCAGAGCAAAGGTGGTATGGCCACATACCCCCTTCAACAGACTTTTCCAAAAATTTAAATATTAAGAGTTTGAGGCAAGACGCTGGACGTGAACGGGGGAAATACGTTTAGCCAGCTAGCATACTTTCTTTTAATGGTTTCTTATAAACATGCTTTTATTTTATGACAAAAAAGGTAAATAATGGACAGAGCCAGGTTTCAATTTGTAAGGTAGGAAGGAGGGGGGGGGGGGGGGGGGGGGTTTGGACCTTGGGTAGTTTTTGAATAAACTTGTTAGTATTGAAAACTCAAAATACATTAGATTAGAATTAGCCTTCAAACTACTGTTGAGTTGGGAATTTGGAGCTTATACAACGGAGATTTGATTAGTGATGGACCTACAGCTCTTTACTGGGAGCCGAGTCTTTGGCATCAGTTCATTTCAAAGAGCCGTTCAAAAGACTGGCTCTTTTTTAATATGCAATTTTAATAACACCAGCCAGATAACTCACAATATCCAAGACGCAATCAATAAAAAGGCACTTTTTTATTTAAATCATCTTCAATTACAATGGGACTGATATTTATGCTTTGAAAAACATGTTTGTGAGCATAAAGCTCTTGTGTGGCCGGCTCCATTGTCGGGCTGATTCTTGTGTTCATTCAGGGGAGTTCTGAGAAAATTGACTGAAAAAAAAACAATCCGGTCGGTCACAAACGTCACATCATTAGATTCGATAGAACGAGTGTCATGAAAACCTTTTTGAGAAAACAGGCTCTAAGGTTTTGTATTGTGTTATTGGCTGACGTCACTGCACCACCCCCGCCCTCTGGGTCCACATCTGTGGGCGTGTCCACATCCACATCTGTGGGCGTGTCCATCATGGCGATTTTCCATTGTACAACAATCTCCTTCTCTCTAGACCCGGAGAGCTCTGTCATACTAATGAGTCTGTAACTCAGCCCGGGACAGACAGGCAGGTCATTAGCAGTGATCAGCTGAGATCCAGGCCGTTCAGACTGATACTCAGGTGGGTTAGGTCGTTAGGACTCAGAACTACAAAGACTCATAACTACAAAGATGCTTACCTGAGAGTAGCTGTTAACAGAGGGGAGGGGCTGAGCCAAGCTGAACTCCTCCCCGTGGTCTACATGTGGTCTGCGGGCTGAGCTGAAACTTTAGTGTTGCTGACGAAGCCTTTTGAATGAGAGGCTTCGACACTTCAACTACAGACCTTTCATTGAAGGTACTGACATTATTGTTCACATCGAAACATGTGGACTCCACTGTGAGTTAGATGTTTTTACCATGACTCAGCAGCGAACACTTTGGACACTGTTTTAAGCCAATGTTAGTCTATGGAGAATGTATGCTAACACCCACAAACATGGCGGATCTCCATGGTAACAGACAATTATCACAAACTCTAGTCACCTTATTGCAGAAGTTCGCGTGGGCACCGCCATGAATTGTGCCCGTCCCTTCACTCGTATTAGTTCACAGTGGACCGGAGAAGTCAAGAGAAAATCAGTTCTACATGGACACAGAGGCGTGTTCAGGCCGACAGAGAAACGGAGGAGTGTTGACTTGTTGGTGCAAATGAACATTGGACACTTTACCCAAATCAGTCTACTAAACATCAGATTTGAGCGGAGAACATTTGCTTGCTCTACCGGAAGTGTCAATCTGTGGCAAAAAAAAAGAGGCAAAAGTGGCGGAAAAAGGTGATCACAGGGAAGAAAATATCCAATACTGGAAAAGTACGGCAAATGCCATTATGACTTTTTGGTCTATAATGTTTCGGATATACCTGCCAATTCAAAATGTGTGTTCAATTATGTATTTTTCTTGAAACGCCTGTAGAGAATTTGAATGGGATTTTGATTTCTGGCGCCCTCGGGTGAGAACTTTATTGATCTCTCAATGTAGAAATTCACTTGTTACTCTCGAGAAACATAGACAGGAAAATGTGCAGTCAATGAAGAACAGGGTAACGTGCAAACAAGTCATAGTAAATACAGGTATTTTATACAGATGGATAGATTAGCCAAATAATTACTCAAGTAAGAGTAATGTTACTTTAAAAATAATTCTACACAAGTAGAAGTAAAAGGCAGTGGCCCAAATAATTACTCAAGTAAGAGTCAAAAAGTGCTTGTAGCATTTTACTTGAGTAGTGTAAGAACTGAGTGACTGTTTGAGCATACAATTCATGTTTCAGCTTTGACATAAATTATTATAAACAAAACATAAAATAATGCTAAATTGTACTTTTTCTAAGAAAATACCATAAAAAAATCTATAAATAATCATAATGATAATAATAATACAGCCATAATAAAAGACAATAAGAATCAGAGTTACAACTATGCAGACTGCAGCCTAACGTGACCCAGAGTCCCTTCTTTTTTTGCCTATAACCTGGTTCTGTTCTTTTCTTGACAGTCTGAACAACAACAAGCATAAAATGTCTGTGTAAGTTCTCCTTTGTTCTCCAACCACTCCTTTGAGGACGGGGAGGTCAACATTTTAGCTAAAGAAGAACGTTGGTTTGAAAGAGGAGTTAAAGAAGCTATTTTTGTCAGGAACCGGAATGGCGGCCTCAGATTTAATCTTCCGTCACTTTACTCCAATCTCCTTCGGGAGAAACCGAAAGGGCATGGTCAGTCCAAGGAGACGGCACCTCAGCCAACAAAAGAACAATAGGCAGGTAATTAGCAGTGATCATCCATGAATAGGACAGGATTGACCGATACTGGGATGAGCAGATCGTTACAGGCACTCTACTTCTAAGGTGTTTACCCACTGGTGAGAGTAGCTGTGATTAGAGGGGAGGAGCCGGGCCTTCCCTAACTCCTCCCCGTTGGTCTATATATTCAGCTGCGTCCTGAGTGGGACTGTTGTAGCTGACGAAGCCTTTTGGATGAGAGGCGAAACGTTCGAAGACTTCAACTACTGAGTACAGAAGATGAATCAAGTACCTTCATTGAAAACAAGCATAAAAGTACTTCTTTACTACCTCCACATCCCAACCCCTTTCTCAAAGAGTAAACAGTGAACTATAACTAACCATCTGCATCAATGAAATAATAAAGAGGGTTTTCAGTGTCAGTACTTTCGGAATAACGTGACTAAACTCATAGACATTCCAGCTGTTGGAGGGAGCTCCGCAGGGATCCTACAGGCCCGTGCCCATCCACAGAGAGTCTCCCTGGGGGCCGACGCTATGAGCAGGAGCCTCCACACACTCTGCACTTCAATATCAACAAAGCAGTGTTGCAATGGTTAAGTAAAATAAGCAGCCCTAAGAGATTTCCTGGCTGTTCTGCTTTTACATGCGCACTATAAAGTTCCAGGAAAACCTTGCGTACGGTTTATCTCATGCATGTTTGAGTAATCCCGGATGTCCCTGTCCATCCTTTACCCACACTTTTTAGTCCAGACATATTCTCCGAACGTGTTCTCAGCTGGCTCTGGCTCACTGAGTCAATTTCCTCCACAAAACAAACAACAACTGCAAAAGAGGCTCTATCAACATTGTAGTTAACCAAAATTGCCGATACTTTCAGCTACAAAATCTTAATAATGGATAGACACATATTTCAATTATGGTTTTATTTTGTGACATATTAGAAACAGAGGGGATTATGGGTCTTATTTAGTTTTTGATTAAGCTAATCATAAATCTGTAAAACTCCAATTTTGACTTGTTGTTTTTTGGGTTCAAAACTCCATAAATCAGGCTGAGATCTAGCAGACAGTCACACATTAGTCCTATTTTATCCTCTCTGCACACCCCATCAAATTTCAAATTGAACTTAAAATGTTTTAAATAGAGCTTTGCATGGTCAGGCTCCTAAATATGTGTCTGATCTGCCCCCTCCGGCCGCACCCTTCGGTCCTCGGGCCAGAACCTCCTCACTGTGCCAGGGACCTGCTTTAAAACCAGAGGAGACTTCTTCTTTGAAGGTTTTGCTCCTGAACTTTGGAATGACCTTCCTCTGTCTGAGGAATCTGTTGATTCTTTTAAAAAGCAGTTGAAGACACGGCTGTTCAAACAAGCTTTTAGTTGACAATGGTTCATGACTGTTTCTATAGTAATTTGTGTATACGCAAATACTTATTTGTTTTTGATTCTCTTATTTCATTGTGAAACACTTTGTGATTTTTTCTGTGAAAGGGGCCATATACAGGTGAAACTAATATATGATATAGACTCATGGCATGCAAAGTGACATAGGTAACGCCTTTGTATGTTTGAATTTAGAAAATGTTGGCTTACAGCTTGTAAAAAACGAAACATTTAAATTTCAGAAAATTTGAATATTACAAGAAATCAATGAAAAAAATATTTTAAACAAAGAAATGTGGCCCCTCGGAAAAATATAATCATGCATATGTACTTGGTTTGGGCCTTTAACTTGAATGATTGCCTTAATCCTCAAAGTATCTCCTTTCATCAGCTAATTCATCCAAAACACCTGCAAAGGGTCCCTGAGACTTTAAATGGTCTCAGTAGAATTCACCATCATGGGGAAGACTGCTGACCTGACAGTTGTGCAGAAAACCATCATTGACACCCTCTATAAGGGACGAAAAGGCTCAAAAGGTCATAGCAAAAGAAGCTGGATGTTCTCAAAGTGCTGTATCAGCACATTCATAGAAAGTTAAGTGGAAGGAAACAGTGTGGAAGAAAAAAGATGCACAAGCCGCAGGGATGAGCGCAGTCTGGAGAGGACTGTCAGGAAAAGGCCATTCAAAAGTGTGGGGGACCTTCAAAAGGAGTGAACTGAGGGTGGAGTCAGTGCATCAAGAGCTTCCACACACAGACGGATCCTGGACATGGGCTTCAGATGTCGTATTCCTCTGGTTGAAGCATCCTGGTCTTCCATAAATGGTAAATGGTTAATGGTCTCAACTTATATAGCGCTTTTCCACCTACATTAGGCACCTCCTTGCCTCCAGTGTCTGCGTACACTGGTGTATGAATGAGACTGTGAATGGGTGAAGCCCCTATGAGAGACCAACAGGCCCGTTTGAAACCATGAGGCCGTCCTTCTGTGGACCCACCACCTGCAGGAAGAGCCATAGGAGCCTGGTGCTATGTGATTTGGGAAGCTCCAACAGCTGCCCCCACGACCCGGCAACGGACAAGTGGGAGAAGATGGATGGATGGATGTTAGATAGCAATAAGAATTAAAGCCGCAAGCGGCATCGAGAGGCCCTCGCGGGTCTCGTTGGCTGGTTACTGCACGCTATCGCACGCCGCCGCAATAACCGGGAGGCGCTGCCGCGCCCTACGTGGTTATAATGTCGCTGCCACCCTAGGTCGAGATTATAAAAGAGCAAAGGCGAGAAATGGCGCCTTCGGCGCTGATTGCTCTATTTTTCCCAAAATGGCCGACCTCCTGTTGGTCGCCTAGCAACCATGTAATGGAGGCCTCCCTCAGTGCCTCCATTGCCGCGCCATAACCCTACCGAGGGCGCCAACGTGGCCACACTACATTTTATTGCCCTGATGAGCCATTAATCTTTGTGAGTAAACATCAAAACGAGATTTTTAGCGTCTTCATGTGAATGATGGCTCCAACCTGCAGAGGGCGCTAGCGCGCCCCAAATCTTTTTTATTTCACAAGCAGCATCGGACGGCCTTGACGGGCCGTACTTCAATGACTACTGTCCACAAGCTCCTCACAGAGGGCGCTAACGCGCTGTAATCGTGTATAATGTGAGATATGCGGGTCAGTCCCATTGGAATAACATGGAGGGCCCCGGTCGTCTCCATGGCAACACCGTAAAAAATACGGTATGGGTCTCATTGGCTTTTTGGATCGGGATGCCATCAGCTATTATTGTGCCGAATTTTATCCATTTCCGAGAAACTAATTTTTTTCCCATAATGCATTTTTTGTTATCGGCCTAGAGGGGGCGCTATCGCGCCAAATCTCACTTTTTCACATTTGTTGTGTCCGGGGGGGAAAGGTCAATAAAATGTATATTTCCGATTTTTAATCGGAGTTCGTTTGTGCAAATGGGAGCATTTTGTTGTTTTCGGAAAGTCGCAAAAATCTTCGTAAAGATTGCGGCTTCGCTGCAAACAAACCGTAAAACTTAGCCAAAAAATTTGGATAACTTTTGATGTCCCACATCTCGAGATGAGCTGGAGCGATTTTGGGCTCATTTGGTGAAACGCCCTAGGAGGAGTTCGTTAAAATGCGACGTCAGCGAAAACGCTGACTCAGCATTTTCCCGACTTCCTGTCAAAATGGCGGACTTCCGGTTTGTCTGGGGGCGTGGCTACAATAATATTTTTTGTTTGTCGTCACATGACTAATGTCTGTACCGAATCTCGTCGCTCTACGACAAAGTTTATGTTGGCCCCCTCCCCATAGGCGCAATGTATTTTCACTTTTGTAGGTGGCGCTGTCGCGCCATTTTTTATTTCCCCAAAACGAAACACACATTTTAATAAATTTTTCACCGGATCTGAATTTTGGGCAAAGTTTGGTGAGTTTTTGTTTATGTTCAGGGGGTCAAATTCCTGCTCAAAGAGCAGAAGAAAGAAAGAAGAAAGAAAGAATTAAAGCCGCAAGCGGCATCGAGAGGCCCTCGCGGGTGTCGTGGGCTGGTTACCGCATGCTATCGCACGCCGCCGCAATAACTGGGAGGCGCTGCCGCGCCCTACGTGGTTATAATGTCGCTGTCACCCTGGGTCGAGATTATAAAAGAGCAAAGGCGAGAAATGGCGCCTTCGGTGCTGATTACTCGATTTTTCCCAAAATGGCCGACCACCTGTTGGTCGCCTAGCAACCATGTACTGGAGGCCTCCCTTAGTGCCTCCATTGCCGCGCCATAACCCTACCGAGGGCGCCAACGTGGCCACACTACATTTTATTGCCCTGATGTGCCATTAATTTTTGTGAGTAAACGTCAAAACGAGATTTTTAGCGTCTCCATGTGAATGATGGCTCCAACCTGCAGAGGGCGCTAGCGCGCCCCAAATCTTTTTTATTTCACAAGCAGCATCGGACGGCCCTGTCGGGCCGTACTTCAATGACCACTGTCCACAAGCTCCTGACAGAGGGCGCTAACGCGCTGTAATGTGTATAATGTGTGATATGCGGGTCAGTCCCATTGGAATAACATGGCGAGCCTCGGTCGTCTCCATGGCAACACCGTACAAAATACGGTATGGGTCTCATTGGCTTTTTGGATCGGGATGCCATCAGCTATTATTGTGCCGAATTTTATCAATTTCCGAGAAACTAATTTTTTTCCCATAATGCATATTTTCTTCTCAGCCTAGAGGGGGCGCTATCGCGCCAAATCTCACTTTTTCACATTTGTTGTGTCCGGAGGTGAAAGGTCAATAAAATGTATATTTCCGATTTTTAATCGGAGTTTGTTTGTGCAAATGGGAGCATTTTGTTGTTTTCGGAAAGTCGCAAAATTCTTCGTAAAGATTGCGGCTTCGCCGCACACAAACCGTAAAACTTAGCCAAAAAATTTGGATAACTTTTGATGCCCCACATCTGGAGATGAAGTGGAGCGATTTTGGGCTCATTTGGTGAAACGCCCTAGGAGGAGTTCGTTAAAATGCGACGTCAGCGACAACGCTGACTCAGCATTTTCCCGACTTCCTGTCAAAATGGCGGACTTCCGGTTTGTCTGGGGGCGTGGCCACAATAATATATTTTGTTTGTCCTCACAGGACGAATGTCTGTACCGAATCCCGTCGCTCTGCGAAAAAGTTTATGTTGGCCCCCTCCCCATAGGCGCAATGTATTTTCACTTTTGTAGGTGGCGCTGTCGCGCCATTTTTTATCTCCCCAAAACGAAACACACATTTTAATTAATTTTTCACCAGATCTGAATTTTGGGCAAAGTTTGGTGAGTTTTTGACTATGTTCAGGGGGTCAAATTCCTGCTCAAAGAGCAGAAGAAAGAAAGAAGAAAGAAAGAAAGAAAGAATAATTAAAGCCGCAAGCGGCATCGAGAGGCCCTCGCGGGGGTTCGTTGGCCGGTTGACGCCGGTTGCCGCACGCCGCCGCAATAACCGGGAGGCGCTGCCGCGCCCTACGTGGTTTATAACGTCGCTGCCACCCTAGGTCGAGATTATAAAAGAGCAAAGGCGAGAAATGGCGCCTTCGGCGCTGATTACTCGATTTTTCCCAAAATGGCCGACCACCTGTTGGTCGCCTAGCAACCATGTAATGGAGGCCTCCCTTAGTGCCTCCATTGCCGTGCCATAACCCACCGAGGGCGCCAACGTGGCCACACTACATTTTATTGCCCTGATGTGCCATTAATCTTTGTGAGTAAACATCAAAACGAGATTTTTAGCGTCTCCATGTGAATGATGGCCCCAACCTGCAGAGGGCGCTATCGCGCCCCAAATCTTTTTTATTTCACAAGCAGCATCGGATGGCCCTTACGGGCCGTACTTCAATTTACCACTGTTCACAAGAACATTACAGAGGGCGCTAACGAGCTGTAATGTGTATAATGTGTGATATGCGGGTCAGTCCCATTGGAATAACATGGCGAGCCTCGGTCGTCTCCATGGCAACACCGTACAAAATACGGTATGGGTCTCATTGGCTTTTTGGATCGGGATGCCATCAGCTATTATTGTGCCGAATTTTATCCATTTCCGAGAAACTAATTTTTTTCCCATAATGCATTTTTTCTTCTCAGCCTGGAGGCGGCGCTATCGCGCCAAATGTCACTTTTTCACATTTGTTGTGTCCGGGGGTGAAAGGTCAATAAAATGTATATTTCCGATTTTTAATCGGAGTTCGTTTGTGCAAATGGGAGCATTTTGTTGTTTTCGGAAAGTCGCAAAAATCTTCGTAAAGATTGCGGCTTCGCTGCAAACAAACCGTAAAACTTAGCCAAAAAATTTGGATAACTTTTGATGTCCCACATCTCGAGATGAAGTGGAGCGATTTTGGGCTCATTTGGTGAAACGCCCTAGGAGGAGTTCGTTAAAATGCGACGTCAGCGAAAACGCTGACTCAGCATTTTCCCGACTTCCTGTCAAAATGGCGGACTTCCGGTTTGTCTGGGGGCGTGGCCACAATAATATATTTTGTTTGTCCTCACAGGACGAATGTCTGTACCGAATCCCGTCGCTCTGCGACAAAGTTTATGTTGGCCCCCTCCCCATAGGCGCAATGTATTTTCACTTTTGTAGGTGGCGCTGTCGCGCCATTTTTTATTTCCCCAAAACGAAACACACATTTTAATTAATTTTTCGCCGGATCTGAATTTTGGGCAAAGTTTGGTGAGTTTTTGATTATGTTCAGGGGTGCAAATTCCTGCTCAAAGAGCAGAAGAAAGAAAGAAGAAGAAGAAGAAAAAAAATAATAATATTTCTTGCAAAAACAATATAGTCGCTTTCGCGACTACAACATATTATACATTTTTGGAAAGCTTTCGAAGTCCCCCACGCACCCGTGGGGCTCGGAGGTGGATGACGAGCGCTTCGCGCTCGTCATCCACCTCCGTATGACAGTTGGCCATATACCCCCATTCATTTTGCTGCAATTATAAGTATAAGGGCCCACACCAGAGGTGTGGGCAGTCACTGTTTTACACGGTGAGTTTACGTTTGACATGGGGACAGCGCTTCGCGCTGTTTTCGTGCGCTCCGCGCACCTCGGTTCAGTGCGCTGCGCGCACTGCGTTGCGATTACAATAGGCCCTTGCTACGGCAGGCCGCTCGGGCCTAATTAAAGCCGCAAGCGGCATCGAGAGGCCCTCGCGGGTGTCGTGGGCTGGTTACCGCACGCTATCGCACGCCGCCGCAATAACTGGGAGGCGCTGCCGCGCCCTACGTGGTTATAATGTCGCTGCCACCCTGGGTCGAGATTATAAAAGAGCAAAGGCGAGAAATGGCGCCTTCGGCGCTGATTACTCGATTTTTCCCAAAATGGCCGACCACCTGTTGGTCGCCTAGCAACCATGTACTGGAGGCCTCCCTTAGTGCCTCCATTGCCGCGCCATAACCCTACCGAGGGCGCCAACGTGGCCACACTACATTTTATTGCCCTGATGTGCCATTAATTTTTGTGAGTAAACGTCAAAACGAGATTTTTAGCGTCTCCATGTGAATGATGGCTCCAACCTGCAGAGGGCGCTAGCGCGCCCCAAATCTTTTTTATTTCACAAGCAGCATCGGACGGCCCTGTCGGGCCGTACTTCAATGACCACTGTCCACAAGCTCCTCACAGAGGGCGCTAACGAGCTGTAATGTGTATAATGTGTGATATGCGGGTCAGTCCCATTGGAATAACATGGTGGGCCTCGGTCGTCTCCATGGCAACACCGTACAAAATACGGTATGGGTCTCATTGTCTTTTTGGATCGGGATGCCATCAGCTATTATTGTGCCGAATTTTATCAATTTCCGAGAAACTAATTTTTTTCCCATAATGCATATTTTCTTCTCAGCCTAGAGGGGGCGCTATCGTGCCAAATCTCACTTTTTCACATTTGTTGTGTCCGGAGGTGAAAGGTCAATAAAATGTATATTTCCGATTTTTAATCGGAGTTCGTTTGTGCAAATGGGAGCATTTTGTTGTTTTCGGAAAGTCGCAAAAATCTTCGTAAAGATTGCGGCTTCGCCGCACACAAACCGTAAAACTTAGCCAAAAAATTTGGATAACTTTTGATGTCCCACATCTCGAGATGAAGTGGAGCGATTTTGGGCTCATTTGGTGAAACGCCCTAGGAGGAGTTCGTTAAAATGCGACGTCAGCGAAAACGCTGACTCACCATTTTTCTGACTTCCTGTCAAAATGGCGGACTTCCGGTTTGTCTGGGGGCGTGGCCACAATAATATATTTTGTTTGTCCTCACAGGACGAATGTCTGTACCGAATCCCGTCGCTCTGCGACAAAGTTTATGTTGGCCCCCTCCCCATAGGCGCAATGTATTTTCACTTTTGTAGGTGGCGCTGTCGCGCCATTTTTTATCTCCCCAAAACGAAACACACATTTTAATTAATTTTTCACCAGATCTGAATTTTGGGCAAAGTTTGGTGAGTTTTTGACTATGTTCAGGAGGTCAAATTCCTGCTCAAAGAGCAGAAGAAAGAAGAAAGAAAGAAAGAAAGAATTAAAGCCGCAAGCGGCATCGAGAGGCCCTCGCGGGTCGCGGTGGCCGGTTGACGCCGGTTGCCGCACGCCGCCGCAATAACCGGGAGGCGCTGCCGCGCAATACGTGGTTATAATGTCGCTGCCACCCTAGGTCGAGATTATAAAAGAGCAAAGGCGAGAAATGGCGCCTTCGGCGCTGATTACTCGATTTTTCCCAAAATGGCCGAACACCTGTTGGTCGCCTAGCAACCATGTAATGGAGGCCTCCCTTAGTGCCTCCATTGCCGCGCCATAACCCTACCGAGGGCGCCAACGTGGCCACACTACATTTTATTGCCCTGATGAGCCATTAATCTTTGTGAGTAAACATCAAAACGAGATTTTTAGCGTCTCCATGTGAATGATAGCTCCAACCTGCAGAGGGCGCTAGCGCGCCCCAAATCTTTTTTATTTCACAAGCAGCATCGGACGACCTTGACGGGCCGTACTTCAATCACTACTGTCCACAAGCTCCTGACAGAGGGCGCTAACGAGCTGTAATTGTATATAATGTGAGATTTGTGTGTCAGTCCCATTGGATTAACATGGAGAGCCTCGGTCGTCTCCATGGCAACACGGTACAAAATACGGTATGGGTCTCATTGGCTTTTTGGATCGGGATGCCATCAGCTATTTTTGTGCCGAATTTTATCTATTTCCGATAAACTAATTTTTTTCCCATAATGCATTTTTTCTTCTCGGCCTAGAGGGGGCGCTATCGCGCCAAATGTCACTTTTTCACATTGGTTGTGTCCGGGGGTGAAAGGTCAATAAAATGTATATTTCCGATTTTTAATCGGACTTCGTTTGTGCAAATGGGAGCATTTTGTTGTTTTCGGAAAGTCGAAAAATTCTTCGTAAAGATTGCGGCTTCGCCGCAAACAAACCGTAAGACTTAGCCAAAAAATTTGGATAACTTTTGATGCCCCACATCTCGAGATGAGCTGGAGCGATTTTGGGCTCATTTGGTGAAACGCCCTAGGAGGAGTTCGTTAAAATGCGACGTCAGCAAAAACGCTGACTCACCATTTTCCTGACTTCCTGTCAAAATGGCGGACTTCCGGTTTGTCTGGGGGCGTGGCCACAATAATGTTTTTTGTTTTTCGTCACATGACAAATGTCTGTACCGAATCCCGTCGCTCTATGACAAAGTTTATGTTGGCCCCCTCCCCATAGGCGCAATGTATTTTCACTTTTGTAGGTGGCGCTGTCGCGCCATTTTTTATTTCCCCAAAACGAAACACACATTTTAATTAATTTTTCGCTGGATCTGAATTTTGGGCAAAGTTTGGTGAGTTTTCGACTACGTTCAGGGGGTCAAATTCCTGCTCAAAGAGCAGAAGAAAGAAGAAAGAAAGAATAATTAAAGCCGCAAGCGGCATCGAGAGGCCCTCGCGGGTCTCGTTGGCTGGTTACTGCACGCTATCGCACGCCGCCGCAATAACCGGGAGGCGCTGCCGCGCCCTACGTGGTTATAATGTCGCTGCCACCCTAGGTCGAGATTATAAATGAGCAAAGGCGAGAAATGGCGCCTTCGGCGCTGATTGCTCTATTTTTCCCAAAATGGCCGACCTCCTGTTGGTCGCCTAGCAACCATGTAATGGAGGCCTCCCTCAGTGCCTCCATTGCCGCGCCATAACCCTACCGAGGGCGCCAACGTGGCCACACTACATTTTATTGCCCTGATGAGCCATTAATCTTTGTGAGTAAACATCAAAACGAGATTTTTAGCGTCTTCATGTGAATGATGGCTCCAACCTGCAGAGGGCGCTAGCGCGCCCCAAATCTTTTTTATTTCACAAGCAGCATCGGACGGCCTTGACGGGCCGTACTTCAATGACTACTGTCCACAAGCTCCTCACAGAGGGCGCTAACGCGCTGTAATCGTGTATAATGTGAGATATGCGGGTCAGTCCCATTGGAATAACATGGCGAGGCTCGGTCGTCTCCATGGCAACACCGTAAAAAATACGGTATGGGTCTCATTGGCTTTTTGGATCGGGATGCCATCAGCTATTATTGTGCCGAATTTTATCCATTTCCGAGAAACTAATTTTTTTCCCATAATGCATTTTTTGTTATCGGCCTAGAGGGGGCGCTATCGCGCCAAATCTCACTTTTTCACATTTGTTGTGTCCGGGGGGGAAAGGTCAATAAAATGTATATTTCCGATTTTTAATCGGAGTTCGTTTGTGCAAATGGGAGCATTTTGTTGTTTTCGGAAAGTCGCAAAAATCTTCGTAAAGATTGCGGCTTCGCTGCAAACAAACCGTAAAACTTAGCCAAAAAATTTGGATAACTTTTGATGTCCCACATCTCGAGATGAGCTGGAGCGATTTTGGGCTCATTTGGTGAAACGCCCTAGGAGGAGTTCGTAAAAATGCGACGTCAGCGAAAACGCTGACTCAGCATTTTCCCGACTTCCTGTCAAAATGGCGGACTTCCGGTTTGTCTGGGGGCGTGGCCACAATAATATATTTTGTTTGTCCTCACAGGACGAATGTCTGTACCGAATCCCGTCGCTCTGCGACAAAGTTTATGTTGGCCCCCTCCCCATAGGCGCAATGTATTTTCACTTTTGTAGGTGGCGCTGTCGCGCCATTTTTTATTTCCCCAAAACGAAACACACATTTTAATTAATTTTTCGCCGGATCTGAATTTTGGGCAAAGTTTGGTGAGTTTTTGATTATGTTCAGGGGTGCAAATTCCTGCTCAAAGAGCAGAAGAAAGAAAGAAGAAGAAGAAGAATTAAAGCCGCAAGCGGCATCGAGAGGCCCTCGCGGGTCTCGTGGGCCGGTTGACGCCGGTTGCCGCACGCCGCCGCAATAACCGGGAGGCGCTGCCGCGCCCTACGTGGTTATAACGTCGCTGCCACCCTAGGTCGAGATTATAAAAGAGCAAAGGCGAGAAATGGCGCCTTCGGCGCTGATTACTCGATTTTTCCCAAAATGGCCGACCACCTGTTGGTCGCCTAGCAACCATGTAATGGAGGCCTCCCTTAGTGCCTCCATTGCCGTGCCATAACCCTACCGAGGGCGCCAACGTGGCCACACTACATTTTATTGCCCTGATGAGCCATTAATCTTTGTGAGTAAACATCAAAACGAGATTTTTAGCGTCTCCATGTGAATGATGGCCCCAACCTGCAGAGGGCGCTATCGCGCCCCAAATCTTTTTTATTTCACAAGCAGCATCGGATGGCCCTTACGGGCCGTACTTCAATTTACCACTGTTCACAAGAACATTACAGAGGGCGCTAACGAGCTGTAATGTGTATAATGTGTGATATGCGGGTCAGTCCCATTGGAATAACATGGCGAGCCTCGGTCGTCTCCATGGCAACACCGTACAAAATACGGTATGGGTCTCATTGGCTTTTTGGATCGGGATGCCATCAGCTATTATTGTGCCGAATTTTATCCATTTCCGAGAAACTAATTTTTTTCCCATAATGCATTTTTTCTTCTCAGCCTGGAGGGGGCGCTATCGCGCCAAATGTCACTTTTTCACATTTGTTGTGTCCGGGGGTGAAAGGTCAATAAAATGTATATTTCCGATTTTTAATCGGAGTTAGTTTGTGCGAATGGGACCAATTTGCAGTTTTCGATAAGTCGCAAAATTCTTCGTAAAGATTGCGGCTTCGCCGCACACAAACCGTAAAACTTAGCCAAAAAATTTGGATAACTTTTGATGTCCCACATCTCGGGATGAGCTGGAGCGATTTGGAGCTCATTTGGTGAAACGCCCTAGGAGGAGTTCGTTAAAATGCGACGTCAGCGAAAACGCTGACTCACCATTTTCCAGACTTCCTGTCAAAATGGCGGACTTCCGGTTTGTCTGGGGGCGTGGCCACAATAATATATTTTGTTTGTCCTCACAGGACAAATGTCTGTACCGAATCTCGTCGCTCTACGACAAAGTTTATGTTGGCCCCCTCCCCATAGGCGCAATGTATTTTCAGTTTTGTAGGTGGCGCTGTCGCGCCATTTTTTATTTCCCCAATACGAAACACACATTTTAATTAATTTTTCACCAGATCTGAATTTTGGGCAAAGTTTGGTGAGTTTTTGATTATGTTCAGGGGGTCAAATTCCTGCTCAAAGAGCAGAAGAAGAAGAAGAAGAAAGAATTAAAGCCGCAAGCGGCATCGAGAGGCCCTCGCGGGGGTTCGTTGGCCGGTTGACGCCGGTTGCCGCACGCCGCCGCAATAACCGGGAGGCGCTGCCGCGCCCTACCTGCTTATAATGTCGCTGCCACAATAGGTCGAGATTATAAAAGAGCAAAGGCGAGAAATCGCGCCTTCGGCGTTGATTACTCGATTTTCCCCAAAATGGCCGACCACCTGTTGGTCGCCTAGCAACCATGTAATGGAGGCCTCCCTTAGTGCCTCCATTGCCGCGCCATAACCCACCGAGGGCGCCAACGTGGCCACACTACATTTTATTGCCCTGATGTGCCATTAATCTTTGTGAGTAAACATCAAAACGAGATTTTTAGCGTCTCCATGTGAATGATGGCTCCAACCTGCAGAGGGCGCTAGCGCGCCCCAAATCTTTTTTATTTCACAAGCAGCATCGGACGTCCTTAACGGGCCGTACTTCAATGACACCTGTCCACAAGCTCCTGACAGAGGGCGCTAACGCACTGTAAATGTGTATAATGTGTGATATGCGGGTCAGTCCCATTGGAATAACATGGTGGACCCCGGGCGTCTCCATGGCAACACCGTACAAAATACGGTATGGGTCTCATTGGCTTTTTTGACCGGGATGCCATCAGCTATTATTGTGCCGAATTTTATCCATTTCCGAGAAACTAATTTTTTTTCCATAATGCATTTTTTCTTCTCGGCCTAGAGGGGGCGCTATCGCGCCAAATCTCACTTTTTCACATTTGTTGTGTCCGGGGGTGAAAGGTCAATAAAATGTATATTTCCGATTTTTAATCGGACTTCGTTTGTGCGAATGGGAGCATTTTGTTGTTTTTGATAAGTCGCAAAATTGTTCGTAAAGATTGCGGCTTCGCCGCAAACAAACCGTAAAACTTAGCCAAAAAATTTGGATAACTTTTGATGTCCCACATCTGGAGATGAGCTGGAGCGATTTTGGGCTCATTTGGTGAAACGCCCTAGGAGGAGTTCGTTAAAATGCGACGTCAGCGAAAACGCTGACTCACCATTTTTCTGACTTCCTGTCAAAATGGCGGACTTCCGGTTTGTCTGGGGGCGTGGCCACAATAATGTTTTTTGGTTGTCGTCACATGACGAATGTCTGTACCGAATCCCGTCGCTCTACGACAAAGTTTATGTTGGCCCCCTCCCCATAGGCGCAATGTATTTTCACTTTTGTAGGTGGCGCTGTCGCGCCATTTTTTATTTCCCCAATACGAAACACACATTTTAATTAATTTTTCACCGGACCTGAATTTTGGGCAAAGTTTGGTGAGTTTTCAACTATGTTCAGGGGGTCAAATTCCTGCTCAAAGAGCAGAAGAAAGAAAGAAGAAGAAGAAGATTAAAGCCGCAAGCGGCATCGAGAGGCCCTCGCGGGACGCGGTGGCCGGTTGACGCCGGTTGCCGCACGCCGCCGCAATAACCGGGAGGCGCTGCCGCGCCCTACGTGGTTATAATGTCGCTGCCACCCTAGGTCGAGATTATAAAAGAGGCAAAGGCGAGAAATGGCGCCTTCGGCGCTGATTACTCGATTTTTCCCAAAATGGCCGACCACCTGTTGGTCGCCTAGCAACCATGTAATGGAGGCCTCCCTTAGTGCCTCCATTGCCGCGCCATAACCCTACCGAGGGCGCCAACGTGGCCACACTACATTTTATTGCCCTGATGTGCCATTAATCTTTGTGAGTAAACATCAAAACGAGATTTTTCGCGTCTTCATGTGAATGATGGCTCCAACCTGCAGAGGGCGCTAGCGCGCCCCAAATCTTTTTTAGTTCACAAGCAGCATCGGACGGCCCTGACGGGTCGTACTTCAATGACTACTGTCCACAAGCTCCTCACAGAGGGCGCTAACACGCTGTAATAGTGTGATATGCGGGTCAGTCCCATTGGAATAACATGGTGGACCTCGGTCGTCTCCATGGCAACACCGTACAAAATACGGTATGGGTCTCATTGGCTTTTTGGATCGGGATGCCATCAGCTATTACTGTGCCGAATTTTATCCATTTCCGAGAAACTAATTTTTTTTCCATAATGCATTTTTTCTTTTCAGCCTAGAAGGGGCGCTATCGCGCCAAATCTCACTTTTTCACATTTGTTGTGTCCGGGGGTCAAAGGCCAATAAAATGTATATTTCCGATTTTTAATCGGAGTTCGTTTGTGCAAATGGGAGCATTTTGTTGTTTTCGGAAAGTCGCAAAATTCTTCGTAAAGATTGCGGCTTCGCCGCAAACAAACCGTAAAACTTAGCCAAAAAATTTGGATAACTTTTGATGCCCCACATCTCGAGATGAGCTGGAGCGATTTTGGGCTCATTTGGTGAAACGCCCTAGGAGGAGTTCGTTAAAATGCTACGTCAGCGAAAACGCTGACTCACCATTTTCCCGACTTCCTGTCAAAATGGCGGACTTCCGGTTTGTCTGGGGGCGTGGCCACAATAATATATTTTGTTTGTCCTCACAGGACGAATGTCTGTACCGAATCCCGTCGCTCTGCGAAAAAGTTTATGTTGGCCCCCTCCCCATAGGCGCAATGTATTTTCACTTTTGTAGGTGGCGCTGTCGCGCCATTTTTTATCTCCCCAAAACGAAACACACATTTTAATTAATTTTTCACCAGATCTGAATTTTGGGCAAAGTTTGGTGAGTTTTTGACTATGTTCAGGAGGTCAAATTCCTGCTCAAAGAGCAGAAGAAAGAAAGAAGAAAGAAAGAATTAAAGCCGCAAGCGGCATCGAGAGGCCCTCGCGGGTCTCGTGGGCCGGTTGACGCCGGTTCCCGCACGCCGCCGCAATAACCGAGAGGCGCTGCCGCGCCCTACGTGGTTATAATGTCGCTGTCACCCTAGGTCGAGATTATAAAAGAGCAAAGGCGAGAAATGGCGCCTTCGGCGCTGATTACTCGATTTTTCCCAAAATGGCCGACCACCTGTTGGTCGCCTAGCAACCATGTAATGGATGCCTCCCTTAGTGCCTCCATTGCCGCGCCATAACCCTACCGAGGGCGCCAACGTGGCCACACTACATTTTATTGCCCTGATGAGCCATTAATCTTTGTGAGTAAACATCAAAACGAGATTTTTCGTGTCTCCATGTGAATGATGGCTCCAACCTGCAGAGGGCGCTAGCGCGCCCCAAATCTTTTTTAGTTCACAAGCAGCATCGTACGGCCCTGACGGGCCGTACTTCAATGACTACTGTCCAAAAGCTCCTGACAGAGGGCGCTAACGCGCTGTAATAGTGTATAATGTGTGATATGCGGGTCAGTCCCATTGGAATAACATGGTGGGCCTCGGTCGTCTCCATGGCAACACCGTACAAAATACGGTATGGGTCTCATTGGCTTTTTGGATCGGGATGCCATCAGCTATTACTGTGCCGAATTTTATCCATTTCCGAGAAACTAATTTTTTTTCCATAATGCATTTTTTCTTTTCAGCCTAGAGGGGGCGCTATCGCGCCAAATCTCACTTTTTCACATTTGTTGTGTCCGGGGGTCAAAGGCCAATAAAATGTATATTTCCGATTTTTAATCGGAGTTCGTTTGTGCAAATGGGAGCATTTTGTTGTTTTCGGAAAGTCGCAAAAATCTTCGTAAAGATTGCGGCTTCGCCGCAAACAAACCGTAAAACTTAGCCAAAAAATTTGGATAACTTTTGATGCCCCACATCTCGAGATGAAGTGGAGCGATTTTGGGCTCATTTGGTGAAACGCCCTAGGAGGAGTTCGTTAAAATGCGACGTCAGCGAAAACGCTGACTCAGCATTTTCCCGACTTCCTGTCAAAATGGCGGACTTCCGGTTTGTCTGGGGGCGTGGCCACAATAATATATTTTGTTTGTCCTCACAGGACGAATGTCTGTACCGAATCCCGTCGCTCTGCGACAAAGTTTATGTTGGCCCCCTCCCCATAGGCGCAATGTATTTTCACTTTTGTAGGTGGCGCTGTCGCGCCATTTTTTATCTCCCCAAAACGAAACACACATTTTAATTAATTTTTCACCAGATCTGAATTTTGGGCAAAGTTTGGTGAGTTTTTGACTATGTTCAGGAGGTCAAATTCCTGCTCAAAGAGCAGAAGAAAGAAAGAAGAAGAAAGAAAGAATTAAAGCCGCAAGCGGCATCGAGAGGCCCTCGCGGGGGTTCGTTGGCCGGTTGACGCCGGTTGCCGCACGCCGCCGCAATAACCGGGAGGCGCTGCCGCGCCCTACGTGGTTATAATGTTGCTGCCACCCTCGGTGGGGTTTATAAAAGAGCAAAGGAAATGGCGCCTTCGGCGCTGATTACTCTATTTTTCCCAAAATGGCCGACCTCCTGTCGGTTGCCTAGAAACCATGTAATGTACTTTTTTGTTGGGACAGTCCTGACGCACGCGTGTACCAATTTTATTTATTTATTGCCCTGATGTGCCATTAATCTTTGTGAGTAAACATCAAAACGAGATTTTTAGCGTCTCCATGTGAATGATGGCTGCAACCTGCAGAGGGCGCTAGCGCGCCCCAAATCTTTTTTATTTCACAAGCAGCATCGGACGGCCTTGACGGGCCGTACTTCAATGACACCTGTCCACAAGCTCCTGACAGAGGGCGCTAACGAGCTGTAAATGTGTATAATGTGTGATATGCGGGTCAGTCCCATTGGAATAACATGGTGGACCCCGGGCGTCTCCATGGCAACACCGTACAAAATACGGTATGGGTCTCATTGGCTTTTTTGACCGGGATGCCATCAGCTATTATTGTGCCGAATTTTATCCATTTCCGAGAAACTAATTTTTTTTTCATAATGCATTTTTTGTTCTCGGCCTAGAGGGGGCGCTATCGCGCCAAATCTCACTTTTTCACATTTGTTGTGTCCGGGGGTGAAAGGTCAATAAAATGTATATTTCCGATTTTTAATCGAAGTTCATTTGTGCAAATGGGAGCATTTTGTTGTTTTCGGAAAGTCGCAAAATTCTTCGTAAAGATTGCGGCTTCGCCGCAAACAAACCGTAAAACTTAGCCAAAAAATTTGGATAACTTTTGATGCCCCACATCTCGAGATGAGCTGGAGCGATTTTGGGCTCATTTGGTGAAACGCCCTAGGAGGAGTTCGTTAAAATGCGACGTCAGCGAAAACGCTGACTCAGCATTTTCCCGACTTCCTGTCAAAATGGCGGACTTCCGGTTTGTCTGGGGGCGTGGCTACAATAATATTTTTTGTTTGTCGTCACATGACTAATGTCTGTACCGAATCTCGTCGCTCTACGACAAAGTTTATGTTGGCCCCCTCCCCATAGGCGCAATGTATTTTCACTTTTGTAGGTGGCGCTGTCGCGCCATTTTTTATTTCCCCAAAATGAAACACACATTTTAATAAATTTTTCGCCGGATCTGAATTTTGGGCAAAGTTTGGTGAGTTTTTGACTATGTTCAGGGGGTCAAATTCCTGCTCAAAGAGCAGAAGAAAGAAAGAAGAAGAAAGAAAGAATAATAATATTTCCTGCAAAAACAATATAGTCGCTTTCGCGACTACATCATATTATACATTTTTGGAAAGCTTTTGACTTCCCCCACACACTCGTGGGGCTCGGAGGTGGATGACGAGCGCTTCGCGCTCGTCATCCACCTCCGTATGACAGTTGGCCATATACCCCCATTCATTTTGCTGCAATTACAAGTATAAGGGCCCACACCAGACGTGTGGGCAGTCACTGTTTTACACGGTGAGTTTACGGTTAACATGGGGACAGCGCTTCGCGCTGTTTTCGTGCGCTCCGCGCACCTCGGTTCAGTGCGCTGCGCGCACTGCGTTGCGATTACAATAGGCCCTTGCTACGGCAGGCCGCTCGGGCCTAATTAAAGCCGCAAGCGGCATCGAGAGGCCCTCGCGGGACGCGGTGGCCGGTTGACGCCGGTTGCCGCACGCCGCCGCAATAACCGGGAGGCGCTGCCGCGCCCTACGTGGTTATAATGTCGCTGCCACCCTAGGTCGAGATTATAAAAGAGGCAAAGGCGAGAAATGGCGCCTTCGGCGCTGATTACTCGATTTTTCCCAAAATGGCCGACCACCTGTTGGTCGCCTAGCAACCATGTAATGGAGGCTCCCTTAGTGCCTCCATTGCCGCGCCATAACCCACCGAGTGCGCCAACGTGGCCACACTACAATTTATTGCCCTGATGAGCCATTAATCTTTGTGAGTAAACGTCAAAATGAGATTTTTAGCGTCTCCATGTGAATGATGGCTCCAACCTGCAGAGGGCGCTAGCGCGCCCCAAATCTTTTTTATTTCACAAGCAGCATCGGACGGCCTTGACGGGCCGTACTTCAATTACTACTGTCCACAAGCTCCTGACAGAGGGCGCTAGCGCGCTGTAATTGTGTATAATGTGATATTTGTGTGTCAGTCCTATTGGATTAACATGGGGAGCCTTGATCGTCTCCATGGCAACACCGTACAAAATACGGTATGGGTCTTATTGGCTTTTTGGATCGGGATGCCATCAGCTATTATTGTGCCGAATTTTATCAATTTCCGAGAAACTAATTTTTTTCCCATAATGCATTTTTTGTTCTCGGCCTAGAGGGGGCGCTATCGCGCCAAATCTCACTTTTTCACATTTGTTGTGTCCGGGGGTGAAAGGTCAATAAAATGTATATTTCCGATTTTTAATCGAAGTTCATTTGTGCAAATGGGAGCATTTTGTTGTTTTCGGTAAGTCACAAAATTCTTCGTAAAGATTGCGGCTTCGCCGCAAACAAACCGTAAAACGTAGCCAAAAAATTTGGATAACTTTTGATGCCCCACATCTCGGGATGAGCTGGAGCGATTTTGGGCTCATTTGGTGAAACGCCCTAGGAGGAGTTCGTTAAAATGCGACGTCAGCGAAAACGCTGACTCACCATTTTCCAGACTTCCTGTCAAAATGGCGGACTTCCGGTTTGTCAGGGGGCGTGGCCACAATAATGTTTTTTGGTTGTCGTCACATGACGAATGTCTGTACCGAATCCCGTCGCTCTATGACAAAGTTTATGTTGGCCCCCTCCCCATAGGCGCAATGTATTTTCACTTTTGTAGGTGGCGCTGTCGCGCCATTTTTTATTTCCCCAAAACGAAACACACCGGACCTGAATTTTGGGCAAAGTTTGGTGAGTTTTTGACTATGTTCAGGGGGTCAAATTCCTGCTCAAAGAGCAGAAGAAAGAAAGAAGAATAAAGAAGAATAATAATATTTCTTGCAAAAACAATATAGTCGCTTTCGCGACTACAACATATTATGCATTTTTTTAAAGCTTTCGACTTCCCCCACACACCCGTGGGGCTCGGAGGTGGATGACGAGCGCTTCGCGCTCGTCATCCACCTCCGTATGACAGTTGGCCATATTCCCCCATTCATTTTGCTGCAATTATAAGTATAAGGGCCCACACCAGAGGTGTGGGCAGTCACTGTTTTACACGGTGAGTTTACGTTTGACATGGGGACAGCGCTTCGCGCTGTTTTCGTGCGCTCCGCGCACCTAGGTACAGTGCGCTGCGCGCACTGCGTTGCGATTACAATAGGCCCTTGCTACGGCAGGCCGCTCGGGCCTAATTAAAGCCGCAAGCGGCATCGAGAGGCCCTCGCGGGTCTCGTGGGCCGGTTGACGCCGGTTCCCGCACGCCGCCGCAATAACCGAGAGGCGCTGCCGCGCCCTACGTGGTTATAATGTCGCTGTCACCATAGGTCGAGATTATAAAAGAGCAAAGGCGAGAAATGGCGCCTTCGGCGCTGATTACTCGATTTTTCCCAAAATGGCCGACCACCTGTTGGTCGCCTAGCAACCATGTAATGGATGCCTCCCTTAGTGCCTCCATTGCCGCGCCATAACCCTACCGAGGGCGCCAACGTGGCCACACTACATTTTATTGCCCTGATGAGCCATTAATCTTTGTGAATAAACATCAAAACGAGATTTTTAGCGTCTCCATGTGAATGATGGCTCCAACCTGCAGAGGGCGCTAGCGCGCCCCGAATCTTTTTAATTTCACAAGCGGCATCGGACGGCCTTGACGGCCCGTACTTCAATCACTACTGTCCACAAGCTCCTGACAGAGGGCGCTAACGAGCTGTAATTGTGTATAATGTGTGATATGCGGGTCAGTCCCATTGGAATAACATGGCGAGCCTCGGTCGTCTCCATGGCAACACCGTACAAAATACGGTATGGGTCTCATTGGCTTTTTGGATCGGGATGCCATCAGCTATTATTGTGCCGAATTTTATCCATTTCCGAGAAACTAATTTTTTTCCCATAATGCATATTTTCTTCTCAGCCTAGAGGGGGCGCTATCGCGCCAAATCTCACTTTTTCACATTTGTTGTGTCCGGGGGTGAAAGGTCAATAAAATGTATATTTCCGATTTTTAATCGGAGTTCGTTTGTGCAAATGGGAGCATTTTGTTGTTTTCGGAAAGTCGCAAAAATCTTCGTAAAGATTGCGGCTTCGCCGCAAACAAACCGTAAAACTTAGCCAAAAAATTTGGATAACTTTTGATGCCCCACATCGCGAGATGAACTGGAGCGATTTTGGGCTCATTTGGTGAAACGCCCTAGGAGGAGTTCGTTAAAATGCGACGTCAGCGAAAACGCTGACTCACCATTTTTCTGACTTCCTGTCAAAATGGCGGACTTCCGGTTTGTCTGGGGGCGTGGCCACAATAATGTTTTTTGGTTGTCGTCACATGACGAATGTCTGTACCGAATCCCGTCGCTCTACGACAAAGTTTATGTTGGCCCCCTCCCCATAGGCGCAATGTATTTTCACTTTTGTAGGTGGCGCTGTCGCGCCATTTTTTATTTCCCCAATACGAAACACACATTTTAATAAATTTTTCACCGGACCTGAATTTTGGGCAAAGTTTGGTGAGTTTTCAACTATGTTCAGGGGGTCAAATTCCTGCTGAAAGAGCAGAAGAAGAAGAAAGAAAGAATAATAATATTTCCTGCAAAAACAATATAGTCGCTTTCGCGACTACAACATATTATACATTTTTGGAAAGCTTTCGACTTCCCCCACGCAGCCGTGGGGCTCGGAGGTGTTGTGTAGAGGGTGTTGTTATCGAGCAAGTGCATGAAATCAAATTCCTTGGTGTGATTATTGATGACGGAATTACTTGGAAATCTCATATTAAATATATATCTAAGAAATTTTCTAGAAGCATTTCAGTAATAGCAAAAGCAAAGCAAACTGTTCTCTGATTTTGCCCTACTTATATTATTGTACTGTGGTTTGGGGTAGTACTTATAAAAACACAGTTAAACCAATAGTATTGTTGCAAAAAAGAGCTATCCGAGTAATTCATAAAGCTGGGTTTTTGGACCACACAAACTCATTATTTTTAAATTCAAGGATCATGAAGTTTTGTGACATTGTTGAGTTCCAAACTGTACAGATGTTATTCAAAGCAAAGTATAAATTGTTACCAAGCCAAATACAAAGAAGGTTCCAAGAACGTACTGGTCGTTATGATTTACGTGATGAATTAAACTTTAGGATTCAGAAACATAGCACAACTTTGAAAAGTTTTAGTCCAACAGTTAATGGGGAACAATTGTGGAATAAACTGGAGATGGAATTGAAACGATGTCAACCTGTTCAAATATAAATACAAACAAAAGACATTTGAAATATACAGACAAGAAGAAATGTGTTGCCACTAGGGGGAGCAGTAGGATTAATTATGTTTATTTTTTCCTCTATAATCAAGGAAGAGCGTTGCTGCTTGGAACGGTTGTCATTCTATTGCTCAAATTCACAAATGGAGAATTGGGGTTGGCAGGTTATGGATCTGTTGAGAGGGATCCTCCCAACGGGCTCAAAACCATGTCGGTTAATGCACCACTCAGCATAGGAACGTCATCTACAAAATCAGCTGTTAGGACAGCTGTGTGGGGGTTTGTTGATGGGGAGCTACTGCCCACTTCAACTGGCCTGTACGGTTGTAAGTTGGTCTGTGTTAATGTAGCTGCTGAAATGTTTCAGATTCTCTTTGGATGAGGTCTCTTTGATGTTTTGTTCCTTCGGTACCATTGTGTGAAATGTTCTTTTTTTTATTTATTGCACTTGGGGGTGGGGGCTCATAAGCTTCTTGCTTCAGCCCACTCCTTTTGAGCAGAATGTATACTGCTCAAATAAACAAATAAACTAAACTAAACTAAACATCTGTCTCATTAACATAATATTGGGGGTACTGGAAAGCAGCTCAATGGATTTACAAATATGGCCGCACGAGCAGCTGCATGAGCGTTTGCTGAGCAGGTCTGCATTATGAACTAAATTTGCCAAAACTTCATGATCGTTCCAATTGCTGGTCCAACAGCCTGACCGACAAACTGTGATTTTTGCACTTTAATTTACTGGATCTGTCGGCTGATCTGTGCGGTGCCCTTTGTTCTGTTCAACAATGGCCTCTGAACAAGCCATCTACGAGTCTCTTCAGCGTTTGAGAACTGATCTGGTTTCTCACTTTGACTCGAAAATGGATCAACTTCATTCAACTCTGAATATAATCCAAGGCTCAATTACTACTCATCGTACCCACACCACAAGGCAATTTGATTCTAAGGCCGGTCCCAGGCCAATACTGGCCAAATTCCTAAATGCACAGGACAAGCTGAAGATACTCCGACTGGCCCGTGAGAAGGGGACGCTGGTGTTCGCTGGAGTGCAAGTCTTCATTTTCCCTGACTACAGTGCTGCATTAGTCCAAAAGCGCAGACTGTTCAATCCAATCAAAAGAAAATTTCGCTAAAAGGATATCAAATATTCCTTGTTGTATCCGGCAACGCTCAGGGTTGACGTCGAGGGAAAATGCAGTTCCTTTGACTCCCCCAGATGATGCTGAAGCCTTCTTTCGGGACGTCGTGGGATCTCTGTAGCTGGTGATGAAAGTGTGAATTTGATAAATTGTCACAGCCCCTCAGGCCTCTCAAGCCACTCCCTGAGAGGCCATCTTCTCCCCTCCCCTTAGTGTGTTTTCTAGGAGTGAAGACAGGTGTGTTGGAGCCCACAGCTTTGTTTATTTGTTTATTTGAGCAGTACACATAGTGCTCAAAAGGAGTGGGCTGAAGCAAAAGCTTATGATTGCCCACCCCCAAGTGCAATAAAATAAATAAAAAAAGAACATTTCAAGCAGCTACATTCATACAGACCAACTTACAAACTTACCAAAAAAAATAATAATATATGAACTGTTTATACAATTAATTGAAGCAACGCACAGCTACAACAACAATCCCGTTTCATGTACGATGTCTAGAACAAAGCAGTCAAAAAAAAAAAAATGTGATCCTTAATATATTTCTTCCAGATTTTTACCCTTGATAACCGAGAGTTACTTTTATGTTATGAAGGTACATTAATAGATATTATAATCTGAGATCTTGATACTTTCCAGTTGTCATTACCATTCTCAGTATAATTTTAATTTGGGTGTAATTTCCATAATCATTATTATTATATATTTATTTAATTGAGTTATATGTGAAGTATGCTGCAAGCCCTGCATAGTGTGGTGCATTAAAAAGCCAAAGTGTAGAGCGGGCCAGATGAAGAGGGCAGTAACTCCCAATCAACAAACCCCCACATGGCTGCCCTAACAGCTGATTTTGTAGAATATGTTCCTATGCTGAGTGGTGCATTAAAAGACAAGGTTTAGAGCCCGTTGGGAGGATTCCTCTCAACAGATCCATAACCTGCCAACCCTAATTCTCCATTTGTGAATTTGAGCAATAGAATGACAACCGTTCCAAGCAGCAACACTCTTCCAGATTATAGAGGAACAATACACATAATCCATCCTACTGCTCCCCCTAGTGGCAACACATTTCTTCTTGTCTGTATATTTCAAAAGTCTTTTGTTTGTATTTAAATTTGAACAGGTTGATGTTTGGACATCGTTTCAAATCCATCTCCAGTTTATTCCACAATTGAACACCATTAACTGTTGGACTAAAACTTTTCAAAGTTGTGCTATGTTTCTGAATCCTAAAGTTTAATTCATCACGTAATTCATAACGACCAGTACGTTCTTGGAACCTTCTTTGTAATTGGTTTGGTAACAATTTATACCTTGCTTTGAATAACATTTGAACAGTTTGGAACTCAACAATGTCACAAAACTTCATGATCTTTGATTTTAAAAATAATGAGTTTGTGTGGTCCAAAAACCCAACTTTATGAATTACTCGGATAGCTCTTTTTTGCAACAATATTATTGGTTTAACTGTGTTTTTGTAAGTACTACCCCAAACCACAGTACAATAATATAAGTAGGGCAAAATCAGAGAACAGTATAAGGTATGTAGAGCTTTGATGTTTAAAATGTGCTTTGCTTTTGCAATTACTGAAATGCTTCTAGAAATTTTCGTAGATATATATTTAATATGAGATTTCCAAGTAATTCTGTCATCAATAATCACACCAAGGAATTTGATTTCATGCACTCGCTCGATAACAACACCTTCTATCTGAATTGCTTCCTGAGCATTGGAGTTACAGTTGCCAAATATCATCATTTTGCTTTTACTCAGATTTAAAGATAATTTATTTTGTTTGAACCACTTGTTGACACTTTTGAGTTCCAAGTTAACAATCCGACACAGCTGCTGTAAGTCGTCTCCTGATGCAAAAATATTTGTATCGTCAGCAAACAAGATAAATTTAAGTATTTCAGACGTTTTACAAATGTCGTTAATATACATATTAAACAATTTTGGGCCCAGAATAGAACCTTGAGGTAAACCACAGACAATTTGTCGACAACTCGACTGATAATCACCGATTTTCACACATTGTTTTCTATTTTTTAAGTAACTGGTAACCCACTGTAGAGCTACCCCCCTAATTCCATAAAGTTCTAGTTTATTAATTAATATATCATAGTTTATTGTATCAAACGCTTTACTCAGGTCAATAAATAACCCTATTGCACATTTCTTGTTATCTACAGCATTAGTTATTTCTTCAGTTATATCAAAGAGCGCGTGTGAGGTTGAGTGATTGTTCCTAAACCCAAACTGATTGTCCGAGAGTAAATTACACTTTTCAATAAAGCTGTCGAGTCTAGAGTTAAAAACCTTTTCTAAGATTTTAGAGAATTGCGGTAAAAGGGAAACAGGCCTATAGTTTGTAAAGAGATGTTTATCTCCTGCTTTGAACAGAGGAATCACTTTTGCTACTTTCATACTATCAGGAAATTGTCCAATTTGCAACGATAAGTTACAGATGTAAGTTAACGGCTTAGAGATACTTTCAATAACAGTTTTTAAAGTTTTCATGTCCATGTCATGGTAATCGGTCGAAGTTTTATTTTTACACCCTTTAACAATGTCCAGTATCTCCTTTTCCTCCACAGGTTTGAGGAACAGGGACATAGGATTTGCTTCTATCAGATCACAATTATAGTTCTCAACGTTTACAATTTTTGCAGCAAGGTTCGGTCCAACATCTACAAAGAATTTATTAAATGTTTCGACTACTTCATTCATATTATTTAAAGTGTTATCCTCATCTTTGAAATATTTTGGATAATTAATCGTTCTTGGTTTATTTCTAATTATACTATTTAAGATGTTCCATAAACCTTTAATATTATTCTTATTAGTATCCAACAACTTATTATAATAATCCTGTTTACATTTTCTAATGATACCTGTCAGTTTATTTTTATATTTCTTATATTTATCCTCAGCTTCTTTTGTTCGGTTACTTATAAAGTTTTTGTAAAGATTTTTTTTTTTCTTGCAAGCATTTAGTAAACCTTTAGACATCCATGGTGTTTCTTTACACTTTCTGTTTTTACTGTATTTCTTCATTGGGCAGTTTTTGTCGTATACCTTTTGAAATACTCGCGTAAACTCATCATAAGCCATATTCGTGTCATTCTCTCTGTACACAATACTCCAGTCTTGAGCTAAAAGCTCCTTTTTAAATGCATCAATAGTTTTCTCTGTTTTTACCCTTCTAAACCAATACTTGTTTTCCTCTTCATCTTTTACATATCCATTTTTATACATAACGAAAACTGGAAGGTGATCACTAATATCATTTATAATTAACCCGCTGACTGTATCACTTTCAATTTCATTTGAGAAAATGTTATCAATCAAGGTTGCACTATGAGTTGTTATTCTACTTGGTTTAGTGATTAGAGGAAACAGACCTATACTGAATAAAGTATTTATAAATTCGTCCGTCTTTTTATGTTTATATGGGTTTAACAGATCGATGTTGAGGTCTCCCCCCACAAACATGACTTTATGATTTAATCCTGAAAAGTGCTCCTCCATCCAGTTAGAAAAAACATCTACATCAGAGCCAGGTGTTCTATAAATACAACTCACAATAATATTTTTCTTTTTTTGCCTTGTAATTTCAACAGTAAGGCATTCAAGTGTATCATCCACCACCATTGTCTTATTTTCCATTACTTTGTAACTATAGTTGGAGTCTATAAACATAGCTACGCCCCCTCCATGCTTGTTCTTTCTGTTCATACTTATAAATTCCATCAATAGAAAACTCAAATTCTCTGTCATTATTAATCCATGTTTCTGTGATTAGAATGACACTGAATGGTGTGGAAAACTGTTTTAAGAAGCTTTTGATGTGGTCAAAGTTTGCATAGAGGCTTCGACTATTGAAGTGGATTACAGTGAATGCCTTAATGTTCTTAAGTTTACTATTGTACAGATCCTCTGTGTAATATTGACAGTCATTGGTGATAGGGAATCATAGATTAATTCGGCCTTTACATAATCCTTTTATCATATCGTACTGTTAGAATCAGACACGGCGGCCTCGACCTTCTAACATGACGTGGGGCCTGGTAAACGTGGCACACGGTCTGTGAATGGATGGTCATCGTCGACGTGGCACTCACGACTATTTAACGCTCTTCATGTGGATAGATAACCAGACTCTGAATGGTCCATGCCCTAACCAATGTATTGACTGTTCAGCTGTCTCCAGGCCTGTATTATTATGTGTGTGTTAATAAAACTTCTCTCTACTTAAGACATCCAGACTCGGTTCCATCCTTCCACTCGTGTCTCTCCGGGCCCCTCCAATAATCCTCTAACAATTGGTAGCTCTAGTAAAAAAGTTATTTTCCGGGTCGATGTCGATCTCAGTGTTCTGTAGGTCGTACTGAGAGAATGTAAAATCCTGGGAGTTTGCTTCAGCAATTCTCCTTATTGAAAAGTCCAAGTCGGTGCTTCCTATAGAAGCAGCTGAGTCTGCTCTGCAGCTGAGTCTGCTCTGCAGCTGAGTCTGCTCTGCAATTAACAAGCTTCAAGAAGAACTCCCAGACAGCTCAGCCCTGCCAGATCGTACTACTCGCTCCAGTTAGTGCTACGTTCCAGCCTTTTGAATTTGTACCTCCTTTGTCGTTTTGGACAATTACCAGTTTTCTCCGTTCCTCTCCAGATCTCCACGCTCCAGCCACCGGTGCTTCACCCTGATCAGCTTCACTCATCTGCGCTCCTGGTCTCCGGTCTGCTCCCCTCACCTGTGCTCCTGGTCCCTGGTCCGCTCCCCTCACCTGTGCTCCTGGTCCCTGGTCCGCTCCACTCACCTGTGCTCCTGGTCCACTCCTGGTCCCTGGTCCGCTCCACCCACCTGTGCTCCTGGTTCCCGATCTACGCCTGTGAAGAGGACTGCCTTGGATATTTCCTGGAAACTTATCTCAATCAATAAATACCTACCATATTTGCACGGCCTTGCTGAGTCTGCGCTTGAGTTCTTGCCTGATTCGTTACATAAATTTGATAAATCTAAGTTGTAACTTTCGCGGACACGTTTTTGTTTTGGACTAACAAAGTGGAGCAATAAGTTGTTTTCTGCTTGACTTTCTCTTGCCGGTGATGTTTGCCGTAAACAGTGTCACTGTCGTAAAGTTGTGACGTCATATTCATGATTTTCCATTGAGTTCTCTTTTCTTCTGCTTTTTTCTTTTTTCTCTCCGCCTTTCTACATAAAAATCGTGCGGTGCAGAAGTAACCCGTAATCCTTTGCAGTATTTAATTAATAAATATGCTAAATACTCCCGCTGATTCTATGAAGTGCATTATTTCAACAATAAGCTCGATCAAAACTAAAGCAACTGGCTCCATCGATCCTCAACGAATGGCAAAAATTTCGTTAGAAGTATTAATCTTACCCAATTAATCACTGAACCGACCAGAGTTGATCAACGCTCTTCTTCACTTTTGGATTGGATATTGGTCACCCATCCAGATAGAATATCTGTCTCAGGAGTTCTGTGAGATTGCTTTAGTGATCACTGTATTGTTTTTTGTGTATGGAAAATTCAACTTCCAAGAGTCGCTCCAAAATTCATTACAGTGAGACAAACTAAGCATATCAACACAATTATTTATAAATGACATAGCTAATGTTAACTGGGATAGATATAAGCTCATACCATTTGCAGAGGATGCATGGAATTACTTTTTTTCTGAAGTGTCTGAAATAATTGATAAACATGCTCCTTTGAAAACATTTCGTGTAAAAGGCAGGCATTTGCCTTGGATTAATTCTGTGCTGCTTGATCTCTTTAGAAAAAGAGATCAAGCTTGGGCAAAATATCATTCTTCTAAAGATCCTGCCGATTGGGAAATTTATAGAAATCTTAGAAACCACTGCAAGACACAGACTAGAAATGCAAAATCAGACTTTTATAAGGATGGGCTTGTGCAGAATTTGAATAATCCTAAACAATTTTGGGGTCAACTCGACCATCTTCTTAACAAATCCAAAAGCAAAATAGATTGTGTGGTAGTAAATAATGATATGGTTTCTGATCCTTCAATTATCTCTCAAGCTTTTAATCAAAACTTCTCAACCATCAGTCGCAATACAAATAATTCCTACTCTTTGTCAGGTGGCCATAACAGATTATGCAAAGGTCCTTCATTTTCTTTTTTGAAAATTTCACCTCTGGATGTTTATCATTCTTTATGTAGGTTAAAAACTAACTGTAGTGCTGGTCCAGATGGCCTTGATGTAAAGTTTTTTTTAAATTGCAGCACACGTGCTGATGTTTCCTTTAGCCGATGTATTTCATTTATCTGTTAAAACATGTTCATTTCCGTCTATTTGGAAAACAGCCAGTTACACCTCTTTTTAAAGGAGGTGATCCTACTGACTTAAATAATTATCGTCCAATATCCATTGCTGTTGCTAAAGTTAATGTTAATGAATGCAACATTTTAAGGATTTAGATCTGGGTTTTCTACTACAACCGCCTTGCTAAAATTCGCCAATGATGTATTTTGTTCTTTTGATCATAATCAGTTTGTGGGATCCTTATTTCTTGATTTGTCTAAGGCTTTCGATATGGTATATCATTATTTACTTCTTGACCAATTGTATGCAATAGGTCTTAACACTAATACAGTTTTGTGGTTTAGTTCGTATCTTCACAATAGAAGACAATATGTTCTTTTTAATGGTTCTCAGTCAGGAAATCGTGTAATCGAAAAAGGGGTGCCTCAAGGTTCAACACTTGGTCCCTTATTATTTTCAATTTTCATTAATGACCTTCCCCAAGCTATTACAAACTGTTCTATAAGTCTGTATGCTGATGATTCTAATTCAGACCTTTTCTTGTTACAAAATCAGTTGCAGCTCGATTTTAGTCTTGTCCAAAGGTGGTTTTGTAACAATAACCTAAAACTGGGAGGACTATGGAGCAAGTTTGTTTTGTGTGTCTTAATGTGTATTTTGTCCTGTCTGTATACTGTCTTGTACTGTGTCTTGTTAATTGTTATTTGTGTTTTGTGGACCCCTCGAAAAGGAGATGGCACATCAATAAACTAAACTAAACTATTTACTCAATACAATTGTTCTAGTTGGTAACATTTTCATTTTTCAAATGTAAATCCAAGGCAGATCTCTGTTTAGCACACTTTAAGAATAAAATAAATCAACAATATGAAATTGAAAAGACCATAGCCATTAATAAAAACAAAAGAAATGCACATGATAAAAAGTGGAATGGGACGTTATGGGACTGATGTCTACCAAAATCGTGAATTTTATAATGTAAACAATTTTACCAGGTTGACTTCAGTGGTTCTTAAACTTTGAAGAGTCAAATGGAACGGGTGCAGGCTTAAAATTGAGCCTGAAATAAGACAGCTGGCCCCTTTCTAATCCCTACAAATGTAGACAAAGTTCAACTAGTATAAAATAATCAAATAAATATTCCAAACACAATAAAATGTGTATAAAAAAAAACAAAACTGAAAATAATAGAAAATAGAAAAAATATGTCAATTTTAGTCTTGAGTTATCATTTTGTGAATGTATTGTGTGTGTTTTTTTTTTCAATGTTTACTGTGGTGAATTAATTCATACAAAAATAAATAAATAAATAATCGACAAACACAAGCCGCCATTTCATTTGTAATAATTTATTATACACAAGTTCGTCTATATCGCCAAACTAATAAACATACATTTCCATTTATACAAAATATAAACTTTAAGATAAGAGAGGAGTATAAAGCTAACATGAATGGCGTCTACGGTTTCACAGGTGGAAATGTCATTCAAAAACCCTAATTTACAGAAGACATTAAACTCACCAGGTCCAAGCAACACAGGGATGACTACACACAACGGCACAACGCGACCCACACTCAGCTGTCCAACGCTTTACACACAGAGTGGCATAATGCTCGACTCGGGGGTGGGTGATACAGTAAAGAAAAAAATCATCAGTCAATAAATTACAATTGATATTAGTGCGATGCGCTTGAAGCCTTTGCTGTACTGATATAAAGATGAGGAGGAAAAAAATTATTGAAAGTTTTGCTGATATTTCCAGTGACTTAATCTAAATATTGGATGGACCCAGGTTTAAATATATTTTTTATTCTGTTGATATTATCGTAACAAATATTTATTCTGATTTTAGATCTTGTTTTTGAATGAGCTGTAAGTGAAAAAAATGTCAATTTCAAATGTTGCCTTGTTGCTTTTGGGTTCAAAGCTCAATAAATCATTCAAGAATTCGATATAAAAAAAGAATACAAACTTGATATACTACTCTCTGCTTCCTCAGAGAGGTCCCTGTAATTGGCTGAATCCACCTGTCACTCACTCAGAGCATAGGAGCTGGGGCGGGGTTTAAACTCCACTGTTCCTTATTGTGTCCTATCATATTACCCACCCACATAGTTACAGAGAGTTGAAGCTACAAAGAGGAAACTCTGGTCTGCCTTACATTCCAAAACCAAATCACCATCAAAACAGGACCTCCAACAAGGAGGTAGGTGGATAAATGTTCATCCACTTTGCTGCCAAGTGAAATAAATGCAGTCAGCAAAACTTTAATAAAACTCTAGATCGGATGTGACGCTTGATGTGGCAAACGTGGCAGCCATCTTGTGACTGACTGGCGAGGCTAACCCCTATAGCGACCAATGCAAAACCAGGTGCAACATTTTTATTGATTCAACGGCAGAATGTGAGATACACTCATTGTGTGCGATTGGTTTAAAACTTCCAAGTCTAGGTATCAGGTCATTTCTTTGAAATATCTTGTTTTTTAGTCGTGTTGTTTAGCCGTATTAGCATTGTTTTCTCCATTCATTCCTACGGTTTGGTGGTTAGCATTCATTGTATCCCTGTCCCATGTTCAATAAGTATTGGTCATGTCATGTTATAAAGTACATAAATCCTGTTTTAAAGTAGGAAACAAATGTTACATTTGATATAAATAGAAGGGATTTATTTGAAGTGTCTGAAAGATGAAAATCCATGAACAAAAGTAGCTAAATGTAACTTAAATAACATTTGAAAAACTGCAAACACCGTGTCTTTACTTGCCAGATATTGAAGGTCAGTCACAATTATCAAAGAGTCATGAAATAATAAAAAATTGATCAAAACAGTATCAAGAAAGGTGTTTCCCTTGGCGACGTTGAACTGGGTTAGAACGGCCAGTCACAAGATGGCCGCCAGAATTGCCATTCTTTCCAACGTAAGACTATGGCCATGTCCTATCCAGAGGTTACTTAAAGATCTTTGGCAGTCACCCTTGTTTTTAATGTTATTCAAAACAATCATTGAATTCCTTATTTTATTCTACTTTAAATTATGACATCAAATCTAAATGTTTCATTCTTTTGTCTAATTATCGTAACGTTTACATTAAATGTATCACCACCTTGTTTTAACCAAAATCATCCATTAGCTTAAAAGAAAAACACATACAGTAAGTTGGTAGAGAATCCATCCAGTCACTGAGTCGGAGATTGGTGGTTTGAATCCGCGAACAGGCACTGCTGCTGCGCCCTTGAGCACAGCATATAGAATATCACCATTTATTTACAGAGCCTAAAAGAATCGAAAAAATTAACCTGGATTTAGATTTGTAATTCTCTTTAAAAGTGTAGGGAGAAGGCAAAAGTCATTTGACTGGATGCCATGGGGATGTGTTCTGTCATACAGTATGGACCGAATCACAGGCTTTGTCCGAATATCCGCCATCGCCCCTAACTCCTCAAGTAATTGTATAGTGCTTTCTCCTCACGGCGGGTCTCGTGACTGTGGCGCTCGGATAACAATAAAAACACAAATTCCAAGATCGACTTTTGGTTTGTTCATGCTCGATAGGAAACTCGTGACTAAAGCGTTTCTGACCTGCCACTGTCGGCTGTTCTCTAACTCTGTCAATCGAATGACCGTTGCCGCTCACGACTGCATTGTGGGAAATTTGGAAAGCTATAGTTTTCTCTCTGGACATTCGAACACCACTACAAAATAGCGTGACCACCATATAGTGCACTAAAGGGACTAGAGTGGACATTCGGACGCAGCCTGGGTGTGGCATGTGGTATGTAAGCAGTAGTCCTCAAGTCCCTTCATCACGGTAAGGCGCTGGCTTTGATTGGACAGAGAGGAGGCCAGGGCAGAAAGGTACTCCTACCCCACCTAGTACCCCCGCCCTTAGGCAATAGTACTGTGTTTGCTCGGATCATCGGCAGTAGCATTTCAAAGAGGAAAGTCTTCGAGCGTCAGCAGGAGCGGATCATCGTGTGGGACATCAGCAGGAGCGGATCATCGTGTGGGACATCAGCAGGAGCGGATCATCGTGTGGGACATCTGCAGGAGCGGATCATCGTGTGGGATATCTGCAGGAGCGGATCATCGTGTGGGACATCTGCAGGAGCGGATCATCGTGTGGGACAATAGCAGGAGCGGATCATCGTGTGGGACATCTGCAGGAGCGGATCATCGTGTGGGACATCAGCAGGAGCGGATCATCGTGTGGGACATCTGCAGTAGCATATCATCGTGTGGTACATCTGCAGGAGCGGATCATCGTGTGGGACATCTGCAGGAGCGGATCATCGTGTGGGACATCTGCAGGAGCGGATCATCGTGTGGGACATCTGCAGGAGCGGATCATCGTGTGGGACAATAGCAGGAGCGGATCATCGTGTGGGACATCTGCAGGAGCGGATCATCGTGTGGGACAATAGCAGGAGCGGATCATCGTGTGGGACATCTGCAGGAGCGGATCATCGTGTGGGACAATAGCAGTAGCGGATCATCGTGTGGGACATCAGCAGTAGCGGATCATCGTGTGGGACATCAGCAGTAGCGGATCATCGTGTGGGACATCAGCAGTAGCGGAACATCGTGTGGGACATCTGCAGGAGCGGATCATCGTGTGGGACATCTGCAGGAGCGGATCATCGTGTGGGACATCTGCAGGAGCGGATCATCGTGTGGGACATCTGCAGGAGCGGATCATCGTGTGGGACAATAGCAGTATAGCAGGTGTGGCACCGAGGGGTAGGGTTGCAGTAGCCAGGGGTGTAGTCATGGCCTTTTGGTGCATCAGCAGAGGCGGCGCAGGGTGAGCAGCACCGGGGCCAGCACAGCCCCCGCCCCGACCTGTAGCCCCACGCCCGCCCCCTTGGGAGTCGACCCGTTGTTGGAGCTGCTGAATGGGCCCGGAGACTGCGTGGTCGTGTTGCCGTTCATTGTGCCGTTTCCGCGTGTTGAGTTCTGAGACATCACCTGGAGCAGAGGACACAAGAGACGTTTAATAATGTGGTTCAGCACCATTGTCAGAGTCAGGTGGGGATTTGTCTGGACTTGCTCATGAATAACTGAAATACTTAATAAGTGAAGGATTGGGACACGGCCATGCAGTATTTCATTTAGATCAAAACGGAATTGTTAAGTTCAAGTTGACAAAACAACACATTATTGTTCTGTTTTCTGGTTCTAGACGACAAATGTTTTAGAGTAGGTATCCGAGACCAAGTATCGTTCAGGTATCGTTATCGGAAACCAAATATCTTTAAAGTACTGGTATCGGAAACATTTTTACAGTACCCAGCCCTACCCATAAGTGACTGGAAGAACTATGCTGTTTACGATACGATATGCCCTGTCCCTTACAGACAAATATTTTGTCCCACGACCCAAAGTGAGTTTGGCTTCACTAAAGAAACAGTGCACACGGACAAGCCACCTGATGACAGTGTAAGACATCTGTCTTAAAGCCGTCTAATCCACTTGTGTAAGTCTTATTAAGACTATATTGCTGGGTTTCAGGTCACATCACAGCGGTCTAAAGGCCTATAATATTATATAGAGGTCAAATTATTTTGTTTTTGAGGACATTTTTGATCTTGTACAGAGAGAGCACACGATGAGAGTGGCTGATATTAATGATCATTTTTGTAAATCATAGATTTTCTTTTTAGATACGACTTGTGAAAGTGTAATGTAGTTAATAGAAAAAACTGTCTCCTGCCCCCCCTCCCCCCCTGGGTCCGGTGACATCATCACATTCTAGAACCTGCAACCCAGCAATAGGCCTATTAGTTTTTTTTAATTTAACTCAAGCATTTGGGGAAAGACGTTACACCAGGCCCAAACATTACATCAATTGATTGTAAAACTTCCTCTTACGTGTACTTTTGCTCTTCCCCATACGTGCCTTTGTATAAGAGGATTAACATGAGTCGGACTACTTTACATGATGGGCCTGGACACTGAAAGCTCTTTTGCATCAGGGGCTTAGCTGTCCGATAAACAAGACTCACGATGAAGACGCCTGCTTTGACTTGAGCCCTTTTCTATCTCCTGTCGTACCATCATCTCCGGCGTTGGACAGCAGTGACGTAAAGAGGAAACGCGGCGATTTGAAGCCCATTTTTTGAATAGTTAGTACTTTACTTTGCCCCTGCCTACACTGTCGCACTTTCCAGTGTTTGCTCCCAGTTTATTTACTTGCACCAAGTTGTAACGTTTCGGGCGTGAAGCCGGCCCTTCCTCAGACATGAAGAAGAGTGGGGGCACACCTGTTTATATTGCGTCACACACACACAAACACACAGTGGCCCCCATTTATCAACATTGTGTAAACAAATGGTGTATGCGTAGGTGTATTTGCGATATACACCAGAGTGCGCGTGACATTTATGAACCTGTGTTTCTGCTCAGATCTGATCGTACGCGAGCGCAGCTGATGGTAAATGCCACGGAGAAATCCTAGCGTCATTTGAATGAAACGCCCAAAAATATTTACGTATGAGGAGGCCTCACCCATAGGCACGCACAAAACACGGCAAAAAAGAACATTTCTCCAACCAGGAAATGATAAATAGTTGTTTATATGATATTAAAAAATCTGTCAGTAACCAACGTTAACCGTATAGCCAATCCAAGATCACATTTACTAATAAAAAAAGAGGAGAAAAAAGAAGGAGGCTAATAATAAAACGTGACCTTTATTAAATAAGCAGTAGGCCTAAATAACCTGTATAAAAAAGTGCATAAAATTAGACCACATTAATAAAGCGTGGATACAACGCTGCAGTCAGAGCAGACTCTGGACCATGATCTGAACCAGTAAAAGCAGCTCAGCTCCGCGGACTCAGCGTTAGAGCCGGGGCAGGACTACGCGTCTTTCGGCCTGAGCAGAACTTTTCTCCGGAAGGGAAACAGGTGCGCGGAGAGCCGACCGGAACCTAACCAACCCGCCCGGACCGAAGACAGCCCTTTGAGACGTGTTTCAATCATTCCCCTGACGAGAGGAGAGCGCGGTCAGCAGACCCTGTGCGCCGCTCAAACCCGGACTTTACGAACCCGTCCGGACCGACGAAAGCTGTGGAGCTGTCGAAGGATTTGTTTGACGCCCGGGATACTCGCGAGCACGGAATACAGTCCACAAACTCAGCGCTCAAACCAACCAGAACACGGAGCATGGCCTCGCGCAGACCCAGGTGAGGCCCGGTGTCCCGGGACACTGCAGCGGCCGCGGGTGTGAGGCGGGGAATCCACATAAAGTTTGTGCAGCAGCGGCATTTTGTTAAAAACAAAACACGAAACATAAATATAAAAAACATCGTAAGCGTCTCTGTGGCTGCAGTCCAGGTTCTAGTGTCTCTGGTCCAGGTTCTAGAGTCTCTGGTCCAGGTTCTAGAGTCTCTGGTCCAGGTTCTAGAGTCTCTGGTCCAGGTTCTAGAGTCTCTTGTCCAGGTTCTAGTGTCTCTGGTCCAGGTTCTAGTGTCTCTGGTCCAGGTTCTAGAGTCTCTGGTCCAGGTTCTACAGTCTCTTGTCCAGGTTCTAGTGTCTCTGATCCTGGTTCTAGAGTCTCTGGTCCAGGTTCTAGAGTCTCTGGTCCGGGTTCTAGAGTCTCTGGTCCGGGTTCTAGAGTCTCTGGTCCGGGTTCTAGAGTCTCTGCTCCAGGTTCTAGAGTCTCTGCTCCAGGTTCTAGAGTCTCTGGTCCAGGTTCTAGTGTCTCTGGTCCAGGTTCTAGTGTCTCTGGTCTAGGTTCTAGAGTCTCTGGTCCAGGTTCTAGTGTCTCTGGTCCAGGTTCTAGAGTCTCTGGTCCAGGTTCTAGAGTCTCTGGTCCAGGTTCTAGAGTATCTGGTCCAGGTTCTAGTGTCTCTGGTCCAGGTTCTAGAGTCTCTGGTCCAGGTTCTAGAGTCTCTGGGCTCGGACCCGTGTCGGTGCAGCTCAAGTCCATAAACATTAACGCTGTGGCCTTGTTTCATGTTTAAATCACTGATGAGGATCATATGTGATTCATGCTGTTCAGTGTTTGGTTAAGTTGGTGCATCATGTTCCTCCTGACTCGGTGTAGGATCTGAGCACCGTACGCCAGGTGTACGAAATGCATAACATCAGAGAAGTATCGTCGTACAGAATGGCTCATAAGGAGGCCCACAGTGTGATGGTTTTATTTTTAAAGTAAAGCCCTCACATCTTTGCCACAGGTGCTGTTTGTATCATATCGTCACGGTGATACTGTTGGTAGAACTATGTAATTCCTCCCGACGTGTGTGTATATCATTTTGTATATAACTTGTAAATACTTTTTTCAGTTTCTGTGCCATACATTTGAGTGTGGCAGAGCATCACCAGGGATGAAACCCAGCGTCTGGTCACGTCTATGCCTTCTAGACTTCAGGCTGCAATTGACTGCAAAGGATTTGCCACCAAATATTACAAATAAAAAGTCTTGCTTTGTCCCATTACTTTTGGTCCCTTAAAAAGTGGGATGCTCACATAAAAAAACACTTGTAATTCCTGCACCGTTCGTCTGATTTGGATGTAAATGCTCTCAAATGAAAGCTGAAAGTCTGCAGTTTAACTACATATTGTTTTGTTTCAAATCCATTGTGATGGTTTTATTTTGTAGAGCCAAAAACATAAGAAATAAGTCAATGTCCCAATATTTATGGGCCTGACTGTATGAAGCTTATGCGCAAATTCAACAAGGAAGACTCAACAGCTGTTTAAACCACCGCTCATCACCAGCAGCTGCTTCCACTCATCAATCACAGTCCAGCCATTCAGCTCCTCCACATCAACCAATCATCGCTCCAAGATTCCTTCATAAGCACCATGGCCCATCACTCCGAGTTTCCCAGCCGTGCTGCAACCTCGTCGCTTAAAGGAAACTGAATGTCTGACTCTGATTCTACTGCCGGGCCCTTGCCCCCCTCCAGCGGGGTCACGGGACCCACCGTTCTGAGCACTTCCCGGAAAAGTGCCCGCATCGCTGCTCGCGCAGCTCACGTCTCCCCACGCTCGGCCCTTCTGTCCAAGGGGATTCGTCCCGGAACCGGTCTCGGTCCTACTCAACTGGCTCAACTCACCGCTGTCCTGCCGTCCGGCGATTCATCTCCGTCTCCGCCCGCTCCGCCGCCTCCTTTCGTTCTCCCGGGAGGGAAACGGTCCAGGAAGTCTTCTGTTCCTCCCGCCAAACGCCGCCGGGGTCGTCCTCCATCCGTGGCTCCGGCCCATGTCTCGTCTTCGCCTTGGCCTGTTTTCGCTGCTGCTCCGGGCTCCATGACTGCCGCCGCTGCCGTGCGGGGCTCCACATCTGCGGGCTCCGCGTCTGCCGCTGCCGCGCTGGGCTCCAGAACTGCAGGCGCAGCGCTTGCCGCTGCCGCGCCGGGCTCAACTACCGCCGCCTCCACGTCTGCCGCGCGGCGTTGGACTCCCGGTCTGTCTCAGCTCCTCCGGTTCCGTCCGTGTTCTCCGGGGATTCCTCGTCTTTTGCCGCGACCCCACCCATGTCCGCGGAAGACCGTCGTCTGATGTCTGCCTCCATGGACGCTCTTCGCCGCTCCGTCTCCGGGCTGTCGGCCCATCTCCTGCTCAACGCCGCTCGTCCTGCCGTCTCCACTCAGCCTGCGCTCGGTGCGCTCCACGCTTCTCTCGCCGCGGTGACTCAGCCGGATCCCCCGCTCTTCGCCCTCGCCAGCGCCCGTCCTGGGCCGTCTCTGGGTAGGCCGTATTCTCCGTTGCACGCTAATATCTCGTCAAGGCTGCGTTCGAAAATCTTGCGGGGCGATTACGTGAACCTGGTCTTGCCCATTCTCCCCTCTCCGAGGTCGAGGACCAGATCGCGTCCTCGTGTATCCGGATCGCCGGCCCGAGTTTGACTATTACCTATGTCTGATCAGGGATCTGAATTTAAAATGCAGTCGGTCGCGTTCTACCAATATCACAAGGCTTTCGCAGCCAAATCAGCGTCGCTAATCACTCATGCTAACGTGCATCTGGACTGGTCCGTTCTCGATACAGAGTTGTTGCTCACGCTCACTCAGGTTGTCTCAGTTCGCTGTGCGGTTCAGTCAGTCCGATCGTTTCTTTCACCGCTCGCAGCCCGCGCACCGGCCACACGCTCTCAAGGGCCTCTCATCCCCACTAGGGGGTCGCTCTACTACGCTACGGTGGACCAAAAGAGAATAAAGAACACAAGGCTTTCGCGGCCAAATCAGTGTCGCTACTCGCTCAAGCTAACGTGCGTCTGGACTGGGCCGTCCTTGATACAGAATAGGTCGCGTTCACGTTATAGAATTCTATTTCAGTTGGAGGGCAGGTGTCAATACAACTCTATGGGAGAGAAACAGTTTCGAAAAATTCCCAAAAAGATGTCCAAATGTTTTCTCTGATCGTCATGTGATAGTATTGGATTCACAAAACTGACATGTGAATTTTATGGCTGAAGGTCTTTCTACTGGCCAACATCAAGCGCATGTTTTTGAATATTGTCTCCACTCTCGGACGCGTGTGAAGAAATAATTAGACACATGTGCTGGAGGATATGACTTTGAACTTTGACAGCTGTTTCACGTGAATTGGCTCCGGAATTACAGAGAAGTTAGCAATGATCTAAGATTAGACATCTGCATTTTGAGCGTCACTATGGTTACAGTTTGAATTTTCAGTTTTCTCCACCCCAATGTTATACTATAGGATCTTCGGAATGTTGTGATGTCACGTGAACGCTACTCATCGTTGCTCACGTAGGCTGTATCTGTTCGCTGTGCGGTTCCTTCGGTAATTCCGCCCTCTTTGCCCATCATTTCTTTCACTGCTCGCAGCCCGCGCAACAGCTGCACGTTCTCAAGGGCCCCTCATCCCCATTAGATCGCCGTGGCAGATAAATAAATAAATAAATAAAAAATGGAGGGGGTCGACTTCTTAACATTAAGAACTACAGTGGGACACGGTCAGGACACAGAGCAATGTTATTGCTTTAGTGGGACTAAATCCAAATCGAGCGCTACTTCAAGAATACGTGAGAGACTCGATCGGCTCAGCAGCGCCTCCTCCTGGCAGCTGGGTGGACATATAGGGCGGATAACCAAACACCTGTGGAGCCGCTGTTCTCCTGTCCAGCCCTGGCTTCATGACGCTTTGTGAAAAAAAAAAAAAAAAAAAAATTCTGATTTGTTTGGTTAAGTTAGACTCCAGACAGTGAGGTTTAACGCGTATTGACCGGTTGAACACTCGTGCTAGCCGGTGCAGTTTCCCCAAACTCGCGCTATATCAGTTTCATCACTCGCTTTACAAACACTTCCAAAACTGATGTTCCTCACCTTAAAGTTACTGGTCAGGCCTTTTGTACCGATGAAGACACGCTGTCCACCTGCCGAGGACGCGAAAAGCCCTGCTCCTCCATGTGAGAATCCGTATAAAAATAAAAAAATAAAAAAACTCCAGAAACACGATGCGCGAGTGTCCTTGTGCTTCGGTTTGGTCAAATCTGTCCGTCCGTCCAACAATAATCCTCAGTATTCTCACTTTAGCCGTTTTTCAGCGGTTTACAGAGACATGTTTACATTTCAGCCGCTCTGAGGTGAGGAGCCGCATGAACACAGCTACGCAAAGCGGAGCGTATGCGCCGCGGAGCGACGCGATACTGGCGCGGATAATGGATAATGCCAATACATATGTTTTTAAAATGTATGGAAAATAAGGCGCGGGTCATATTTAATTGTTTGGCCTCGGGGAGCCTATTGAAAAGGTCCAGTCTAAACTAGTAAATGTAAAGTCAATGAAAATTCACGTCGTGAAAGTGGGGGGGACCAATCAACCACTTTTTAAAAGTGGGGGGGACACGTCCCCCTCACAATGAATGGTTCTGACGCCCATGATTCTGCCCCCCACTCGGGCCCAGTTCCCAGCTCAATAGCATCATACCCGCCCCTTTTTCGCTCACTACGCTACGGTGGACCACGCTATCGCGCAGATAAAGCAGCCGGGTCGTGGCGCTAGGCTCGCAAGGCCGACGTCGCAGACGCTTTAAAAATCATCCCCATTCATCCGTTTCTGTGGCACCTTTGCAGTGGGAGTCTAGATTTTATTTCGCGGTTCGGCTGACGTTCAGTTGTAGGAGCAGCCCGTTGCTCGTTAACATGGTTTCTGAGGCGCTGTGCTGGATCCTACTCAATACGTCGGGGTTTAGTCCGTACTCCACTCGCTCGTGCCCGGCCCTCGCCCGGCACGTCCTCGTCTAAACTCAAGCTCCTCTTCGGCCTTCTGGGCGTGCCCCTGTCGGTCAAAGACAGTCGTTCCAGCCACGGAGCTGGATTTTTTGGGGATCAAACTGGACTATGTCGCCATGGTCGCTTCTCTTCCGCCCGATACGCTGGCCGCATTTCCGACGTGATTCAGAAAGCAGCTTCCACCCGCGATATCACAAAGCAGCAGCTCCTGTCCCGGCTGGGCCTCCTCATTTTGCCATGCATATCGTTCCCCAGGGGCGTTCTTTCATCTCGCGGCTGCTCGTCGCAGCTCACTCCGTTACATCGCTGTTCGACTCGGTCTTCCTGAACGAAGGGCGTCGCTCCGACCCGCGTTTCTGGTCCTGCTGCTAAACGACGCACAGGTGTCGTTCTCCTACGATGACGTCGTACGTTCCGCGGACGCTTTGTAATTTGTCACGGATGCCACCCCGTCCTCCGGTTCGGGGGGTTTCTATCAGGGTAAATGGTTCGCTGAGACATGGCCTCCTTCCTTCTCCGATTCGAGTTTTCATCCGAATTCTTCAATCGTTCTTCAAGAGATCCAAAGGCAAGGCGCCTGTAACAGTCAGTGCCACACAGGGGGGGCTTTCTGCCTTTTCTAACCATGCGAAATTTGCTCAAACGTCGAAGCTCGGTCCGCCCACTCAAGCGCTGTTTCTAACCCCTGAAGGTTAACTATGACGGCATCCAGGTTTCAAAATACCTTCGGTCGGCACTCTTATCTGGGATCTATCCCCACACAACTATTCAGCCCACTCATTCAGAATCGGCGCCGCTACATCGCTGCCGCTCAAGGTCTCCCGCAGCAACACTCCAACAGCTGGGGCGCTGGTCTTCCTCGGCTACATCTCTTACATCCGCCCTGAGTCGAACTCCTTCCGTTCAGTTCAACGTTCCCTTCATAACTATAAGTTTCGTGCAAATAACTGGTGGTGGTCTAGACCCATCTCACTCGGCTCTCATTCTCGTCAGATACACAAACATAGGCTCGCCGCCGGAGGCTTCTCCTCCCCGTCTGCCGCTCTCTAGAGGGCCTCTGCTCTGGTCTGCTACCCTCGCCGGAGGTTCCCGTTCTGCGCTGCTCGGCTCCCCTCGTCGGAGGGTTCCCGTTTCTGCTCCCCTCGTCGGAGGGTTTCTGTTTCTGCTCCCCTCGTCAGAGGGTTCCCGCTCTGCGCTGCTCGGCTACCCTCGTCGGAGGGTTTCTGTTTCTGCTACCCTCGTCGGAGGGTTCCCGCTCTGCGCTGCTCGGCTACCCTCGTCGGAGGGTTTCTGCCTGCTACCCTCGTCGGAGGGTTTCTGCCTGCTGCCCTCGTCGGAGGGTTTCTGCCTGATGCCCTCGCCGGAGGGATTTTAAGCTTCACCCGCATCGTCATTTCTACAGCTCAAAGGCTGTCATTATCTCAGCGGTTTCGTCTCGGCCTGCGCGCTCATTTTAAGCGCAGTCACTCGCCCTGTCAAACGCGTTAAGCTCAGCTCCATCAAAAACACAGCAATCGTCATCATGTCATTGTCTCGGCTCAGACCCCGGGTAATTTTTGGGGGAAGATCCTGGCTATCGTTCTACGCCGTGCGGATTTATCATTCATCCAATCCTCCGCCGGGGTCTGAGCCCCAAATTATGTTTTGCATTCATTCAATAAAACGTCTAAACGCTTTTCTGTCTGTGTGAGTCTATCAGGTTGAAATATTTTGGATTATAGATTTGATCTTTACATGTTTTGAAATTAGACAAATGGGCTCTAAAATAACTTCAAATTTCACTTAGTATGAAAAAGTTATTTTTCACTCATAGTGAGTATTTGGCCTGATACAAAAGCGATCGTTACAAAAAAACAAATACATGTAGGTCCTTTTCCCCCCCTGATTTTTGAAGGCCAACATCTGTAAAACCATATTTTCCAAACGATTTTTGAATATGCAAACAAATAGAAAACATCTCTAAATGTGTGTTAATAGTAAAATGTTGACCCTACTCTCCACGGCCTGTCCAGTGGTTGTTGAACTGATCTTGGCCTGGATGTAAACTTTAAAGTGATACTCTTTACACTTACTCATGTGTCTACTTGTTTACTTCAAATAAAATATAAAAAACCTCAGTACTTCTTCCACTTTCCCTATTGAATTAAATCCACTGAGAAAAGCCACCTTTACATATTACACAAATGAACTGGTGCTATGTGACTTGGGCAGCTCCAACAGCTGCCCCCACGACCCGGCAACGGACAAGTGGGAGAAAATGGATGGATGGATGGATGGACAAATGAACTGCACGCTCTTTAGTCTTAGGCCGCAGGGCTTCTCTGTTCCACCTCCGCTAATAACAACAGTCTTATGTAACGTGCCCAAAAGAACTAATTAAACATCCTAACACAACATACTCCCATACTAAATGCTTCATATGTCATGCCGTTGACACGTTCATACACCTGTGCATTAGGTTACCTTTGGAGTCAGGTAAGATGATGTAACTCAACCCGCCAGACAATGTGCTGCGTTTGAATCTTTAATAGCCACGACTGAGGGCCTTAGAATTCCGCTTTCGAATTGTGAGGAGTTAAAATAAAGAAAGGTCTGGACTGTAAATGGCTAACAAGCACATTTTAATTAAAACGCACACTAATTTGGGAACGGCGCAGCTGACTCACAAGTCCGACGCAACAGGGGTGGCCACAATCTGCTTCTAATGTTCTTTTATACCCAGTACCAAGACAACTGGCTCTTGTTTCACCTACACCGCACCGTATAAGGCCTATACTCGGAATCAAGATAAACATATATATATATACATACATATACACACACACACACACACACACACACACAGGTGCTCGACATATAAATAGAATATCATGAAAAAGTTAATTTATGTCTGTAATTCAATTGAAAATGTGAAACTAAGATATGACACATTACATATAAAGTGACATGTCAAGCCTTTATTTGTTTTCATTTTGATCATTATGGCTTCCAGTCCATTTTCTAATATTCTAATTTTATGAGATTTTTAATTATTATTTTAATTAAAAAAAAAATCTAAATTATAACAAATAAAGGCTACACATATCTCACTTTGCATGTAATGAGTATTATATATTTTGACAGTTTAAGTTGAATAACAGAAGTGAATGCACTTTTCAGATATTCTAATTATATGACGAGCACCTGCATATAAAAAAAAATAGACCAAAACTGGGCCAAATTATGGCAAACTTGGAATAAGCCATGTTTAAACCAAGATTAAATGCACTGCATAAAAGCGTGTGAAACCACCCGGAGTGGGTACACGCACCATAGTTTGAGAAACCCAGGCCTAGATTATAATGTTTCATTGCCTTTGAACACGTACTCCCCCAATTAAGCAACCCCAAACTTCTGGACATGTCGCCTCAGCCGCCGGTGGATGCCCATGTGACCACGAAACATCCATAAACGTGCATTTAATGGAACAAACAAAACCAAACAATGAAAACCGAGACTTTCCTACCTGTGTTGTCAAACAGAAGGCAAAAACGAGCACTCCGAGCTGCAAGGCGCTCATTTTCCACATGTTTGTGTGTTTTCTGGAGATATCTGGTCCCAATCAGCGGAGAGTGCGCACCGAACGCAGTCTGGCAAGTGGAGTGCCCCGTGCGTAAAAGGTGCAGCATTTATACGAGACGTGGCCCCTCCGTGACGCACGGGCCACAGGCAGCGGTCAGCAGGCACTGTCCAGGAAACGGGGCGAGGGGAGTAATGTCGTTTTCAGGCTCCAAATGTGATCAAAGGAGGCGTTATGATCATTTGTCCGCGGTGACGCAGGTAATAAGGGTTATCAATTGTGCCAAACGGAACCGGGAGGGTTCATGTGGAAAGAAAAGGGGACAGAGCGCATGCGCAGGGAGTCTTTATAGAAGTCTCCGCTTTTGCCTAAAATCTGCCGTGTTTGGACATGGGGGTTTTAATTAGTTCGATGACGACGAAAGGATGTTCCCAGCCTATAACCTGTGACATAACAGTGACATCTAGTGGCTGAGATGAAACACTGCAGGTTAATAGGGGGAAATGTAACTTTGAGCCTTTTGCTGTAGATTACTAACATAAATCTGAGGAGAAAGACTGGACCGCCTCGTCTTTCATTTGACGTGTACAAATGAGTATGGTTTTATTTGAAACAGTAACAATGTGTAAAATTACCCATTTGTGGTCAATCTGAATTATTATAGAGCAGAAAACGAATTGCTATTGTTCATAACGTTTTAGATTAAAACTAGTTTGAACTAGTTTTAGTGTAAAAAAAAATAAAATATTTTTTCCACTTTATTTTTTGTGGTTCAAAGATGAATAAATCAGCAAAGGAAATTAGATATTAAAAAATCCTCAGGAAAAAAAACACTAAATAACTCAGACTCATGAACACTAAATGACTGCATCAGACTCATGAACAACAGAAACAATTCTCGTGTTCTGTTTTCCACAGTAAACAGATTAACTAACCCTCCAGTTTCACTGCCCTTAGAACTAATCTCTACATCTAAGTGCAATGAGTTTGCAATATTTTTTATGACAAAGTCAGAATCAGAATCAGAATCAGAATAGGTTTATTGCCAAGGTTTGAGAACAGGTTCACAAACTAGGAATTTTACTCGGTGCAAACGTGCGACATAAAACATATAACACAGAATTAAGATAAAAAATAAGCTAAGAATGTTAAACTATAAGGCTATGGGGGCATGCATAAAAAATATTAAATAAATAAGATAAAATAAAGTGACGTGTGGTAAGACAACAACAATTTGACAATGAACAACAGCGGGATTGTATATACAGATGTCCAAGGCATTAAACATGCCATAATTTCCACAACACAAATGGCAACCCTGCCACCAGATAAACACCTTGAGCTGACACATTTTTTATTTTTTTTGTTCATGTCATGTCAGGCCATTACACATTTTTTAAATCCATACATGAACAAAAAGGAACAGAATGAAGATTAATCTTGTAATATCTGTTCCCATTAGCAAATTTACAAAATAAAATCAGAAGTCCCCATCATTATACCCCAACTCATCACCGGGTCACAAAACATAACAAAACAGCTCGTCTTACAGTTCACTTCAGTTGTTTTCAATGTTTTCGTAGTCACTCAGAATTTTGTCTTTGTACATTTTTTTGAATTTGTAAACACTTGTACAACATTTAAATTCCACACTTAAAGAATTCCACAATTTGACTCCATAAACAGACGGACATTTCCGTTTCACCGATGTTCCGAAAATGATATTTTCTTCTATGGGAAGCGTTATGTGCAACAAAATTACTTTGAACATCATTTGGCAATTTTTTTTGTTTAGCTTTCCACATAATAATCAACATTTTTTAAGTCGACGAGATCCTTAAATTTAAGAAGTTTATTTTCAATAAATAAAGGATTAGTGTGCTCTCTATAACCTTTCTTACTGATGATTCTAATTGCTCTTTTTTGCAGCAGGAACAAGGGCTTGGTGGTACAAGTATATGTGTTACCCCAGACTTCAGCACAATAACTGAAATATGGGAGAATCATTGAGGAATAAAGCATCCTCAACAAGCTACAATCAAACAAATCTCTAACTTTATATAAAATGCCAATTTCTTTTTACATAATCAATATGAGCTTTCCACTTTAATTTTTCATCTAAAACAACACCTAGAAACTTAACTTCCTTGACTCTTTTTATACCGACTCCATCCATTGTGATTTTCACATTATCAATTTTGCTATGATTACTGAAAATCATATAGTTTGTTTTATCCCAATTTAAAGATAACTTATTTTCGTTAAACCAATTTCTCACTTTTAACATTTCTTCTTCAATTCTTTCCGATAGCTCCAACAAATCACTTCCTGGTTGAATTATACTGGTGTCATCAGCGAACAACAAAAAATGTAACCCGTTTGTTGAGTCACAAATGTCATTAATAAACAAAATAAAAAGCAATGGCCCTAAAACAGACCCTTGCGGAACCCCACATATGACCTCTCTACATTCAGAATCTAACCCGTTGATATGTACATACTGCTTACGGTTTGTAATATAACTTTGAAGCCACTGATGTGTTATACCCCTAATTCCATAGTTGGATGATTTTGACAGTAACAAATCATGATTTCTGGTGTCAAATGCTTTGCGTAGGTCAATAAACACACCTACAGTGTACTCTTTTCTTTCAATTGCAGCTGTAATATTTTCCACCAGTGCAGAGAGCGCTAGGCTTGTGGATCTTTGTGATCGGAATCCATACTGTTTGTCAGAGAGTAATTTATGTTTATCTAAAAAGTTTGTTAATTTGTGTGCAAACCATTTCTCAAGGACTTTAGAAAACTGTGAGAGCAGCGACACTGGTCTGTAATTGTTAAATTGGTGCTTGTCTCCATCTTTAAACAGCGGAATTACTTTAGCAACTTTCATTTGTTCAGGAAAAACACCAGTTTGTATGGACAGATTACAAATGAAAGTCAGTGGTTTAACAATGCAGTCAATAGTTCTTTTAATAATTGTCATGTCTAGTCCATCACTGTCTGTGGAGGTTTTATTTTTACATTTATTTACAATAGATAAGATGTCATATTCACTGATCTCTTCAACAGCCACAACAAAGCAATGACATCATCAGCTTTTTACCATCTGAAAAACATTAAGATCAGAGGAATAGTGTCAAAACCAGACTTGGAGACACTCATCCATGCATTTGTCTCCAGCAGGTTAGACGACTGTAACGGCTGCTCACTGGCCTTTCTAAACTGTTTTCTTGTAATTTTATGCAACTGTGAAGCACTTTGAATTGCCTTGTGTATGAATTGTGCTCTACAAATAAACTTGCCTTGCCTTGCCTTGCCTTCAACAAACAGGGACTGAATGATTCTGCTTCCCAATTTGCACGTTTTATTTCCGTTAGTTGCATAGTGTTCGCAATATTGGCTCCAATATTTGTAAAAAACAAATTAAATTCATTGGCAATACTTTTGCTGTTGTTATGCACAACATCCTTCTCAATGAAATGATCTGGTATCTTTTCTTGTCTAGAGTTTGGTCTTATTACTTTATTCAGTACATTCCATGTTGCTTTCATGTTTCCATGATTTTCTCAGTTTTCTATTATAATAGTCCTTCTCTGCATTTCTTATAATGCCCGTTAATTTATTTTTATATGTTTTGTATTTGATCTCACTATCTGAGGTCCGTTTTTTTTAAATAGTTTTTATACAGTTTGTTTTTCTTTTGGCATGCTCTTATTATTCCTTTAGTAAACCAAGGTTTTTCACTTTTAAAGATTTTTTTAGAAAGCTTCATTGGACACCGTTTGTTATAAAGTGACAAAAAAGTATTTAAAAAAGATCCATAAGCCTCATTCACATCACATCATAAAGTTCAGACCAGTCTTAATTTGCAAGTTCGCTTCTAAATCCATGAATCGCTTCCTCAGTTCTGACTCTGAAGTATGTGGGTCGCTTTAAACGCTCATGTTTTGTTGGCTGCAAATCAAAGAAGGTAAAAACAGGCAAGTGATCGCTGATGTCATTTATCAATAAGCCACTTTGAACAATGTGATTTGTATCATTTGTGATAATATTGTCAATTAATGTAGAACAAGAACTGGTGATTCTGCTTGGATGTGACATCAATGGAAAGAGGGACCGTGAATATAATGCAGCAAAGAAATCAGAAGTAACTTTGCATTTGGATGGATTTAAAAAACCTGTTACTGACAAAACAATGGAAGAGGTTATCTCCGGTAAGATACTCTCTGTCACTGATACAGGTGAACATGGGCCTGTAGATACTCTCTGTCACTGATACAGGTGAACATGAGCCTGTAGATACTCTCTGTCACTGATACAGGTGAACACGGGTCTGTAGATACTCTCTGTCACTGATACAGGTGAACATGGGCCTGTAGATACTCTCTGTCACTGATACAGGTGAACATGGGCCTGTAGATACTCTCTGTCACTGATACAGGTGAACATGGGCCTGTAGATACTCTCTGTCACTGATACAGGTGAACAGGGGCCTGTAGATACTCTCTTTCACTGATACAGGTGAACACGGGCCTGTAGATACTCTCTGTCACTGATACAGGTGAACATGGGCCTGTAGATACTCTCTGTCACTGATACAGGTGAACACGGGCCTGTAGATACTCTCTGTCACTGATACAGGTGAACACGGGCCTGTAGATACTCTCTGTCACTGATACAGGTGAACATGGGCCTGTAGATACTCTCTGTCACTGATACAGGTGAACAGGGGCCTGTAGATACTCTCTGTCACTGATACAGGTGAACAGGGGCCTGTAGATACTCTCTGTCACTGATACAGGTGAACATGGGCCTGTAGATACTCTCTGTCACTGATACAGGTGAACACGGGCCTGTAGATACTCTCTGTCACTGATACAGGTGAACACGGGCCTGTAGATACTCTCTGTCACTGATACAGGTGAACACGGGCCTGTAGATACTCTCTGTCACTGATACAGGTGAACACGGGCCTGTAGATACTCTCTGTCACTGATACAGGTGAACACGGGCCTGTAGATACTCTCTGTCACTGATACAGGTGAACACGGGCCTGTAGATACTCTCTGTCACTGATACAGGTGAACACGGGCCTGTAGATACTCTCTGTCACTGATACAGGTGAACACGGGCCTGTAGATACTCTCTGTCACTGATACAGGTGAACATGGGCCTGTAGATACTCTCTGTCACTGATACAGGTGAACACGGGCCTGTAGATACTCTCTGTCACTGATACAGGTGAACACGGGCCTGTAGATACTCTCTGTCACTGATACAGGTGAACATGGGCCTGTAGATACTCTCTGTCACTGATACAGGTGAACACGGGCCTGTAGATACTCTCTGTCACTGATACAGGTGAACATGGGCCTGTAGATACTCTCTGTCACTGATACAGGTGAACATGGGCCTGTAGATACTCTGTCACTGATACAGGTGAACAGGGGCCTGTAGATACTCTGTCACTGATACAGGTGAACATGGGCCTGTGGATACTCTCTGTCACTGATACAGGTGAACGTGGGCCTGTAGATACTCTCTGTCACTGATACAGGTGAACACGGGCCTGTAGATACTCTGTCACTGATACAGGTGAACATGGGCCTGTAGATACTCTGTCACTGATACAGGTGAACAGGGGCCTGTAGATACTCTCTGTCACTGATACAGGTGAACATGGGCCTGTAGGTACTCTCTGTCACTGACGGCAGGTGAACATGGGCCTGTAGATACTCTCTGTCACTGATACAGGTGAACATGGGCCTGTAGATACTCTCTGTCACTGATACACGTGAACAGGGGCCTGTAGATACTCTCTGTCACTGATACAGGTGAACATGGGCCTGTAGATACTCTGTCACTGATACAGGTGAACAGGGGCCTGTAGATACTCTCTGTCACTGATAAAGGTGAACATGGGCCTGTAGGTACTCTCTGTCACTGACGGCAGGTGAACATGGGCCTGTAGATACTCTCTGTCACTGATACAGGTGAACATGGACCTGTAGATACTCTCTGTCACTGATACAGGTGAACATGGACCTGTAGATACTCTCTGTCACTGATACAGGTGAACACGGGCCTGTAGATACTCTCTGTCACTGATACAGGTGAACACGGGCCTGTAGATACTCTCTGTCACTGATACAGGTGAGCATGAGCCTGTAGATACTCTCTGTCACTGATACAGGTGAACATGGGCCTGTAGATACTCTCTGTCACTGATACAGGTGAACACGGGCCTGTAGATACTCTCTGTCACTGATACAGGTGAACATGGGTCTGTAGATACTCTCTGTCACTGATACAGGTGAACACGGGCCTGTAGATACTCTCTGTCACTGATACAGGTGAACAGGGGTCTGTAGATACTCTCTGTCACTGATACAGGTGAACAGGGGCCTGTAGATACTCTGTCACTGATACAGGTGAACAGGGGTCTGTAGATACTCTCTGTCACTGATACAGGTGAACACGGGCCTGTAGATACTCTCTGTCACTGATACAGGTGAACACGGGCCTGTAGATACTCTCTGTCACTGATACAGGTGAACACGGGCCTGTAGATACTCTCTGTCACTGATACAGGTGAACACGGGCCTGTAGATACTCTCTGTCACTGATACAGGTGAACACGGGCCTGTAGATACTCTCTGTCACTGATACAGGTGAGCATGAGCCTGTAGATACTCTCTGTCACTGATACAGGTGAACATGGGCCTGTAGATACTCTCTGTCACTGATACAGGTGAACACGGGCCTGTAGATACTCTCTGTCACTGATACAGGTGAACACGGGTCTGTAGATACTCTCTGTCACTGATACAGGTGAACACGGGCCTGTAGATACTCTCTGTCACTGATACAGGTGAACACGGGCCTGTAGATACTCTCTGTCACTGATACAGGTGAACAGGGGTCTGTAGATACTCTCTGTCACTGATACAGGTGAACAGGGGCCTGTAGATACTCTCTGTCACTGATACAGGTGAACACGGGCTTGTAGATACTCTCTGTCACTGATACAGGTGAACAGGGGTCTGTAGATACTCTCTGTCACTGATACAGGTGAACAGGGGCCTGTAGATACTCTCTGTCACTGATACAGGTGAACATGGGCCTGTAGATACTCTCTGTCACTGATACAGGTGAACATGGGCCTGTAGATACTCTCTGTCACTGATACAGGTGAACATGGGCCTGTAGATACTCTCTGTCACTGATACAGGTGAACATGGGCCTGTAGATACTCTGTCACTGATACAGGTGAACAGGGGCCTGTAGATACTCTCTGTCACTGATACAGGTGAACATGGGCCTGTAGGTACTCTCTGTCACTGACGGCAGGTGAACATGGGCCTGTAGATACTCTCTGTCACTGATACAGGTGAACAGGGGCCTGTAGATACTCTCTGTCACTGATACAGGTGAGCATGAGCCTGTAGATACTCCCTGTCACTGATACAGGTGAACACGGGCTTGTAGATACTCTCTGTCACTGATACAGGTGAACAGGGGCCTGTAGATACTCTCTGTCACTGATACAGGTGAACATGGGCCTGTAGATACTCTCTGTCACTGATACAGGTGAACATGGGCCTGTAGATACTCTCTGTCACTGATACAGGTGAACATGGGCCTGTAGATACTCTCTGTCACTGATACAGGTGAACATGGGCCTGTAGATACTCTGTCACTGATACAGGTGAACAGGGGCCTGTAGATACTCTCTGTCACTGATACAGGTGAACATGGGCCTGTAGGTACTCTCTGTCACTGACGGCAGGTGAACATGGGCCTGTAGATACTCTCTGTCACTGATACAGGTGAACATGGACCTGTAGATACTCTCTGTCACTGATACAGGTGAACATGGACCTGTAGATACTCTCTGTCACTGATACAGGTGAACACGGGCCTGTAGATACTCTCTGTCACTGATACAGGTGAACATGGGCCTGTAGATACTCTCTGTCACTGATACAGGTGAACACGGGCCTGTAGATACTCTCTGTCACTGATACAGGTGAACACGGGCCTGTAGATACTCTCTGTCACTGATACAGGTGAACACGGGCCTGTAGATACTCTCTGTCACTGACGGCAGGTGAACATGGGTCTGTAGATACTCTCTGTCACTGATACAGGTGAACATGGGCCTGTAGATACTCTCTGTCACTGATACAGGTGAACACGGGCCTGTAGATACTCTCTGTCACTGATACAGGTGAACACGGGCCTGTAGATACTCTCTGTCACTGATACAGGTGAACACGGGCCTGTAGATACTCTCTGTCACTGATACAGGTGAACACGGGCCTGTAGATACTCTCTGTCACTGATACAGGTGAACATGGGCCTGTAGATACTCTCTGTCACTGATACAGGTGAGCATGAGCCTGTAGATACTCTCTGTCACTGATACAGGTGAACATGGGCCTCTAGATACTCTCTGTCACTGATACAGGTGAACACGGGCCTGTAGATACTCTCTGTCACTGATACAGGTGAACATGGGTCTGTAGATACTCTCTGTCACTGATACAGGTGAACACGGGCCTGTAGATACTCTCTGTCACTGATACAGGTGAACATGGGCCTGTAGATACTCTGTCACTGATACAGGTGAACAGGGGCCTGTAGATACTCTCTGTCACTGATACAGGTGAACATGGGCCTGTAGGTACTCTCTGTCACTGACGGCAGGTGAACATGGGCCTGTAGATACTCTCTGTCACTGATACAGGTGAACATGGACCTGTAGATACTCTCTGTCACTGATACAGGTGAACATGGGCCTGTAGATACTCTCTGTCACTGATACAGGTGAACACGGGCCTGTAGATACTCTGTCACTGATACAGGTGAACATGGGCCTGTAGATACTCTCTGTCACTGATACAGGTGAACACGGGCCTGTAGATACTCTCTGTCACTGATACAGGTGAACACGGGCCTGTAGATACTCTCTGTCACTGATACAGGTGAACACGGGCCTGTAGATACTCTCTGTCACTGATACAGGTGAACACGGGCCTGTAGATACTCTCTGTCACTGATACAGGTGAACACGGGCCTGTAGATACTCTCTGTCACTGATACAGGTGAGCATGAGCCTGTAGATACTCTCTGTCACTGATACAGGTGAACATGGGCCTGTAGATACTCTCTGTCACTGATACAGGTGAACACGGGCCTGTAGATACTCTCTGTCACTGATACAGGTGAACACGGGCCTGTAGATACTCTCTGTCACTGATACAGGTGAACATGGGTCTGTAGATACTCTCTGTCACTGATACAGGTGAACACGGGCCTGTAGATACTCTCTGTCACTGATACAGGTGAACATGGGCCTGTAGATACTCTCTGTCACTGATACAGGTGAACATGGGCCTGTAGATACTCTGTCACTGATACAGGTGAACAGGGGCCTGTAGATACTCTCTGTCACTGATACAGGTGAACATGGGTCTGTAGATACTCTCTGTCACTGATACAGGTGAACACGGGCCTGTAGATACTCTCTGTCACTGATACAGGTGAACACGGGCCTGTAGATACTCTCTGTCACTGATACAGGTGAACAGGGGTCTGTAGATACTCTCTGTCACTGATACAGGTGAACAGGGGCCTGTAGATACTCTCTGTCACTGATACAGGTGAACACGGGCTTGTAGATACTCTCTGTCACTGATACAGGTGAACAGGGGTCTGTAGATACTCTCTGTCACTGATACAGGTGAACAGGGGCCTGTAGATACTCTCTGTCACTGATACAGGTGAACATGGGCCTGTAGATACTCTCTGTCACTGATACAGGTGAACATGGGCCTGTAGATACTCTCTGTCACTGATACAGGTGAACATGGGCCTGTAGATACTCTCTGTCACTGATACAGGTGAACATGGGCCTGTAGATACTCTGTCACTGATACAGGTGAACAGGGGCCTGTAGATACTCTCTGTCACTGATACAGGTGAACATGGGCCTGTAGGTACTCTCTGTCACTGACGGCAGGTGAACATGGGCCTGTAGATACTCTCTGTCACTGATACAGGTGAACAGGGGCCTGTAGATACTCTCTGTCACTGATACAGGTGAGCATGAGCCTGTAGATACTCCCTGTCACTGATACAGGTGAACACGGGCTTGTAGATACTCTCTGTCACTGATACAGGTGAACAGGGGCCTGTAGATACTCTCTGTCACTGATACAGGTGAACATGGGCCTGTAGATACTCTCTGTCACTGATACAGGTGAACATGGGCCTGTAGATACTCTCTGTCACTGATACAGGTGAACATGGGCCTGTAGATACTCTCTGTCACTGATACAGGTGAACATGGGCCTGTAGATACTCTGTCACTGATACAGGTGAACAGGGGCCTGTAGATACTCTCTGTCACTGATACAGGTGAACATGGGCCTGTAGGTACTCTCTGTCACTGACGGCAGGTGAACATGGGCCTGTAGATACTCTCTGTCACTGATACAGGTGAACATGGACCTGTAGATACTCTCTGTCACTGATACAGGTGAACATGGACCTGTAGATACTCTCTGTCACTGATACAGGTGAACACGGGCCTGTAGATACTCTCTGTCACTGATACAGGTGAACATGGGCCTGTAGATACTCTCTGTCACTGATACAGGTGAACACGGGCCTGTAGATACTCTCTGTCACTGATACAGGTGAACACGGGCCTGTAGATACTCTCTGTCACTGATACAGGTGAACACGGGCCTGTAGATACTCTCTGTCACTGACGGCAGGTGAACATGGGTCTGTAGATACTCTCTGTCACTGATACAGGTGAACATGGGCCTGTAGATACTCTCTGTCACTGATACAGGTGAACACGGGCCTGTAGATACTCTCTGTCACTGATACAGGTGAACACGGGCCTGTAGATACTCTCTGTCACTGATACAGGTGAACACGGGCCTGTAGATACTCTCTGTCACTGATACAGGTGAACACGGGCCTGTAGATACTCTCTGTCACTGATACAGGTGAACATGGGCCTGTAGATACTCTCTGTCACTGATACAGGTGAGCATGAGCCTGTAGATACTCTCTGTCACTGATACAGGTGAACATGGGCCTCTAGATACTCTCTGTCACTGATACAGGTGAACACGGGCCTGTAGATACTCTCTGTCACTGATACAGGTGAACATGGGTCTGTAGATACTCTCTGTCACTGATACAGGTGAACACGGGCCTGTAGATACTCTCTGTCACTGATACAGGTGAACACGGGCCTGTAGATACTCTCTGTCACTGATACAGGTGAACAGGGGTCTGTAGATACTGTCTGTCACTGATACAGGTGAACAGGGGCCTGTAGATACTCTCTGTCACTGATAAAGGTGAACATGGGCCTGTAGATACTCTCTGTCACTGATACAGGTGAACATGGGCCTGTAGATACTCTCTGTCACTGATACAGGTGAACATGGGCCTGTAGATACTCTCTGTCACTGATACAGGTGAACATGGGCCTGTAGATACTCTGTCACTGATACAGGTGAACAGGGGCCTGTAGATACTCTCTGTCACTGATACAGGTGAACATGGGCCTGTAGGTACTCTCTGTCACTGACGGCAGGTGAACATGGGCCTGTAGATACTCTCTGTCACTGATACAGGTGAACATGGACCTGTAGATACTCTCTGTCACTGATACAGGTGAACATGGGCCTGTAGATACTCTCTGTCACTGATACAGGTGAACACGGGCCTGTAGATACTCTGTCACTGATACAGGTGAACATGGGCCTGTAGATACTCTCTGTCACTGATACAGGTGAACACGGGCCTGTAGATACTCTCTGTCACTGATACAGGTGAACACGGGCCTGTAGATACTCTCTGTCACTGATACAGGTGAACACGGGCCTGTAGATACTCTCTGTCACTGATACAGGTGAACACGGGCCTGTAGATACTCTCTGTCACTGATACAGGTGAACACGGGCCTGTAGATACTCTCTGTCACTGATACAGGTGAGCATGAGCCTGTAGATACTCTCTGTCACTGATACAGGTGAACATGGGCCTGTAGATACTCTCTGTCACTGATACAGGTGAACACGGGCCTGTAGATACTCTCTGTCACTGATACAGGTGAACACGGGCCTGTAGATACTCTCTGTCACTGATACAGGTGAACATGGGTCTGTAGATACTCTCTGTCACTGATACAGGTGAACACGGGCCTGTAGATACTCTCTGTCACTGATACAGGTGAACATGGGCCTGTAGATACTCTCTGTCACTGATACAGGTGAACATGGGCCTGTAGATACTCTGTCACTGATACAGGTGAACAGGGGCCTGTAGATACTCTCTGTCACTGATACAGGTGAACATGGGCCTGTAGATACTCTGTCACTGATACAGGTGAACATGGGCCTGTAGATACTCTCTGTCACTGATACAGGTGAACACGGGCCTGTAGATACTCTCTGTCACTGATACAGGTGAACATGGGCCTGTAGATACTCTCTGTCACTGATACAGGTGAACACGGGCCTGTAGATACTCTCTGTCACTGTCGGCAGGTGAACATGGGTCTGTAGATACTCTGTCACTGATACAGGTGAACATGGGCCTGTAGATACTCTCTGTCACTGATACAGGTGAACAGGGGCCTGTAGATACTCTCTGTCACTGATACAGGTGAACATGGGCCTGTAGATACTCTGTCACTGATACAGGTGAACAGGGGCCTGTAGATACTCTCTGTCACTGATACAGGTGAACATGGGCCTGTAGATACTCTCTGTCACTGATACAGGTGAACATGGGCCTGTAGATACTCTCTGTCACTGATACAGGTGAACATGGGCCTGTAGATACTCTGTCACTGATACAGGTGAACAGGGGCCTGTAGATACTCTCTGTCACTGATACAGGTGAACATGGGCCTGTAGATACTCTCTGTCACTGATACAGGTGAACATGGGCCTGTAGATACTCTGTCACTGATACAGGTGAACATGGGCCTGTAGATACTCTCTGTCACTGATACAGGTGAACATGGGCCTGTAGATACTCTCTGTCACTGATACAGGTGAACAGGGGCCTGTAGATACTCTCTGTCACTGATACAGGTGAACATGGGCCTGTAGATACTCTGTCACTGATACAGGTGAACAGGGGCCTGTAGATACTCTCTGTCACTGATACAGGTGAACATGGGCCTGTAGATACTCTCTGTCACTGATACAGGTGAACATGGGCCTGTAGATACTCTCTGTCACTGATACAGGTGAACAGGGGCCTGTAGATACTCTCTGTCACTGATACAGGTGAACACGGGCCTGTAGATACTCTCTGTCACTGATACAGGTGAACATGGGCCTGTAGATACTCTCTGTCACTGATACAGGTGAACACGGGCCTGTAGATACTCTCTGTCACTGATACAGGTGAACACGGGCCTGTAGATACTCTCTGTCACTGATACAGGTGAACACGGGCCTGTAGATACTCTCTGTCACTGATACAGGTGAACACGGGCCTGTAGATACTCTCTGTCACTGATACAGGTGAACATGGGCCTGTAGATACTCTCTGTCACTGATACAGGTGAACATGGGCCTGTAGATACTCTCTGTCACTGATACAGGTGAACACGGGCCTGTAGATACTCTCTGTCACTGATACAGGTGAACATGGGCCTGTAGATACTCTCTGTCACTGATACAGGTGAACATGGGCCTGTAGATACTCTCTGTCACTGATACAGGTGAACACGGGCCTGTAGATACTCTCTGTCACTGATACAGGTGAACACGGGCCTGTAGATACTCTCTGTCACTGATACAGGTGAACACGGGCCTGTAGATACTCTCTGTCACTGATACAGGTGAACATGGGCCTGTAGATACTCTGTCACTGATACAGGTGAACAGGGGCCTGTAGATACTCTGTCACTGATACAGGTGAACATGGGCCTGTAGATACTCTGTCACTGATACAGGTGAACATGGGCCTGTAGATACTCTGTCACTGATACAGGTGAACAGGGGCCTGTAGATACTCTCTGTCACTGATACAGGTGAACATGGGCCTGTAGGTACTCTCTGTCACTGACGGCAGGTGAACATGGGCCTGTAGATACTCTCTGTCACTGATACAGGTGAACATGGGCCTGTAGATACTCTCTGTCACTGATACACGTGAACAGGGGCCTGTAGATACTCTCTGTCACTGATACAGGTGAACATGGGCCTGTAGATACTCTGTCACTGATACAGGTGAACATGGGCCTGTAGATACTCTGTCACTGATACAGGTGAACAGGGGCCTGTAGATACTCTCTGTCACTGATACAGGTGAACATGGGCCTGTAGGTACTCTCTGTCACTGACGGCAGGTGAACATGGGCCTGTAGATACTCTCTGTCACTGATACAGGTGAACATGGGCCTGTAGATACTCTCTGTCACTGATACAGGTGAACATGGGCCTGTAGATACTCTGTCACTGATACAGGTGAACAGGGGCCTGTAGATACTCTCTGTCACTGATACAGGTGAACATGGGCCTGTAGGTACTCTCTGTCACTGACGGCAGGTGAACATGGGCCTGTAGATACTCTCTGTCACTGATACAGGTGAACATGGACCTGTAGATACTCTCTGTCACTGATACAGGTGAACATGGACCTGTAGATACTCTCTGTCACTGATACAGGTGAACACGGGCCTGTAGATACTCTCTGTCACTGATACAGGTGAACACGGGCCTGTAGATACTCTCTGTCACTGATACAGGTGAACACGGGCCTGTAGATACTCTCTGTCACTGATACAGGTGAGCATGAGCCTGTAGATACTCTCTGTCACTGATACAGGTGAACATGGGCCTGTAGATACTCTCTGTCACTGATACAGGTGAACACGGGCCTGTAGATACTCTCTGTCACTGATACAGGTGAACATGGGTCTGTAGATACTCTCTGTCACTGATACAGGTGAACACGGGCCTGTAGATACTCTCTGTCACTGATACAGGTGAACAGGGGTCTGTAGATACTCTCTGTCACTGATACAGGTGAACAGGGGTCTGTAGATACTCTCTGTCACTGATACAGGTGAACAGGGGCCTGTAGATACTCTGTCACTGATACAGGTGAACAGGGGTCTGTAGATACTCTCTGTCACTGATACAGGTGAACACGGGCCTGTAGATACTCTGTCACTGATACAGGTGAACACGGGCCTGTAGATACTCTCTGTCACTGATACAGGTGAACACGGGCCTGTAGATACTCTCTGTCACTGATACAGGTGAACACGGGCCTGTAGATACTCTCTGTCACTGATACAGGTGAACACGGGCCTGTAGATACTCTCTGTCACTGATACAGGTGAACACGGGCCTGTAGATACTCTCTGTCACTGATACAGGTGAGCATGAGCCTGTAGATACTCTCTGTCACTGATACAGGTGAACATGGGCCTGTAGATACTCTCTGTCACTGATACAGGTGAACACGGGCCTGTAGATACTCTCTGTCACTGATACAGGTGAACATGGGTCTGTAGATACTCTCTGTCACTGATACAGGTGAACACGGGCCTGTAGATACTCTCTGTCACTGATACAGGTGAACACGGGCCTGTAGATACTCTCTGTCACTGATACAGGTGAACAGGGGTCTGTAGATACTCTCTGTCACTGATACAGGTGAACATGGGCCTGTAGATACTCTCTGTCACTGATACAGGTGAACACGGGCCTGTAGATACTCTCTGTCACTGATACAGGTGAACATGGGTCTGTAGATACTCTCTGTCACTGATACAGGTGAACACGGGCCTGTAGATACTCTCTGTCACTGATACAGGTGAACACGGGCCTGTAGATACTCTCTGTCACTGATACAGGTGAACAGGGGTCTGTAGATACTGTCTGTCACTGATACAGGTGAACAGGGGCCTGTAGATACTCTCTGTCACTGATACAGGTGAACATGGGCCTGTAGATACTCTCTGTCACTGATACAGGTGAACATGGGCCTGTAGATACTCTCTGTCACTGATACAGGTGAACATGGGCCTGTAGATACTCTCTGTCACTGATACAGGTGAACATGGGCCTGTAGATACTCTGTCACTGATACAGGTGAACAGGGGCCTGTAGATACTCTCTGTCACTGATACAGGTGAACATGGGCCTGTAGATACTCTCTGTCACTGATACAGGTGAACATGGACCTGTAGATACTCTCTGTCACTGATACAGGTGAACATGGACCTGTAGATACTCTCTGTCACTGATACAGGTGAACACGGGCCTGTAGATACTCTGTCACTGATACAGGTGAACATGGGCCTGTAGATACTCTCTGTCACTGATACAGGTGAACACGGGCCTGTAGATACTCTCTGTCACTGATACAGGTGAACACGGGCCTGTAGATACTCTCTGTCACTGATACAGGTGAACACGGGCCTGTAGATACTCTCTGTCACTGATACAGGTGAACACGGGCCTGTAGATACTCTCTGTCACTGATACAGGTGAACACGGGCCTGTAGATACTCTCTGTCACTGATACAGGTGAGCATGAGCCTGTAGATACTCTCTGTCACTGATACAGGTGAACACGGGCCTGTAGATACTCTCTGTCACTGATACAGGTGAACACGGGCCTGTAGATACTCTCTGTCACTGATACAGGTGAACACGGGCCTGTAGATACTCTCTGTCACTGATACAGGTGAACACGGGCCTGTAGATACTCTCTGTCACTGATACAGGTGAACACGGGCCTGTAGATACTCTCTGTCACTGATACAGGTGAACATGGGCCTGTAGATACTCTCTGTCACTGATACAGGTGAGCATGAGCCTGTAGATACTCTCTGTCACTGATACAGGTGAACATGGGCCTGTAGATACTCTCTGTCACTGATACAGGTGAACACGGGCCTGTAGATACTCTCTGTCACTGATACAGGTGAACAGGGGTCTGTAGATACTCTCTGTCACTGATACAGGTGAACATGGGTCTGTAGATACTCTCTGTCACTGATACAGGTGAACACGGGCCTGTAGATACTCTCTGTCACTGATACAGGTGAACACGGGCCTGTAGATACTCTCTGTCACTGATACAGGTGAACATGGGCCTGTAGATACTCTGTCACTGATACAGGTGAACAGGGGCCTGTAGATACTCTCTGTCACTGATACAGGTGAACATGGGCCTGTAGGTACTCTCTGTCACTGACGGCAGGTGAACATGGGCCTGTAGATACTCTCTGTCACTGATACAGGTGAGCATGAGCCTGTAGATACTCTCTGTCACTGATACAGGTGAACATGGGCCTGTAGATACTCTCTGTCACTGATACAGGTGAACACGGGCCTGTAGATACTCTCTGTCACTGATACAGGTGAACAGGGGTCTGTAGATACTCTCTGTCACTGATACAGGTGAACATGGGCCTGTAGATACTCTCTGTCACTGATACAGGTGAACACGGGCCTGTAGATACTCTCTGTCACTGATACAGGTGAACAGGGGCCTGTAGATACTCTCTGTCACTGATACAGGTGAACATGGGCCTGTAGATACTCTCTGTCACTGATACAGGTGAGCATGAGCCTGTAGATACTCTCTGTCACTGATACAGGTGAACATGGGCCTGTAGATACTCTCTGTCACTGATACAGGTGAACACGGGCCTGTAGATACTCTCTGTCACTGATACAGGTGAACAGGGGCCTGTAGATACTCTCTGTCACTGATACAGGTGAACATGGGCCTGTAGATACTCTCTGTCACTGATACAGGTGAACATGGGCCTGTAGATACTCTCTGTCACTGATACAGGTGAACATGGGCCTGTAGATACTCTGTCACTGATACAGGTGAACAGGGGCCTGTAGATACTCTCTGTCACTGATACAGGTGAACATGGGCCTGTAGATACTCTGTCACTGATACAGGTGAACACGGGCCTGTAGATACTCTCTGTCACTGATACAGGTGAACATGGGCCTGTAGATACTCTGTCACTGATACAGGTGAACATGGGCCTGTAGATACTCTCTGTCACTGATACAGGTGAACACGGGCCTGTAGATACTCTCTGTCACTGTCGGCAGGTGAACATGGGTCTGTAGATACTCTGTCACTGATACAGGTGAACATGGGCCTGTAGATACTCTCTGTCACTGATACAGGTGAACAGGGGCCTGTAGATACTCTCTGTCACTGATACAGGTGAACATGGGCCTGTAGATACTCTGTCACTGATACAGGTGAACAGGGGCCTGTAGATACTCTCTGTCACTGATACAGGTGAACATGGGCCTGTAGATACTCTCTGTCACTGATACAGGTGAACATGGGCCTGTAGATACTCTCTGTCACTGATACAGGTGAACATGGGCCTGTAGATACTCTGTCACTGATACAGGTGAACAGGGGCCTGTAGATTCTCTCTGTCACTGATACAGGTGAACATGGGCCTGTAGATACTCTGTCACTGATACAGGTGAACAGGGGCCTGTAGATACTCTCTGTCACTGATACAGGTGAACATGGGCCTGTAGATACTCTGTCACTGATACAGGTGAACACGGGCCTGTAGATACTCTCTGTCACTGATACAGGTGAACAGGGGCCTGTAGATACTCTCTGTCACTGATACAGGTGAACATGGGCCTGTAGATACTCTCTGTCACTGATACAGGTGAACATGGGCCTGTAGATACTCTCTGTCACTGATACAGGTGAACATGGGCCTGTAGATACTCTGTCACTGATACAGGTGAACAGGGGCTTGTAGATACTCTCTGTCACTGATACAGGTGAACACGGGCCTGTAGATACTCTCTGTCACTGATACAGGTGAACATGGGCCTGTAGATACTCTGTCACTGATACAGGTGAACAGGGGCCTGTAGATACTCTCTGTCACTGATACAGGTGAACATGGGCCTGTAGATACTCTCTGTCACTGATACAGGTGAACATGGGTCTGTAGATACTCTGTCACTGATACAGGTGAACATGGGCCTGTAGATACTCTCTGTCACTGATACAGGTGAACACGGGCCTGTAGATACTCTCTGTCACTGATACAGGTGAACATGGGCCTGTAGATACTCTCTGTCACTGATACAGGTGAACATGGGCCTGTAGATACTCTCTGTCACTGATACAGGTGAACATGGGCCTGTAGATACTCTGTCACTGATACAGGTGAACATGGGCCTGTAGATACTCTCTGTCACTGATACAGGTGAACACGGGCCTGTAGATACTCTCTGTCACTGTCGGCAGGTGAACATGGGTCTGTAGATACTCTGTCACTGATACAGGTGAACATGGGCCTGTAGATACTCTCTGTCACTGATACAGGTGAACATGGGCCTGTAGATACTCTGTCACTGATACAGGTGAACAGGGGCCTGTAGATACTCTCTGTCACTGATACAGGTGAACATGGGCCTGTAGATACTCTCTGTCACTGATACAGGTGAACACGGGCCTGTAGATACTCTCTGTCACTGATACAGGTGAACATGGGCCTGTAGATACTCTCTGTCACTGATACAGGTGAACATGGGCCTGTAGATACTCTCTGTCACTGATACAGGTGAACATGGGCCTGTAGATACTCTGTCACTGATACAGGTGAACATGGGCCTGTAGATACTCTCTGTCACTGATACAGGTGAACACGGGCCTGTAGATACTCTCTGTCACTGTCGGCAGGTGAACATGGGTCTGTAGATACTCTGTCACTGATACAGGTGAACATGGGCCTGTAGATACTCTCTGTCACTGATACAGGTGAACAGGGGCCTGTAGATACTCTCTGTCACTGATACAGGTGAACATGGGCCTGTAGATACTCTGTCACTGATACAGGTGAACAGGGGCCTGTAGATACTCTCTGTCACTGATACAGGTGAACATGGGCCTGTAGATACTCTCTGTCACTGATACAGGTGAACATGGGCCTGTAGATACTCTCTGTCACTGCATCGAACAGATCAGTTTGTGGATGCAAAACAACTTTCTCCAACTAAACTCAGACAAAACTGAGATCATTGTTTTTGGCCCACAGACACAAAGACAAAGTGTTATCAGTCACCTTGAGTCTCTCTCTCTAAAACCAAAAAAACAGGTTAGAAATCTAGGAGTAATCATGGACTCAGACCTGAACTTAAACAGCCACATCAAAGCAATAACATCATCAGCTTTTTACCATCTGAAAAACATTAAGATCAGAGGAATAGTGTGAAAACCAGACTTAGAGACACTCATCCATGCATTTGTCTCCAGCAGGTTAGACTACTGTAACGGCTGCTCACTGGCCTTTCTAAACGAGCTGTTAGAGCTGCAGAACATCCCGAACGCTGCTGCTCGAGTCCTGACAAGAACCAGGAAATACGACCATATTAGTCCAGTGCTCCGGTCTCTGCACTGGCTTCCTGTCACTCAGAGAATAGAATTTAAAACAGCTCTGCTTGTGTACAAGTCTTTTCATGGTTTAGCACCAAAGTCCATCTCTGACATGTTAGAGCCGTATGAACCATCTCGGGCCCTGAGAACTTCAGGGAGGGGTCTCCTGGTGGTTCCCAGAGTCAGGACTAAACACGCTGAGGCTAAAGCTAAAATCTGGAACAGTCTTCATGAGGATGTGAGACAGGCCTCAACTCTGACAATGTTCAAATCCAGGCTGAAAACAGCTCTTTTTACCCGAGCAGATGAAAACTGAAAGTTTTTTATCTGCACTCTTGCCTTTTACTGTAATTGATTAATTTTTATGTTGAATGTTTTAATGAATGAATTGATCTGTTTTCTTGTAATTTTATGCAACTGTGAACTTTGCACTTTGAATTGCCTTGTGTATGAATTGTGCTCTACAATTAAACTTGTCTTGCCTAAATAACTGCATCAGACTCATGAACACTATATAACTCTGCATTAGACTAATTTAGCCTTGGAGTAGCTAAACTATGGACTTGAGTAAGAGTAACATTAACGAGACTAAACTTTTATTGAACAGAACATCCTCCCCCTGTATACTGTAAACTCAGACACGCTGTGCATCTAATTATAAAGCATTTGTATAATTTCATAAACTTGCAGACGACTTGTCCAGCATATACAGTATGTGACCCTAACCCAGATAAGTGACTCTAAAGTGCCTTTAAATGTGAACATCAGTAAAAGTCCATGTTATGTTTTAGTTTTGAAATATTTTCTTTTTGTTCTGAACATGCAATGTACAACTATGGTGAAATCTAGGCACTGCTAACTCTCCTGGGTGAACCCTACAGCGTCAAAAATAATTAGCGGTCTGACGTTTTTGTACAAGTAGCTCGCAGTATAAAAATCAATAAAATAAAATACAAATAAAAGTGGTGTAACGGTAATGGTAACCTATCGGAAAAAAAAAAACTGTAGATCAACAGTGACTCTTGGTGGTCAAGATGATAAACTACAGCTGAATAGAAAACAAAATCCATTAAATTCTACTTGTAATTTTTTTTGCATGATTTTCTTTGATTCATAAAAAAGAAATACAAATGAGAAGATGGGGAAAAAACGTGAACTCCACAGTTTGAAAGAGCCTCATTTAAAATCACCGATAAAGAGGAAACTGTTCTTTAAGGGCGCGCTCACACTTGCCCAAGCAAACCAACGGCCGATTCGAGCAGCACGAGGAGGTGTTTATTTACATGGGCAGCAACATGTTTAATGTGGAAGGGAAGAAAAAGGAAATAAAACCCAGCAGCATGACATTTAGAAGATATGACGCTCGGTTTATGTCATGCTTCGGCCGCCAGTTGAACAGCATTGTAACTCCTGGAAGGTTATATGCAGGTGGGGGGCCGTGGGTTTCAGTCAGGGCCTTCAATAGCAGCCTGGGTTCACGCAGTCAAACACATATAAACCGATCGGCAGTAGGCGTATGGATAAACTGCCTTTTTGCGTGGCACCTGTTCGCTGAAACGGAAAGGGAACTACACGATCTCCACTCCATAAATGTTAAGTTACAAAAAAAAAGTTTGTTTTAAGTTTGCAAAATATACTGCCAATTATTCACACTGAAGCATTTATTGCAAAACCACTTTCTTCTTGCATAATACGATATTAGTGGCACGGGCCGCGCGGCACCAATCGGGTGCTCGCTTAACGTCAACAGACTGGCAAGATGGCGGCCTCCGTACTTTTATTCAATCACCGATGATGGAGGAATAGAGATTCCAAAATCCAATAAAAATGGGCCAATTGGGGAAGTAGAGAATAAGATAAAGTTATGTGAAGTCGTTTTGATCAATCAAAGGTAACTAATGCAAGCCATTGTCGTTGCTGTTCCTGTGTTTTCCACCGTGTGGCGGTACATTCTTGAAACGGCTCGTGCCTCACAGAAGTAATGTGCACGCAACACCGTTCATGGTGTCTAGCTTTCGGTGTTCTTCGTCCTCTGTACTGCTTGAAGAAACTACGGTGGCCGCCATCTTTTATTTATTTATTTATGTTATATATATATATATATATATATATATATATATATATATATATATATATATATATATTACCGGTTAAGCACTTTCTTTCTGTAAGGTTGCATGCTTATTAGCAGTGGTTAAAGTGGGTCTAGAAGACTCAGAATGCTACATTCAGTCCACATATGAAAGGCTGTGTATAGATTACATGTAACAGAAGGTGTTTTATATTACTTTTAATGTATTTATTTTAGAAATAAGTTTTAAACCATTTGACAGAATAACTCTTCTTTATGTGTGCTCTTGTTTGACATACTCTAAGAAAGTTAGAGCAACAGCCAGTGCTCCCCAGGAACTGTTTTGTTAATCAAAACATTTCCTGCTCGTTGCCGTGAGCAGTAGTTTGAAGTTGTGTAAGTCGACTGAAAGGAGGGGTAGGGCCTCATAAGTTATTACTAAATGACCTGTCAGACAAACCCGGGTACAGTAGCAGAGAAATTAGCCTCGGACACAGCGCGGAAGAAGCACAGGCCGCTCCCGGTAAAGTCAGCCATGGGGAGACGAGCATGAGGCAGTGAGGGAGAGTGTGGGGCGGCCGGTGGAGACGAGAGGGAGGCAGTGAGGGAGAGTGTGGGGCGGCCGGGGGAGACGAGCATGAGGCAGTGAGGGAGAGTGTGGAGCGGCCGGGGGAGACGAGCATGAGGCAGTGAGGGAGAGTGTGGGGCGGCCGGGGGAGACGAGCATGAGGCATTGAGGGAGAGTGTGGTGCGGCCGGGGGAGATGAGAGAGAGGCAGTGAGGGAGAGTGTGGGGCGGCCGGAGGAGACGAGCATGAGGCAGTGAGGGAGAGTGTGGGGCGGCCGGAGGAGACGAGCATGAGGCAGTGAGGGAGAGTGTGGGGCGGCCGGGGGAGACGAGAGAGAGGCAGTGAGGGAGAGTGTGGGGCGGCCGGGGGAAACAAGCATGAGGCAGTGAGGGAGAGTGTGGGGCGGCCGGGGGAGACGAGCATGAGGCAGTGAGGGAGAGTGTGGGGCGACCGGGGGAGACGAGAGCGAGGCAGTGAGGGAGAGTGTGGGGCGACCGGGGGAGACGAGCATGAGGCAGTGAGGGAGAGTGTGGGGCGGCCGGGGGAGACAAGAGCGAGGCAGTGAGGGAGAGTGTGGGGCGGCCGGGGGAGACGAGAGAGAGGCAGTGAGGGAAAGTGTGGGGCGGCCGGGGGAAACAAGCATGAGGCAGTGAGGGAGAGTGTGGGGCGGCCGGGGGAGACGAGAGAGAGGCAGTGAGGGAGAGTGTGGGGCGGCCGGGGGAAACAAGCATGAGGCAGTGAGGGAGAGTGTGGGGCGGCCGGGGGAGACGAGCAAGAGGCAGTGAGGGAGAGTGTGGGGCGACCGGGGGAGACGAGAGCGAGGCAGTGAGGGAGAGTGTGGGGCGGCCGGTGGAGACGAGAGCGAGGCAGTGAGGGAGAGTGTGGGGCGGCCGGTGGAGACGAGAGGGAGGCAGTGAGGGAGAGTGTGGGGCGGCCGGGGGAGACGAGCATGAGGCAGTGAGGGAGAGTGTGGAGCGGCCGGGGGAGACGAGCATGAGGCAGTGAGGGAGAGTGTGGGGCGGCCGGGGGAGACGAGCATGAGGCATTGAGGGAGAGTGTGGTGCGGCCGGGGGAGACGAGAGAGAGGCAGTGAGGGAGAGTGTGGGGCGGCCGGAGGAGACGAGCATGAGGCAGTGAGGGAGAGTGTGGGGCGGCCGGGGGAGACGAGAGAGAGGCAGTGAGGGAGAGTGTGGGGCGGCCGGGGGAAACAAGCATGAGGCAGTGAGGGAGAGTGTGGGGCGGCCGGGGGAGACGAGCATGAGGCAGTGAGGGAGAGTGTGGGGCGGCCGGGGGAGACGAGCATGAGGCATTGAGGGAGAGTGTGGTGCGGCCGGGGGAGATGAGAGAGAGGCAGTGAGGGAGAGTGTGGGGCGGCCGGAGGAGACGAGCATGAGGCAGTGAGGGAGAGTGTGGGGCGGCCGGAGGAGACGAGCATGAGGCAGTGAGGGAGAGTGTGGGGCGGCCGGGGGAGACGAGAGAGAGGCAGTGAGGGAGAGTGTGGGGCGGCCGGGGGAAACAAGCATGAGGCAGTGAGGGAGAGTGTGGGGCGGCCGGGGGAGACGAGCATGAGGCAGTGAGGGAGAGTGTGGGGCGACCGGGGGAGACGAGAGCGAGGCAGTGAGGGAGAGTGTGGGGCGACCGGGGGAGACGAGCATGAGGCAGTGAGGGAGAGTGTGGGGCGGCCGGGGGAGACAAGAGCGAGGCAGTGAGGGAGAGTGTGGGGCGGCCGGGGGAGACGAGAGAGAGGCAGTGAGGGAAAGTGTGGGGCGGCCGGGGGAAACAAGCATGAGGCAGTGAGGGAGAGTGTGGGGCGGCCGGGGGAGACGAGAGAGAGGCAGTGAGGGAGAGTGTGGGGCGGCCGGGGGAAACAAGCATGAGGCAGTGAGGGAGAGTGTGGGGCGGCCGGGGGAGACGAGCAAGAGGCAGTGAGGGAGAGTGTGGGGCGACCGGGGGAGACGAGAGCGAGGCAGTGAGGGAGAGTGTGGGGCGGCCGGTGGAGACGAGAGCGAGGCAGTGAGGGAGAGTGTGGGGCGGCCGGTGGAGACGAGAGGGAGGCAGTGAGGGAGAGTGTGGGGCGGCCGGGGGAGACGAGCATGAGGCAGTGAGGGAGAGTGTGGAGCGGCCGGGGGAGACGAGCATGAGGCAGTGAGGGAGAGTGTGGGGCGGCCGGGGGAGACGAGCATGAGGCATTGAGGGAGAGTGTGGTGCGGCCGGGGGAGACGAGAGAGAGGCAGTGAGGGAGAGTGTGGGGCGGCCGGAGGAGACGAGCATGAGGCAGTGAGGGAGAGTGTGGGGCGGCCGGGGGAGACGAGAGAGAGGCAGTGAGGGAGAGTGTGGGGCGGCCGGGGGAAACAAGCATGAGGCAGTGAGGGAGAGTGTGGGGCGGCCGGGGGAGACGAGCATGAGGCAGTGAGGGAGAGTGTGGGGCGGCCGGGGGAGACAAGAGCGAGGCAGTGAGGGAGAGTGTGGGGCGGCCGGGGGAGACGAGAGAGAGGCAGTGAGGGAGAGTGTGGGGCGGCCGGGGGAAACAAGCATGAGGCAGTGAGGGAGAGTGTGGGGCGGCCGGGGGAGACGAGAGAGAGGCAGTGAGGGAGAGTGTGGGGCGGCCGGGGGAAACAAGCATGAGGCAGTGAGGGAGAGTGTGGGGCGGCCGGGGGAGACGAGCATGAGGCAGTGAGGGAGAGTGTGGGGCGACCGGGGGAGACGAGAGCGAGGCAGTGAGGGAGAGTGTGGGGCGGCCGGTGGAGACGAGAGCGAGGCAGTGAGGGAGAGTGTGGGGCGACCGGGGAAGACGAGCATGAGGCAGTGAGGGAGAGTGTGGGGCGGCCGGGGGAGACAAGAGGGAGGCAGTGAGGGAGAGTGTAGGGCGACTGGGGAGACAAGAGCGAGGCAGTGAGGGAGAGTGTGGGGCGGCCGGTGGAGACAAGAGGGAGGCAGTGAGGGAGAGTGTGGGGCGGCCGGTGGAGACAAGAGGGAGGCAGTGAGGGAGAGTGTAGGGCGACTGGGGAGACAAGAGGGAGGCAGTGAGGGAGAGTGTGGGGCGACTGGGGAGACAAGAGGGAGGCAGTGAGGGAGAGTGTGGGGCGGCCGTTGGAGACGAGAGGGAGGCAGTGAGGGAGAGTGTGGGGCGGCCGGTGGAGACGAGAGCGAGGCAGTGAGGAAGAGTGTGGGGCGGCCGGTGGAGACGAGAGGGAGGCAGTGAGGGAGAGTGTGGGGCGGCCGGTGGAGACGAGAGCGAGGCAGTGAGGGAGAGTGTGGGGCGGCCGGGGGAGATGAGCATGAGGCAGTGAGGGAGAGTGTGGGGCGGCCGGTGGAGACGAGAGCGAGGCAGTGAGGGAGAGTGTGGGGCGGCCGGGGGAGATGAGAGGGAGGCAGTGAGGGAGAGTGTGGGGCGGCCGGTGGAGACGAGAGCGAGGCAGTGAGGGAGAGTGTGGGGCGGCCGGGGGAGACAAGAGGGAGGCAGTGAGGGAGAGTGTAGGGCGACTGGGGAGACAAGAGGGAGGCAGTGGACTTGAGTGAACTCGATGACATCACAGGAAGTAGATGAACATGGGGCTGTGAGCTTTTATCACATTAAAGATCCTCATATAAATTAAAAGTGTGAGACACTGCAGGTGAAGTGGAAAGATGTTTTTAAAAACAATCCATTACAAACGTTTGCAGTAAACAAAAATAAACTATGTACATTTTAGTCAATTATTTAAACATTTATACATAAATAAGGCATTATGTGTAAAGTAATTAAAATATGTGCAAAAAAAAAAAAAGGTATATATATATATTTTTTTTTTTACTTGTTACAAATTACTGTAAAAAACAAAAAATAATACATTTTAAACTTTAAAATATGAAACTGTTTTTGAAGTTCCCATATAAAGATTTGTCTGCAGTGCGTCCCTTAAAGGAACAGGACACAGTTTTTTCCAGACTGAGATCTGTTCTGACCTGAGCTTAGTCGAGGTGATACGCACCTGTCTGGTCTTTGTGCCCGTGGGAGAGCTCGGTCGCTCCTTACTTCACCCCGTTTGGAGCTATAGGAATATACTGGGGGAGGCCAAATGCAAACAACATCTTTGGTCTTTTAGCGTGACTGAGCGCACGCCCAAAGACCAGACAGGTGCATATCAACTCATCTAAGCTCAGGTAAGAACAGATCTCAGTATGGAAAAACGTTGGCCTGTTCCTTTAATAAAAGAATGTCAAAATAAAATGCATTTGTCCTCAATAACCTGTTCATGACGATACGACTTTAAATAAATCTTTTGCTGATTGTTGTGAGAAAATGAAAGCATGGCCAAAGTTGTTTCAACACTTCTGGTCAGAAACCAGTGAAAACTGTCTTGAGCAGGAGACACTTCTCTGGGGATGAAATGGGCCACATCGCCGTGTTTTTAACAATCAGCTGTTGACCAGCTGGAGCACGGGGGAGGGGCCACTGCAGGCGGGGGCTCGCGGTGATCCACGTGCTCACAGTGAAATGGATTGTGGGAAATAAAGCTGGGTTACAGCGGACTTGCTGAAGTGGACTTTGAATTGGAACAGGCCTTGGGTGATGACCTTTCAGGAGTCCACGAGCACACAGGTCTACACAAGTACACAGATTGAGAAACGGCCTCGGACACAGGGAAGTTCTACAGGCCGCTCCCCGTAAAGTCAGACCCGAGACGAGCACGAGGGGGCCAGGGGGCCAGGGAGCCGGGAGCGAAGAGCGGTCGGGGGCTGGGGAGATGAGTGTGAGTCGGTCACTGCTGCTCTGTTCACTCATCAGAAGGCTAAACGCACTGACACGTTATGAGTACATTCTTCTTCTCACTATTTTACCGAGACAAATGCAACCACCCATACACCAGCTGCTCGTATCCGCCGTGTACATGCTCTGACTCGCCTCCCTCCAGTGGGCCAAAGTACGGAACCGAGTGGGACTCAGGCATGGTGTGATTGCGCTCACACTACACAAACGAACCGTGCTGAACAGGCTTTCAGCGGGACGAGTGTGAGTCCGCTCTACGGCCACAGAATCTGTAACACTCATTTGGTCTCGGAGCTTTGAGAGGTCGATTCTGTTTCCAGTCCACTTGAGCTCTGGTGGCTCAGGGGAAATGGAGGTTTGGTGGTTCAATCCCATCTCTGACCATGGTTATTACACTATGTCCATGGGTGTTAGTGTTAGTGTGTCATTATGGAGTCTCAGTCAGGTCGTCGGCACCTGAAAGACACTGCAGTGCTCTACTGCTCTGTGCTTTTGGCTCTCAACAAGAAGGTCCTGGGTGCAATAGGCTGCGTTCACAACATTCCTATAACAGCATATAGTTTCAAATTGAGGTGGTGGGCAGATATGTAATCTATGTAATATGTCACCATGGTAACTGTGAAAATGCTGATATGACTAATATTTCTGTAATTCCTGGAGTTATCCAACTGGCACAAAGCTCAACATCTTCTCCATCTGCACGTATGAGCTAAGGTCAAATCATTATCTCTTAAAATGGTAAACATTGGCATATTGGTCACTTGAAAAGACTTTCAGCCAAAAGATGAATACGACAGGATTGGACCTAGCCCGGCCTTGGCCATCCGTAAACGTAAACGCCGGTGAATGATCATTTCCTCACGTGTTACGTCTGGGTCTGATCTCAGTGGCCGCGTTACTTTGATTGAATACCCTTCAGCGGGCGGGGGAGGCGGGGGTTGTAGGTGACATCAAGCTTTGATAGCGCTTCACTCACTCGAGCACATTACATACTTCACGACCAAACGCTAGCGATTGGGTCAAATCAGATCCAATCGTTTCAAACTTTAAAAGGAGTTCACCCCTCCCACCTAAAAACAGAGCTCAATTGTGAAGATCCAGACCCTCTGTACACAGTGAGTATGAGGGTCTGGTAGACCAGGCTAGGACCTGATTCCTCACAAATAATCCTCAGGTGACCATTTGTTTATTCTCTGATTCTTTTTTTCAAAAACGACATTGTTCCCATAGAATTATACCCAAGGCCGTGGGAACCCAGTGCTACAGCACCCCCTGGTGGATGGTTTACGCATTGCAGGCATTAATAAATAGAAATATGTGCATGTTTTGCTCCCTGTCGATGGATGGGTTTCCTCCAGTACTCCTGTTTCCCCCGTCAACCAAAAACATGTACGATAGGTGAATCCTCCATCCAGATGATTCTGATCATCAGCCTGAATCGACATCTGGTGATGGGTCCCAGGAGCGGCACTACTGTCGCCTTCTGCTCCTGGCGGGTCGCCCCAGTGGCATCAAAGAATGGGTCAAATGTAAAATGCAATGATTATGACATCGTCACATTGTAATATTGGAAAAGACAACCAAACTTTATCTAGGTATCCTTGTGAGAAAAGTCCCCCCTTGCTCTTCAAATGAAGTATTGGCAACCTTAAAATGTGTTTAAGCTCCATTGTATAAGAGATTTTTTTTTAAAATGCGGTCAACTGGACTGGGTTGGTTGTTTTGAAGACGTTTCACTTTCAACACTTTTCATTTTACTGAAGGTTGAAGCCAACAATCCAGTGCTAGCTGTGTTCATATGTTTCAGTGGCCCCTGTATGCTCTGGAGTAAACATGCAACCGAATACTGCCCTCTTGTGGTCGCCCCATAACATAGTATCACCCCCGCTGGCCCCTGGTCACGTTCTAAATCATCCCAAAGTGACAGGAGACTACTCTGGTGGTGTATTTACGCACAGGAACACTAACAGACAACGTGGCGAGTCATACTAACCTGCTCCAGATGTGAAACTCAAGACCCCAAAGGCCCCCCCCCGAAAGCGAGTACGCGCGTTTCTCAGGGACTATATAATTGAGGCTTTTTGTTGATTTCCCGTCCCCACATCGGGCTGCAGATGTGGGGAACCCGAGAGGCCGGGCAGGCATCAGATAAGCGGCGTTCCCAAAGTCCGGGCCGGGTCCGGTGTCCTCCACGGGTCTGCGAGGGGCCGAAACTTGAACCTCAAGGAGCGCATCAGGTTTCTGTTTACATGGGAACGCTGCTGCCGCGCCTGGGTGGATCTCTCCTACACCAGGAGAGAGGAGAGACAAGGGGAGGCAGAAGAGGCCGACAGGGAAGGGAGGGAAGGGGAGGAAGAGACAAAGGAGGGGGGAGTGAGAGAGAGAGACAGTTCACACTCCACTTAACCTGCACTGTTTGTGATGATAGATTTATGTGCAGAGATGGAGAGTAGATCAAAACATTACTATTTAAAAAAGAAAAACAGCTGCTCCAAGTAGTAAGATAACTTAAACCTGCAATCTCTTATTTAGGGTAACATTCTGTCTGGCTCATAAAAGAATGTTGTCAAAAGGTTTGTACTACGATTTGTTGGTTCCTCTGAGGGAGCCCTCTGCCCCGGGAGTGCTGGTTGGCTGTGGCCGTGCGGGCGCTCTCCTGGGGGTGCCTGGATGGAGGTAGGACGTCTCTCCTGAGTTGGCGCTCTGTGGCTGTGGCCGATGGGCTGCTCCTGGTGCAGACGCTCCTTGGATGATGTTTCCTCTTTCGGTCCATCTGTACTCAGCCTTCCGTACTCAACTCTATGTCCATTTTTATTTAAGACTTTTAACTGCTGTGTCTGTGTGTGCGGGTGGGGTGGGGGGTGGTGGGGTTGTACTTATTTATGTATATTTACTGGTGGGTTTTAATGATTTTAATGATTTTTAAGCACTGTAAAGCACTTTGTGTTACATTTTGTATGAAAAGCGCTTTATAAATAAAGTTTGATTTTATTTGATTCAACCAGCCAGATAATATCGATAATATCACAATATCGAAGATGTGATTGATAAAAGGCACTTAAATTATTATTTTTTAAATCCTAAATGACTATGGGACTGAACTTTCCGCTTTGAAAACGTGTTTGTGAATAAGATCTTGCGCCACAACTAATACAAAAAGAGGCTGTGACTGTCTGACAAATCCTTTTTAGCAGATTTACACAGCTTTGACTTTAACTGGTCTCAACTTGTATAGCGCTTTTGTACCTTCATTAGCCCAAAGCGCTTTACAGCAAGCAGGCAAGGTGGGTGTGTAACAGGTCATGCTGTATCGTCCTCAAATATTGTCACTTTAAGTTGGGTGTGATTTTTCTTTGTGGGTGTTTCTGGCCAATGGCCATGTCTTAAGTTAAGTGGGAAGTATTGGGGGCGGGGCTTCAATTATAAAACACCTGTGCACCTTCTGTTCCCTCTCTCACGCTCTGTTCGCCTTGGTGTTCAGGGTCATCCAGGCTGGTGGAGAACGAGTCGGCTGCAGAAAGACTGAGGCACACTGGGGGTCTAATACCAGACCAGTCGTGCCAGCCGATAACTGCAGATCTTCCCCTTGCCGACCAAAAGCCTGGACCCCCAAACCAACTGGACCCCATTTGACTTACCTGCTCCTCCCCAATAGACTTTAAAAGCTTTTTTACAAAATAAACAAACTTTAAACTCTCCCGTTGTCCTGGTCTCCTTGGACCCTGGTGATTGAACTATAGAGGGCGTTACAACTGAAGTGTCTTGCCCAAGGACACGGCGAGAGGGGGCCCCTTCAGGAGCTGGGATTTGAACATGAGACGACCCGCTCTACCACCTGCGCCATCGTCACACCGACTTTAGTGCAAAAAGCTTTCCCTTGTGTGGCCTGCATTATTGTTGGGCTGATTCTTGTGTCTGTTCAGGGGAGCTCTGGCGAAAATTGACAGAAAAAATGAATTTTGTCACACTTTCATCACTTTTGTCGCTTTTGTTGGGTTTTTTAACTTTGTATCGTTTTTTTGACACTTGTTTTCAAGAAGCTTTTAGATCTGGTTAAAGTCAAACTGGAGAGAACTGTGTGGGTTAAGAGGTTAAACAGAAGCTCATCTCAACTGGAGTTCATATCGAGACAGAGGTGAGGTGTTAGCCGTCGATGCTAACACTAACTAGCCTCTGACTAACCGGACTGACCTCTTTGCCATGGGCGGGACACGGTGGGGCTTGTGCTTCACAGCAAGAAGGTCCAGGTTCGATTCCCACCTGGAGGAGGCCTTTCTATGTGGAGTTTGCATGTTCTCCCCGTGTCTGTAGATGTAGATATATGCTGCCAAATGAAGCTTACTTTAATACAAGAAAATAATTTGACTTCCACAGCTTTAACACAGTCTGTAAACGAAAATGTTTCTCAAGTACAGGTGAAACTCTAAAAATGAGAATATCGTTCAGAAGTGCATTGGTTTCTGTAGTTTGGCTTGAAGTGTGTGTGATAACTCAACATTACAAACCAGTCTCACAGAAAACTGTAACAGTTTAACAATATGGCACCCATGAAATTGTGTCCATTTCACAGTTTCACCTCCCAGACTGTAGCTAGTCTACACTTTTTTGTTATATTGATTTTTATTAGAGTCACCTGACCTTTCCGAACCTTCTGCGCTCTGCAGTTAAAATGGCCGACATTTGTTACAATTTCGGGACACAATACATTATTACTGCTTATTTAAGGCATTTATATCACATTTTCTTCTAAATCTGGCGAGAAATGTGTAACTTTTATTAAATATATTCAAGTACTGGCATTTCAAAAGCTTTAGATTTCGAGTTTGACCAAAGTTTACACATTATTGTTTTATTGTTACAGTTTAAGAGCACGGGTCCAGCATGCTCCTCTAACAATCAATGGTGCTGCATTGGAGAGGGTGACCAGCACTAAGTTCCTGGGTGTGCACATCACAGAGAACCTTTCCTGGACCATGCACACTACATCTCTGGTCAAGAAAAGTAATCAGCGTCTCTACTTTCTCCGCAAGTTAAGAAGAGCCAGAGTCCCAGCCTCTGTTATCTGCAACTTCTACAGAGGGACTATAGAGAGCATCCTGACCAGCTCCATCGCTGTGTGGCTCTTCTACAGAGGGACTATAGAGAGCATCCTGACCAGCTCCATCACTGTGTGGTTCTTCTACAGGGGAACTATAGAGAGCATCCTGACCAGCTCCATCACTGTGTGGTTCTTCTACAGAGGGACTATAGAGAGCATCCTGACCAGCTCCATCACTGTGTGGTTCTTCTACAGAGGGACTATAGGGAGCATCCTGACCAGCTCCGTCACTGTGTGGTACTTCTACAGAGGGACTATAGAGAGCGTCCTGACCAGCTCCATCACTGTGTGGTTCTTCTAAAGAGGGACTATAGAGAGCGTCCTGACCAGCTCCGTCACTGTGTGGTTCTTCTACAGAGGGACTATAGAGAGCGTCCTGACCAGCTCCGTCACTGTGTGGTTCTTCTACAGAGGGACTATAGAGAGCGTCCTGACCAGCTCCGTCACTGTGTGGTTCTTCTACAGAGGGACTATAGAGAGCATCCTGACCAGCTCCATCACTGTGTGGTTCTTCTACAGAGGGACTATAGAGAGCGTCCTGACCAGCTCCATCACTGTGTGGTTCTTCTACAGAGGGACTATAGAGAGCGTCCTGACCAGCTCCATCACTGTGTGGTTCTTCTACAGAGGGACTATAGAGAGCGTCCTGACCAGCTCCATCACTGTGTGGTTCTTCTACAGAGGGACTATAGAGAGCATCCTGACCAGCTCCATCACTGTGAGGTTCTTCTACAGAGGGACTATAGAGAGCGTCCTGACCAGCTCCGTCACTGTGTGGTTCTTCTACAGAGGGACTATAGAGAGCGTCCTGACCAGCTCCATCACTGTGTGGTTCCTCTACAGAGGGACTATAGAGAGCGTCCTGACCAGCTCCGTCACTGTGTGGTTCCTCTACAGAGGGACTATAGAGAGCGTCCTGACCAGCTCCGTCGCTGTGTGGTTCTTCTACAGAGGGACTATAGAGAGCGTCCTGACCAGCTCCATCGCTGTGTGGTTCTTCTACAGAGGGACTATAGAGAGCATCCTGACCAGCTCCATCACTGTGTGGTTCTTCTACAGAGGGACTATAGAGAGCATCCTGACCAGCTCCATCACTGTGTGGTTCTTCTACAGAGGGACTATAGAGAGCGTCCTGACCTGCTCCATCGCTGTGTGGTTCTTCTACAGAGGGACTATAGAGAGCGTCCTGACCAGCTCCATCACTGTGAGGTTCTTCTACAGAGGGACTATAGAGAGCATCCTGACCAGCTCCATCACTGTGTGGTTCTTCTACAGGGGGACTATAGAGAGCATCCTGACCAGCTCCATCACTGTGTGGTTCTTCTAAAGAGGGACTATAGAGAGCATCCTGACCAGCTCCATCACTGTGTGGTTCTTCTACAGGGGGACTATAGAGAGCGTCCTGACCAGCTCCATCACTGTGTGGTTCTTCTACAGGGGGACTATAGAGAGCATCCTGACCAGCTCCATCACTGTGTGGTTCTTCTAAAGAGGGACTATAGAGAGCATCCTGACCAGCTCCATCACTGTGTGGTTCTTCTACAGAGGGACTATAGAGAGCGTCCTGACCAGCTCCATCACTGTGTGGCTCTTCTACAGAGGGACTATAGAGAGCATCCTGACCAGCTCCATCACTGTGTGGTTCTTCTACAGGGGGACTATAGAGAGCATCCTGACCAGCTCCATCACTGTGTGGTTCTTCTACAGGGGGACTATAGAGAGCATCCTGACCAGCTCCATCACTGTGTGGTTCTTCTAAAGAGGGACTATAGAGAGCATCCTGACCAGCTCCATCACTGTGTGGTTCCTCTACAGAGGGACTATAGAGAGCATCCTGACCAGCTCCATCACTGTGTGGTTCTTCTACAGAGGGACTATAGAGAGCATCCTGACCAGCTCCATCACTGTGTGGTTCTTCTACAGAGGGACTATAGAGAGCATCCTGACCAGCTCCATCACTGTGTGGGTCTTCTAAAGAGGGACTATAGAGAGCGTCCTGACCAGCTCCATCGCTGTGTGGTTCCTCTACAGAAGGACTATAGAGAGCGTCCTGACCAGCTCCATCACTGTGTGGTTCTTCTACAGAGGGACTATAGAGAGCATCCTGACCAGCTCCGTCACTGTGTGGTTCCTCTACAGAGGGACTATAGAGAGCGTCCTGACCAGCTCCATCACTGTGTGGTTCTTCTACAGAGGGACTATAGAGAGCATCCTGACCAGCTCCATCACTGTGTGGTTCTTCTACAGAGGGACTATAGAGAGCATCCTGACCAGCTCCGTCACTGTGTGGTTCTTCTACAGAGGGACTATAGAGAGCATCCTGACCAGCTCCTTCACTGTGTGGTTCTTCTACAGAGGGACTATAGAGAGCGTCCTGACCAGCTCCATCACTGTGTGGCTCTTCTACAGAGGGACTATAGAGAGCGTCCTGACCAGCTCCATCACTGTGTGGTTCTTCTACAGAGGAACTATAGAGAGCGTCCTGACCAGCTCCATCACTGTGTGGCACGGCGCCAGCACTGCCTCCTGCCGAAGGAGTCTCCAGCGCATCGTGAGAGCAGCGGAGAAGATCTGTGGAGCTCCTCTCCCCTCCATTAAGGACATGTACTCCACCCGTCTCACCCGCAAAGCCGTCAGAATCACCAGGGACCCTACACACCCATCACAGTCTCTTCAGAGTAATGCCTTCTGGGAGGAGACTGCGGAATCTACGGGCCAGGTCGAGTCGACTGAAAAACTGTTTCGTACACAAGGCCATCGGGAAGCTGAACTCCCTGACCTCCCTCCCACCCCTCTTCCCCCACCCTCCGCTCCACAATCAAGGATGAGAGAAATAGAATTTCGAATCAGTCATGGTTTGACAAATTAAGCAATCTTGAATCTTAAATAGTGCACGTTCTCGTTGGAGCACACGTGATGCGCCCTGCGTTATGCACATTTACTTCAATGGTTCTGCTCCTGTGTGGAGCTCTATATATTTTCTTATATCTGTCTGTGGTTGCAGTCAAAGGGGAAAGCGGAAGATCGTTCCAGAGCGTCGGGGCGAACACCTGGAAGGAGCGATCTCCCCTCGTCTTGTAGCGGGTACGAGGGACCATGAGAAGGTTCTGATCCTGAGACCTCAGCCTCCGAGAGGGAGTGTAAGGACACAACAAGTCTCTAATGTAGGAGGGAGCCTGACCACGCAAGGCTCTGAAGGTCAGCACCAGGATTTTAAAATGGAAACGAAAAGTGACTGGGAGCCAATGAAAGGCTTTTAGAATGGGAGTTCTAACCTTCTGTTTGTGCGAGTCAGTAACCTCCCCGCATGGTTTTGTACCTGCTGAAGGCGAGACAGCTCCTTTTTGTTTAGACACTCCCTCCTTTGAGTCGAAACCTAGACCTTCTGGTTGCTAGCCTACATTAACATTTAACCTTTCTGTGTTACCTACATCGCATAGTCAAGTCAGGGATTAGTCTTGTACCTTTTTGTAGGTTCTATTGCACGGGTGCTACAGTCACTTGTGCAGTTTTGATGACATCCCTTCACAGCAGGTAAAATCACGTTATACAGAATAATTAGCCTCTGAATTAGCTGCTGTGGTGTTATATTTATACGGCAAACCAGAGCGCCCAAAAGCATATCGAGCATATCAGGTTCTGAGCACAATTCATACACAATTGAAGCTTATCTCACAAACTGTCACTCAACTCCACACAGGACAGCCCCACCTCCAGGAATCAAGTGATTGTAGATGGTATGCAAGTGTTGTCACAGCATTGAAACAGAATAGCAACAGAAGCAAAATGAGTGGCAGTAAAACGCATGTTATGTTTTGGGGTTTTTTGCCTCTCAGTTCTGACAAATGCTTAGAGTGAAATGATGCTTTCCCTCTATTTTGGCATAAATCTGTTGTCACAAAGTAACATTTGCTCCAAATATCAGAATTCTATAACATCATATGACATTTTCTGCATAATATGTTAGTGATGACGTTGTTTATATTTGCATAAGGGCTTGTCTTATTTTTACGATTAATTCAGTGCTAAAATATGATTCAGTTTCACGTTCTAATGCCTTTGTCTTTTTGTTTTGTTTTTCACAGATCAAGACATTTACAGAAGATCGGGGACTGACATCCTGCCTGTGCGTTCTGTCAGAATATGAAACGTATGTTATTATCTTCACATGGTCTATAGTTCAGAGTTCATCTGCATGTTTTGAGCCAGAACTTAATAGTAGAAACAACTGTTTTTTTCCATAAGCAAAGGTATATGCAAACTTCTGCAGATGCAGGGAAAGAAAGTCTGCGCAACTGCATAATTAGCTTCCAAATGTTAATGTTTACTCACACCAAAAACGAAGGGATGTGTACGGTTTTTTTTTTTTATTGTGCTACATATGCAAATTTCAAACCTTAAATTATATCTAAAAATCTAATTAAACAAAGGCAAAAGCAGCTGCATGAGTAGTAATTGTAAACAGCGAAGAAAAGTGTGCCATCAAAATGTGCACATTTAGAAGTAGAAGAAGAAGAACCTTTATTTATATAGTGCCTTTCACAGACATAGCCACAAAGCGCTTTACATGAGAGCACATTACATTTACAGAATGTCTTGTGTTTAAACTGAATAAATAAGATTTCTTACTACAACAAAAACACAAGCCATAAGGGACTTCTGAACCGCTCCTTGTCTTTCTTTCTTTCATTTATTTATTTGAGCAGAAACTTATTTAAAACATTTTACAGAAGAAAACAAAACAAGACTATTGTGCTCAAAAGGAGTAGGAAGAAGTTCAAAGAACTTATAATAAACCTACCCCTTATCTCTCATTCAAGTAACACAAAATATCACAAAGGATTTATCATTTACAGTCGTACAAAAATAAATAAAGGATTTATCATTTACAGTTTTACAAAAATAAATACACCATATGGTATTTAATATGTATAGCAATTATATTGCAACATCACTTCATCTGACTGAAATCGACACATTTTTTACAGACTCAATGCATTGAACTTATGCATGTGTAAACGTTCGGTTTTAGTGAAACATATTTTTGTTTTTTTTTTGTTTTTTTTTTGTTTTGTTTTTTATCCCTCTCTACAATACCTCAATCCTCATATACGGGCAAACCCCATAACAACAACAAAAAAGCGCGAGTGTGTGCCTGTCTGTGAAAATAATAGTAATTATGATACTTCACTAGCATAATTTTTAAAGATAATGTCTTTACATGTTTTTTTAAAGTGTCCTAGTGTTTTGCTCTGTTTTGTCTCTTTATTTAGGTCATTCCACAATGTTATTCCTGCTTGGGTCTAATCCGTCAAACTAGAACCTATTTGCTGTTGGGCTCCCAGGATTATTCAGGTTCTCAAAGCCCTCCCCTTCAGGAGGGCGGCCCCTTATGAGACCAACCGGCCCCGTTAGAATCAGGGGACCGTCCTCCTATGGACCCACCACCGGTAGGAGGAGCCATGTGACTTGGGCAGCATGCGTGCGTGGCCCTGGCCACTTTTTCAGGAATAAAATAAATGTTTTGGCTAAAATACAGTACAAATTAGTTTAAATACAATTAATTTGCATAGTTGACATGTCTTCAATCACTATTAAACAAAATCTAATGGTTTAATTATAACTTTTTACTTTTGTCCATGCTGGACAGCTAAAAGGTCTGTAAAGGTATGCTTGGAAGGAGGCATCTGGGCTCAAGTGAAAAAAAAAACTTTCTATAGTATAACTGCGTTCGGGCAGTTTTTAAATGCACATTTTTCAGGAACCGTGATAGCTATCTTCACAAACTAAATGTTGCTGGATTAGTTTTGACCTGATTGGTAATATAAAAGCATTTCAAACTAGGGGGCGCTGGAAATTATTTACATAAAAAAAAAATAATAATAAACATGTTTCATGGCATAATATTGGCTTGCCAATTACATATGTATTATATTATGTATTGACAATCAACATGAGTACCATTCATTTTATTTTTAATAAAAGTATTTTGAAATAATAGCAAAATTAGAAAATAACCATATATTACTACATTTCCCACAAACCCCTCCCTGCATCTGTACGCCCATCGCCGCCATATTTGAAGTTCTGCAGTTGCCACATTAGGCTCAGAGATTAGGGCTGTAAACATGAATAAAATCGCTATAAACCACCAGTAAACTGTGGCCGAATTATTAATAACGTTTTAAAAATATGAAAACTTTGTTTACTTCATAAATACGTTTTGTCATTTTAATGTATCACATTATTTACTGTTAGCCGAGTGGGTGCACTATTGTACCTTTGGCTGAAACATTTATAAATATAATAATTCTAAAAATAAAATAAAATAGGCTTCCAATCAAAACTAAAAATGTGCTTTTTTGAGGCTAACCTTTATGGATTAAAAAACCTTTCCAATTAATATCACAGTCTTCACATTATTGCTGATAATAAATATACATTTCAAAATTCCCCTTTGACTGCAACCATAGACAGATATAAGTAAATGTATAGAGCTCCACACAGGAGCAGAACCATTGAAGTAAATGTGCATAACGCAGGGCGCATCACGTGTGCTCCAACGAGAACGTGCACTATTTAAACTGTAACAATAAAACAATAATGTGTAAACTTTGGTCAAACTCGAAATCTAAAGCTTTTGAAATGCCAGTACTTGAATACATTTAATCAAAGTTACACATTTCTCGCCAGATTTAGAAGAAAATGTGATATAAATGCCTTAAATAAGCAGTAATAATGTATTGTGTCCCGAAATTGTAACAAACGTCGGCCATTTTAACTGCAGAGCGCAGAAGGTTCGGAAAGGTCAGGTGACTCTAATAAAAATCAATATAACAAAAAAGTGTAGACTAGCTACAGTCTGGAAGGTGAAACTGTGAAATGGACACAATTTCATGAGAGCCATATTGTTAAACTGAGATTGGGTTGCAATATAATGTTTGGTTACATACTTTCGGGTCTTGTTTTTTCTGCATCTACTGTGAGACGTTCTAGACCTCAGTCACTTACAGTCTCAGTTTCTCTTTATTACACTGTGAAATCTTCTCATAATCTGTATGATTAACATACTTGAGAAATATCTTTTTCTTATATTTCCTATGAGCAAGGCACTTCCTTAGAATGCACAGATTTTTCTGAGCAAGGCATTTTCTCGTATTTTACTCTACTTTGCTACACTATTTTAAAATCAGACTTATTCTAGATTAACATAATTATAATAGCAAGGACTTACTTACATTGCAAGGTATAATTCTTTCCTACTATGTACGTATCAACTTTTCATTATCAAACACTTTTCACACGTATTACAGTTAAGATGTATTTTATGAGAACCTTAGTTCACAAGCAAAACAAACTTTTCTCCTTTTCTTCTGCCCTGTTTTTCTCCGTGTAGCATGAGCGGTGATAGATTACTGGAAATGCAACAACGCCACCCAGGGAGATGGCCCTGGGACCAGACGGTTAGCTGCTATTTTACCCAGAAGGCCGCGCTTGGTCAGGACAACAGGAGACGAGGGTTTTCATTACAAAAAGGTTATTTTATTAATAGAATACAAAACTTTAAAATACGCCTAGAGATATTTTAAGAACACTAAAAAGTTACACAATGCACCTTTAACCATTTACATATACATACTGCTCCTTTAAACAAGTTAAACACAGGACCTTCAAACCATAAGCAAAGAAACAAATTGGGAAATAAGGCAAGCGTTGCAACAAAAACAAAAGGCAACACAAAGCACATCAAACCATGCGACAGAAAAACAAAACAACCCAAAAGGAATACATCAAACAAAAGGAAAATGGGCAAATTAAATTGACATGCAAAGCAAATAATAAAACTGACAAAATAAACATGCAACACACCACGCAGACTCACCCTGACCCTTTGAGGTCTTTGCCAAGTGAAAGGTGTGGACCAACCCGTGGAACAAAGCAACAGCCTCCTTTAACGGGAGGGGACGGCTACGGCGCGCCTCGTGCCTAGAAGGAGAGACACGAGGTAAACCACCAACTAAGAATTAGCCCTGCGCTGGTAAACCCTTGGAATTTTACCTGCCGGTGAAGGAGTGCGCACCTGGAGGCAGCAGGAGGAAGGGGAGAGCCACAGGAGATTAGCGGCAATGTCCCACAACAGCCCAGGACCTAAGGGAGAATTTGGTGTCAGCATAGCACCGAGACAATGAGCGCACTTACCCCAAAAAGAGCCCGCAACACATGCCCAATGCACGCACTCCCACGGATAAGGAGGGAGACCACACGGACCAGGCCAGACCGTAGTCCCGGACCTAAGACAGCCAATGATAAGCAGAGCTGACATAGACTAGACAAACGAAGAAACCAACCTGGGTAAGATTGCAGAGAAGCACCGTGTTTGGGGGAGATGCAGCCCAAACGAGGTTTTGCTGGAGCCCACAGCACGCCACCACCACAAACCCCACTCGAGATATTGTAAGTATCAGCGTGCACCGCGCTTTACAAACTACGTCGGTGCCACCCACCATTCACCTTAAAAGGTATGGCTACCCCCACATGCCACATTCTACCCCCTCGTTCTTTGTCGGCGTCCCGACGACACAACACAGCATGGAGCTACACAGATCCTGAAGGAGACCCATCAAGCGGCCGGGGAAGATGATGGACATGAGAATGTTGACCGGCAGTCATACGGGTAGTGCGACGCAAGACTGGCTGACTAGCACGGGGTGAGGCTCCCTCAGTGTTTCTGTTGCTACTGTTCTCTCCCAGTACGTTTTCCAGGGGAATAATGGCTGAATCATCTGGAGGACCAGGATTAGGGGGAGCTACAGGATTCAGGAGATTAGAAGTCGAAGGAGACAAAATCCAAAAGTCACTGTCCCCAGAAGAATTGCCGTCCAGACACTCGAGAGGTACTGATTCGACCCTGGGAGGTTCAAGAACTGGATCAGCCTTAAGCATGTCCCGATGCACGTTGCGAGGCGCTTGCAGGTTGGAGACTGGAGCAATTGTGTGAACCGGCCCGTCCCCAGCACGAACCTTCAAAATTTTAAACAGGCCAGGGTGCCAGATGTCCTGAATTTTATGGCTGCCCCTAAAGCTATGATCTCGCAGATAGACCAACTGACCTACTTGCAACGGGGGTGGGCACTCATAATAATAATAATAATAATACATCAAACTTGTATAGCGCTTTTTTGGACACTCAAAGACGCTTCACATGGGGAAAAATAAAACAAAACAAAAAAGGGGGTTTAAAGAAAAGCTAGTTTGAACAGATGGGTTTTGAGTACTGATTTGAAGGTTGGAAGTGAGTCCGAGTTTCTAATGGGCAGTGGGAGTGAGTTCCAGAGGGCGGGGGCGGCGATGGCAAAGGCTCGGTCCCCCAAGGTCCGGCGGTTAGTGCGGGTGATGGGGGTGAGGCGGTTGGTGCCGGCTGAGCGGAGGTGGCGGGTGGGCTGGTGTTGTTGCAAGAGCTCGGTGAGGTAGGGCGGGGCCAGGTTATGGAGGGACTTGTAGGTGAGGAGGAGGAGCTTGTATTGAATGCGATATTGAACGGGGAGCCAGTGGAGCTGTTGGAGGACGGGGGTGATGTGTTCTCTGGACCGGGTGTGAGTGAGGAGGCGGGCAGCAGAGTTCTGGATGTATTGCAGTTTTTGGAGATGAGTGGTGGGAAGTCCGTAGAGGAGGCTATTGCAGTAGTCGAGTCTGGAAGTGATGAAAGCGTGAATGAGGATTTCAGCTGTTGACTGGGTAAGGGAGGGGCGGAGGCGGGCAATGTTGCGTAGGTGGAAGAAGGATGTTTTAGTGATGTTGTTGATGTGTGTTTGGTATGAGAGGGTGGGGTCCATTATGAGGTTGCGTACAGAGGGGGAGGGGGTGCCCGTCGATGAGGAGGGTAAAGTTCTGGACAGAGGGGAGGAGAGATTTGGGGCCGGTGATGAGGAGTTCTGTTTTATTGCTGTTGAGTTTGAGAAAGTTATTGTCCATCCAGGTTTTGATGTCGGAGATGCAGGCAGTGATGGTGGAGAGGATAACCGGGGTGATGGATTTGGTGGAGATGTAGAGTTGGGTATCGTCGGCGTAGCAGTGAAAGTTGAGTCCATGGTGACGGATGATCTGACCGAGGGGAAGCATGTAGATGGTAAAGAGGAGGGGGCCGAGCACGGAACCTTGGGGGACACCATGGGTGACGGGGGAAATGTGGGAGTTGCAGTTGTTGACAGAGACAAAGTGGTGACGGTCGGAGAGGTAGGAGGTGAACCAGAGGAGTGCTGTGCCGGAGATGCCGATTGATTGTAGACGGTGGAGGAGGATGGTATGGTTTATTGTGTCGAAAGCTGCGGAGAGGTCGAGGAGGAGGATGGATATGGAACCAGAGTCGGCGGTGAGGAGGAGATCGTTTGTAACTTTTAGAAGTGCTGTTTCTGTGCTGTGGTGTGAACGGAATCCGGACTGAAATGTTTCGAAGAGATGGGAGGAGTGGAGATGTTGGTGGAGTTAGGTTATGACGGCGCGTTCCAGAATTTTTGAAAGCAGCGGGAGATTGGAGATGGGTCTGAAGTTGTCCAGGTTGTCAGGGTTGAGGCCGGGTTTAACTGCATTTTAGATATCAAATCCTGGATGGCAGAAAACTTTCTCCAGCTTAACCAGGACAAAACTGAAGTTTTAGTCATCGGTCCTCAGGCCCAGAGAGAGAAACTTTTACCCAAACTACAGTCATTGTCTTTTAATCCTTCCTCACAGGTGAAGAACCTGGGTGTGATTTTTGACTCTGAGCTGACTTTAATTCCACACATTAAGAATATCACAAAGATAGGTTTTTACCATCTAAAGAACATAGCCAGAGTCCGCCCCATTCTCTCTCGGGCCAACACGGAGACGCTAATGCATGCTTTTATCACCAGTCGTATCGACTACTGTAATGCCCTGCTTTCTGGTCTTCCCAAAAAGAGGATCTCAGGTTTACAACTTTTACAAAATTCAGCAGCTCGTGTCCTGACGAAGACCAGGAGGCGGGACCACATTACACCGGTTTTAGAGTCACTGCATTGGCTCCCCGTGTGTTTCAGGATCCATTTTAAAGTTCTTTTAATGGTTTTTAAATGTCTTAATGGTCTTGGTCCTTCTTATCTTTCAGAATTGATTTTACCATATGAGCCTTCGCGGTCCCTTCGCTCCTCTGGCAGGGGTCTCCTAGTTATTCCTAAAGTCAACAGAAAGACTCACGGCGAGGCGTCTTTCCAATACTATGGCCCTCGCCTCTGGAACGACCTGCCAGAGGAGCTCAGGACCGCAGAGAACGTTCATGTTTTTAAGAGCAGGCTCAAGACCCACCTTTTTAGTTTAGCTTTTAATTAATATTTACTTATATTAACCTTATTTACCGGTTTTAGTTCTATTATTTCTTTATTTTCCCTCTTTTATCCTGTGCTATTTCACGCACAGTTTTAGCTGTTTTTAATGTATCTCTTATTAAATATTTATTTATTTATTTTTATTTATTTTATTCATTTATTTTTTATGTTCTCCTAGTGGTTCCTCTGAGGGAGCCCTCTGCCCCGGGAGTGCTGGTTGGCTGTGGCCGTGCGGGCGCTCTCCTGGGGGTGCCTGGATGGAGGTAGGACGTCTCTCCTACACCTACTCCGGGCCCCCTGGGTTGGCGCTCTGTGGCTGTGGGCGATGGGCTGCTCCTGGTGCAGACGGCTCCTTGGATGATGTTTCCTCTTTCGGTCCATCTGTACCCAGCCTTACGTACTCAACTCTATGTCCATTTTTATTTAAGACTTTTAACTGCTGGGCTGTCTGTACGTCTGTGTGTCTGTGTGTGCGGGTGGTGGGTGGTGGGGTTGTAGTTATTTATGTATATTTACTGGTGGGGACGATTTTTATTATTTTTAATGATTTTTAAGCACTGTAAAGCACTTTGTGTTACATTTTGTATGAAAAGCGCTCTATAAATAAAGTTTGATTTGATTTGATGATTTGATTTTTCAGGAGGGGTGAGATGGAGGCAAGTTTGAGCGGGGATGGGACAGATCCAGAGGAAAGGGAAGTGTTGATGATGCTGGTGATGAGAGGGATGAGAGTTGGAATGCAGGTTTTGAGGAGGGGAGATGGGATCGGGTCAAGCTGGCAACTGGGAAATGTCATGATTGAGAGGAGTTTGGTGGTGTCGGAGGGGGACAGAGGAGAGAAGGAGGGAAGGCTATGGAGTGTGAGTGGAGCGAGTTCATGTTCAGAGGGAGGAGAAGCGGAGGAAGTGGATGCAAGTGAACAGTGTATGGTATGGATTTTAGTATGGTAGGATGACAGGAAATTATTGCATTTGTCAGTGGTGAATGTGGAGGTTATATTGTCCTTGGGTTTGGTCAGTTTTGCAAATGTAGAGAACAGTGTGCGGGGGTTGGAAGAGTTTGAGTGGATGAGTTGTGAGTAGAAGTTGGACCGGGCAGTTTTGAGGGCGGAGTTATATGTGGTTACAGCTTGTTTGTAGGCTTGGGCATGGACAATGAGACCGGATTTTTTATGGAGTCTTTCAAGTTGTCTTTTTTGTTTTTTGAGATTGTGGAGATCTGGGGTGAACCAAGGGGCGGAGGTGGAGAAGGAGACCGAGGCAGTTTTGAGGGGGGCTATTTGGTTGAGGCAGGAGGAGAGTGTGTGGTTGTAGAAGTTGACGAGATCCGTGGCAGTTGGATCTGAGGGAAGCGAAGAGCTGGTGATGGCATGGGATATGGAGGCAGAGAGAGAGATGGGACTGACGGATTTCAGGTTGCGGAATGTAATTGTTCTTGAGTGTTTGGCAGTGGGGGAGGGGGTAATGATGTCCAGGGTGATGGCCAGATGATCAGAAATTGTGAGGTCGGTCAATGACAGGTTATGTATGGTTAGGGAGGGTGTGGAACAGACCAGGTCCAGGATGTGTCTATGATTGTGTGTGGGAGAAGTGACGTGCTGGGTGAGGTTGAGGCAGTTTAAAATGTCCAGAAAGTCAGATGTGGATTTAACTGTAGGGGAGTCAATATGGATGTTGAAGTCACCAAGGAGAAGAACGGACGGGGAAATGGAGGACAGCTGAGTTACAAAATCTGTGAAATCTGAAAGAAATGATGGGCAGTTTTTTGGGGGGCGGTAGATGACTGCAGCGGTGAGTGATTGGGAACCGGGAAGTCTGAAAGCCAAGTGTTCAAAGGAGGATACAGCCGGGATGGAGAAGGGGCGGAGGAGGATGTCACTGCGATGGATTACTGCAATGCCGCCTCCTCGCCGGTCCAGACGAGGGTTGTCGATGTAGGAGTATCCAGGTGGGGTGGTCTGATTTAGTGCAATGTAGTCCATGGGTTTGTGCCAGGTTTCAGTGAGACAGAGTAGATCCAGTTTATTGTCAATGATGAATTCACAGAGGAGCAGGCTTTTATTGTTGAGTGATCTTGTATTGAAGAGTGCTGTCTTAAGAGGCTTTTGTTGTGAAGTCCATGTGGCGGAAGTTGAGACGGGCAGGAGGTTAGATGAAGTCACATGGTGAGTGCGCAGATGACGTAGGCGGATGTTGTTGAGCCGGTGTGCGAGCGGGAGTGAACTGCGGGCGGACCAGAGAGATGGAATACTGTTTTCGCCACTGAAGTTGTAGAGAAGACTGCGACGGGAGCCTCGGTGGATGTAGGGGCGACGCCGGAGAAGACAGTGTTGTTGCAGAGTTGTTGTGATATCCAGTGAGGAAGGTGCGCGGTGGTTAAATCTGAGGAGCTGCGAGGACGTGTATCGAAGCGCCATGGACGGAGCCGGGAATGGTGGAGAGGCCAGCAGGAAAGCCACGAACAGTAGCCGCATTGCTGACAGGCTGCTCCGGAGTGCAGGTCGGCCAATGACCGGGTTGTAGTCCGCTACTCGAGCAGAACACAGCGGGGTCGGGCCGTAGGCAGCCCCGGGAGCTAGCTTGATGGACACTGCGGAGTCCCACCGTGACAGGCGGCAGATGCGGGCGGCCAGGCAAAGACACAGTCCAGATGGTGAGGCAGGCTCGGATACCACCGGTACCAGGCAAGATCGGTACGTAAAACCTTTTGTTTCAAACAAACTTTTCCAACCGAAGTGAGAAGCGGCAGCCAAAACGCGCCAGCGTTTTGGCTTCAGCCCACTCCTTTTGAGCACTATGTGTACTGCTCAAATAAACAAATAAACTAAACTAAACTAAACAACGGGGCTTTCCTGACCTTAAGATCGTGCCTTTCCTTCCTACGGCCAGCATTTGACAACAGTCGTTCACGAGCGCTAGCAAAAGCCACCTGGAGCTTCGAACAATGCTCGGACACCCATTTCTGCACCGTCCCAGGAAGAGGATCCGGTACCTGACCAAGAGCAAAATCAACCGGGAGGTTGGGCTCACACCCAAACCTCAAGAAGAATGGCAATTCCCCGGTGCTCTGATGAGGTGTGGTGTTATAAGAGAAAAGCACCTGGGGAAGACAAGACGCCCAATCATGTTTCCGAGACAGCGGAATTGTCCTAAGGAGATTGTGTAGGACCTTGCCACACCATACAGATGGCAAAGCTGCTGGAGAATAGCACCCTCGAAGCACCTTCCCTGATCTGAATGTATCCGACCTGGCACACCAAACCTATAAAACCATTCTCGGGTGATAACACGTGCAACAGTGGGGGCCCGTTGGCCCCGAGTAGGAGCAGCCATGGTGTATTTAGTGAATGCATCGGTCATGACCAAGACATTCTCCAGCTCGTTGCGAGTTGGCTCAAGCAACATAAAGTCAATAGCCAAGAGCTCGTTTGGCCGAGAAGCGAGCAAATGACCCATGTAACTGTGGGGCGCCGGTGCAGAGTCCTTAGCCACCTGGCACCGTTCAGACTGCTGCACCCACCGCTTGACGTCAGACGACATCCCGGGCCAAAAGCATCTCTGGCGCACCAGTTCAGTGGTTCTTTCAATGCCCTAGTGGACATGCTCCTGATGGAGTTGCTCCAGGGTCTTCTCCCAGAGTGCTACAGGTAGAAGTAGCTGGAGGCTTTCCTCTCCCCGTCGTGCCATAAAATCCGACGGTACAACACTCCTTCTCTCGCCACAAAGCGATCCTAATGCTGAAGGAGGGTCAAGGTTGTCTTGGAAAGGCCACGGCGTTCCATTGGAGTAGGCCGTGCCAAAAGACCAGGACTTCCTTTAAGCAATGGTTGTTTGCCTATAAAGCACGGATCTCGGACAGGGAGCGCCGTGGTATGGCGCAGATTAGGGACTGACCGGCGAACTATGGAACATTGCTGGAGGGCCAACGGGACAGAGCTGCCTGGCAGCACACAAGCAGCCAGCTCAGAGGATGTTAAGTACTGCCTGGACAGGGCATCCGCATTACCAAATCTATACTTTATTCCAAAGTCAAATGCAGCAAGTTGGGCGGACCACTGGTGCCCCAGGGCCCCAAGCTTGGCAAACTGAAGGTAGCTCAATGAGTTGTTGTCTGTAAACACCAGTCACTTATGCCCTAACAAGTACTCCCGGAATTTCTCAGTCATGGCCCACTTGAGCGCAAGTAGCTCCAATTTCATGGAGCTGTCATTTTTCACATTGCGCTCAGTGGGCCGAAAACCCAGACTTGCATAGGCAACAGGTTTGACGCCACCCTCAGTCTCCTGTGACAGCACTGCCCCAAGGCCACTATAACTCGCATCAGTCTCCAGGATGAATGGCTTGGAGAAGTCTGCATATGCGAGCACGGGAGCAGAGACAAGCTTGGCCTTTAAGGCTTCAAAGCTGTCCTCGCACTGAGAGGCTTTCCCAAACCCCTTTTGTGCTTTATCCCGGCAACTGCAGCTACCAACTTGTGGACAGGGCGGCCAATTGGGCAAAACCCTCAACAAACCGCTGGCAATAACTGACAAACCCTAAAAAGGAAGGCAGTTCAGTGACGTTTCGAGTGCACTTCCACTCAGCCACCGCCTCAATCTTGGAAGGGTCTGTGGAGACACCCTCTTGGGAAATCACATGTCTCAAGTACTTCACCTTGAGCTGGAAGAATGAGCATTTCTCCAGCTTGGCCTTCAAACCCTCTTGCTGAAGACGTCCCAAAACCAGTTCCAGCCTTTCCAAGTGTTGTGAGACAGAGGAGGAGTACACAACAGTGTCATCGAGAGGCCGGATTCTGGCGGCTCAAAAAGAACAGCCTTACCTGCAAACTGCTGGAGGCAGGTGTCTGCGACCAGCTTTATTGTGCCACCAGGTACTCGCACCGCTCATGGACCCCGGACCTTAACAGCTCCCACTACTGTTGCTAGCTCGCAAGCAGCTGCCTTATGGCACTTCTGTAAGGCCTGAATGACTGGACCTAGAGAGAGAAGCCATAGGCTCCAAACAGCTCCCGATAGCAGTGACGAATTACATTAATTCCCAGAATACCTGGCATGGAAGGGCTTGTGGCAGGGGGATCCCTTGCGACTAATATACCACAATGAGGTATCACGTTGTCACATCTAGCTCCAAATACCCAATAAATGGGATTTCAAGCCCATTGGCTGCCCGCAGCTGCAACCAGTGGCAGGACCGAAGACGGTCAGCACCCCAAGCTTCAAAGTGTTCCCTAAAGAAGCTTTCTGTGACTGTTGATACCATGGATCCCGTATCCAACAAGCAAGGAACAGCTATCCCGCCCATGTTAACCTCAATGGTCGGACAAGATGCCATCAAGCCAAAGAGTTCGCCTATCTGTGAGGCTATTGACGCCCCTCCTGAACGTTGGCTCCCTAGTTCAGTGGGCGCTAGTTTCCCTGCGAGCCTGAGAGATGGGAAGGTGCTGAGGCGGAGTTAGCTCTGCGCTGGTAAACCTTTGGAATTTTACCTGCCGGTGAAGGTGTGCGCACTTGCACGCAGCAGGAGGAAGGGGAGAGCCGCAGGAGATTAGCGGCAACGTCCCAGAACAGCCCAGGACCTAAGGGAGAATTTGGTGTCAGCATAGCACAGAGCGCAAAGCGCAGCAACGCACGCACTTACACGGATAAGGAGGGAGACCACACAAACCAGGCCAGACCGTAGTCCCGTACCTAAGACAGCCCAAGACCCCCGGGGGTACGCTTACCACAGTTTATCGATCACAATATGATCGATATTGACCCGTTAAAGCCGCCGCACGGGAAACGCACTTATACATGCGAAAGAGTCTTATAATGCACGTGGATGAGCTGGTAATGGATCTAAACATGTCCACTCCAGAACCGAACCCCAAGACCCGCTTTGGACCCGAGCGGCCGAGAGAGCGCGGCTGAGGCTGCGTCAGCCCTCGCTACAACAGCAGCGCCTTTAAGAGCGCCTTTCGATCAGCAACTTCTGTACTATCTAAGGAGCCTGTGCACCGTCAGACCATCACCATCAGGTGACTTCGATTTGCAACAGGAGTTTTCCTCTCATTCTGATCAGAGAAGCGAGGGGAGAAGGAGAAGCGTCTGTGGCTTTCCCTTCTCTGCCGCTAAACACGTGGATGTGTGTCTGACAAATACATTTAAGTTTACGATCTGATGTGCGGTGGCACGTGCATAGATGGTTATGTCCTGCGTAAACATTATCTTCGCTTTAACAAACGCTTAAACCAGCACATTTGAGTCTGTACCGGTGGTCTGACAGTACGACTGAGGGAGACGCACAGGGGGCGGGGCCAGAGCGCAGAGTGTGATGTTCAGAATGAGTGACAAAAGCAGCAGAGTCCTGGTCCACTGGGACAACGTAAACACTCAGCTTTATCCATTCACACTAACAGCCTGTTTTCAAAATAATCAAAAACTGGCATTTTGGATTAATGTTTTTGTATTTACAAATTCTTAATAGCCTACCACCCAGACGAGCCAAAAAAAATATCGAATGTGGAAAACCTTGAGTTCACTGTAATAATGGAAGAAATAAACATAATATTACATGTGATATTCCCAGTGTTTTCAATCGTGTCAAAGTAGGGGGCACGCGACTCGTCACCCAAAGCTTCGGGGGTACACGGCTCCAAAAAGTTTGGGAACCACTGGACTAGACAAAAGAAGAAACCAACCTGGGTAAGATTGCAGGGAAGCACCGTGTTTGGGGGAGATGCAGCCCAAACATGGTTTTCGGATCCCGTTTCGATGCAGCAAAAGGATGAGTGGAGTCTCGTCTGGCCATGTGAAACCGTGGTCTTTCCGGCGGTACGTTTTTCCCTCCGGGCTGTGCGCACAGTCTTCCAGCTCCGACGACAATCCCCCTTTAGCCGCAGCGTAGAGATCCGGCTCGAAAGGACCAATTAATGTTAAGGAATTTTGCCTGCTTAGCTTTCGGCACAACAGATCTGGAAACGCTCTGTTGATTCTGACACAGAACATAACGGATTAAAACACACAAGTTTAGACATTAGATTTATTCTTATCGGATCCGGGAGATGAGAAAAAAGACCCTCGGGCAGCCAGCCTGTCTTTTTACTCAAACTCGTCGATTCAATGTGTTTCACAAAGCTTTATAGAAAAATAAGTGTCACAGGTTCGAGTCCGATTGGAGGATGTTATGGGTGTGGTGTAGCCAATAAAACAAATGCAGTTTAAAAGGATAAAATACAATTTAATATAAAAAGTTAAAAGGGGACAAACTACCATAAAAACAACCGGTTGCAACATTAAAAAAGCCTGTATAAAAGTGGGGATAAAACAAATTAAGAGAGGGCTAAAATCTGGGGGTTTAAAAGGGACTAACAATGAGCGGGCGTGCGTGCTCCAAGGTGCTTCTGGTTTCCGTAATGCAGGAAGGTGCGTAGTTATGTCCCGTCCATCGCCGGTGCCCTTCTCCACCAGCCAGTCCTCGCCTCCTTCCTCTCCGCTGCGCCTCCCGACCACAGCGGCTCCAGGAGCTGCGCCCAAGGTCCAGGGGTCCGCCTCGGGGCACGTGAGCTGGGGGAGCCTGTCGCCGCGGCTCGACCCCGCCGCGCCTGTCCGGGGGACTTCCCTCTCCCGAGCGCTCCCGAGCCGCCTTAATGGCCTCTCCTGCGCGCCCACGGCCCTTCCGTCCATGGCGGCCGTGTGTCCCCGTTCCGTCCCCGTTTCCTGTCGAAGGGGCAGGCCAGGCCAGGCCAGGCCAGGCCAGGCCGTGCGTGCCTGCGTGCCTGCCTGCCTCCGTGCGTCCTTGTCTGTCACCTTTTTTCCGAGCCCTCCTGTCTCCAACCGCTTCCGCCTTTATGTCATCTCTGCCAGGCGTACGTTATCTCATGTTTAGTCCATGTTTAGACTTTCTCATACCTATTGTTATTAGCTAGCTCGGACACTGGTGCGTTATAAGGTAAAAGTATTCATCAATGTACAGGATTTTTCCTTTGACTCAAACCAGGGCCAACCACTAACTGAGGTCTAAACCAAGACTAAACCAGGAAGTACAGATACAGACTCTGAGATCTTTTTTTTTCTTCAGGCCGGGTCTAACAGCTCCAGCCCGACCAGATGCAGGAAGAAAGTCTTTATGCCAAGTTTCCGCCAGAGACCAGAGGTATGTGTCTATTCTTTTATTCTTATTTTTCTGTTATGTCCCCTCTCTTCCTGTCTCCATCCCTCTCCTCCTCCTCATGCCTCCATCCCTGTTTTATTTATATTTTATGTACATTAATGTTTTGATTTGGCTCAGCAGGTGATCTTTAACACACATTCACTTTACTTTATTAATTTATTAATGTCCCTTAAAGGGTGATTTATTCATGAGAATAAGCAGCCTGATAGTAGCGTGAAATAATGCAGAATAGCATCAATATAGTAATGTTTACCTTTGTTAGACAGTTATGAAAAGGCACACATTTCATTGAATCTAATCCAAGTTCCCTCTCTCCTACAGTTACACTTTCCCGCAAACCCTCTCCAGCCAGGACCAATGTACTTCCTGAAACAGAGGTGGATCTTCATTGTGACAACTGCAGTGGGCCGAACAAGAACAACTTCATGCCTGGCGTGTTGGACACAAGCTTCACGATAAAATTGAAATCAACTTCCTTATTGCTGGCCTCACTGTTTTCCCCTGACTGTGGCTTTAGACTGATCAAGCCTACATGAAGACAGGAGTCAACACTTTGGCAGAGATCGCTGAGGTACTTTCACTTTACCGACTTCAGTGTAGTTTTCTGATTTGCTTCAATGAAACATTTAACTGAAGATCTTTTTTTCTTCTTCTGCCCCGTATGGATGGTCTTCCTGTCCTGGCCCCACCTGGACTAAACATCAGGCCATTCTAAAAGTGGTCAGGACTTTGTGGAGGAGGAGAGTTCACCCACTGCACGGGACTGCAGAGGAGCAGCTCTGCAATGTCACTTTATCAACCAACCACCTGAATTTAGTTTTAGAGACTTTGTGTTACATTCACCCACCACTACCCACACAGAAGAAGCAACGCCGATTCATCTCAGAACATCCTAGACCTTTATCAGGAAGAAAATCTGTTGTGCATTATGTTTTGATTTTTGAGTAAATGCCAAAATATTTATGCTTTAAGAAGTGGACAATGACCACTCACAATGCTTGCCAAAACAGAAAACTTTTATTTCTTTTTTCATAAAGTGCAAATGACTGTGCATACTATGTGGTGCAGATTTAGAGGAAAACATTGTTTAAGAACAGATGGCGTTGAGTGTAAAAAAACAGTAAGGTTAAAGCATTGAATAGCACTTGAAGGAATAAAAATCAACCTCCATGTGATGTGGTAAATATTAGGTATTGATCCGTTATTACTGAAATATGGATTCATATTCACTCAATTGGCAATTTTCTATGGCTTAAAGTAAAGTTGTAACTCACTTAAAGTATTTATATTATGAATTTTTTGGGGGGATGATGTGTAGAAACTGTGAGGTTTCATGAATCAGAGCATTGCAATAACATTAAAATACCCAAACACCAGATCTCTTCTGTTGTTTTTTTAAATATATTGTAAACTTATCTTTCATCATTCTTGTATGAAAAGCGCTCTCTAAGCAATGTTTGAGTGATTTGCTTTATTAATTGATATATACTTTTATTTTCAATAGTATATTGCTTATTATTTATCATTAGCAAAAAACAACAATGGCAATAAAAACGATTCATACTCATACTGTATATAATATATCACTGTTTTTGATTTGAACATTAACATTATTTTTAACATAAAAGTTACATGTGTTACACAACACGTTCTCAAGCCAGTGACAGTTTATCAATTGATATAAAAAAATGTAAGAGAACAATAACAACCTTCTGCTGTGAGGTGAGATCAATAAATGAAACCAAAAATAAAACAGATACACATAATGAAACTGGTAAACAATGGTTTGTTGTGGAAGCAGTAACCTTTGTGCTCCCTCTCTGTGCTTTACTGCTTTGAGGGGGAGTTTGACAGGGGGTGTGGCTTATCCAAATGAGATGTAAATGAGCCCTATTGTCCCAACAGCAGAGAGGTGAGAATGGCCCAAAACTTCAGAGGCCGTTTAAACCCCTTTGGTTTTTTGGGAATTGCCAACTTCAAATCACCGCTACACCTCCAAATATTATCAGATGTCCATGTGTTACACATCATTGGAAAGCTTGGAGACTACACTTTAACAATCTGTTCTTATCTCATAATGCCCCAAAACGACTTGTGTCTTTGGGTTCTGTGACTGGTCACATATAACACAGAATTAAGATAAAAAATAAGCTAAGAACGTTAAACTATAAGGCTATAAGGGCATGCATAAAAAATATTAAATAAATAAGATAAAATAAAGTGACATATGTTAAGACAACAACAATTTGACAGTGAACAACAGCAGGATTGTATATATAGATGTGTTGGCATATAAAGTGATATTAAGTGTTATAAAGTGATAGCAGCGGGTCTAAGTGTGGACACACCGCACACTGCAAGTGCAGAAACATCCATGAGTCTGTGACTGAGCTACAGAGACTTGTTTTTGTTCATGAGTCTGATGGCGGAGGGAAAAAAACTGTTCAAGTGGCGGGAGGTATGGGTCTGGATAGACCGTAGCCTCCTGCCTGAGGGGAGAGGGGTGAATAGTCCGTGTCCAGGGTGAGAAGGGTCAGCTGTGATCCGACCCACACGCCTCCGGGTCCTGGAGGTGAACAGGTCCTGGAGAGATTCGAGCTCACAGCCAATCACCTTCTCTGCAGCACGCACAATGCGCTGCAGTCGGTGCTTGTCCCGTTCTGTAGCGCCGGGGAACCACACGGTGATGGAGGAGGTGAGGATGGACCACACGGTGATGGAGGAGGTGAGGATGGACCACACGGTGATGGAGGAGGTGAGGATGGACCACACAGTGATGGAGGAGGTGAGGATGGACTCGATGATGGCCGTGTAGAACTGCACCAGCATCTTGGTTGGCAGCTTGAGTTTCCTCAGCTGCCGCAGGAAGAACATCCTCTGCTGGGCCTTCTTGATGAGCGAGCTGATGGTCGGCTCCCATTTGAGGTCCTGGGTGATGGTGGTACCCAGGAAGCGGAAGGAGTCCACAATGGAAATGGGGGTGGGAGAGTCTGTCAGGGCGAGGGGGGATGGTGGGGCTGTGTCTTTCCTGAAGTTCACGATCATCTCCACTGTCTTCTGGGCGTTCAGCTCCAGGTTGTTGTGGCTGCACCAGGACGCCAGCCGTTCCACCTCTCTCCTGTAGGCGGACTCATCACCGTCCGAGATGAGCCCGATGAGGGTGGTGTCGTCCGCAAACTTGATCAGTTTAACGAACTGGTGGCTGGAGGTGCAGCAGTTTGTGTACAGGGAGAAGAGCCAGGGGGAAAGTACACAGCCCTGAGGAGTTCCAGTGTTTGTAGTCCGAGTGTCCGAGACGATCTTCCCCAGCCGCACGTGCTGTCTCCGGTCCGTCAGGAAGTCAGTGATCCACCTGCAGAGGGAGTCGGGCACGCTGAGCTGGTAGAGCTTGTCTCGTAGCAGTCCAGGGAGGATGGTGTTGAAGGCAGAGCTGAAGTCCACAAACAGGATCCTGGCGTAGGTTCCTGGGGAGTCCAGATGCTCCAGGATGAAGTGGAGGGCCAGATTGACTACGTCGTCCACAGACCTGTTAGCTCTGTAGGCGAACTGCAGCGGGTCCAGGAGGGGGGCGGTGATGTCCTTGAGGTGGGGCAGGACCAAGTGCTCAAAAGACTTCATGACCACAGACGTCAGCGCCACCGGCCTGTAGTCATTAAGTCCTGTGATCCGTGGTTTCTTAGGGATAGGAACGATGGTGGATGTTTTGAAGCAGGACGGCACGTGGTATGACTCCAGGGAGGTGTTGAAAATGTCCGTGAAGACGGACCAGCTCCATCACTGTGAGGTTTTTCTACAGAGGGACTATAGAGAGCGTCCTGACCAGCTCCATCCCTGTGTGGTTCTTCTACAGAGGGACTATAGAGAGCATCCTGACCAGCTCCATCACTGTGTGGTTCTTCTACAGAGGGACTATAGAGAGCATCCTGACTAGCTCCATCACTGTGTGGTTCTTCTACAGAGGGACTATAGAGAGCGTCCTGACCAGCTCCATCACTGTGTGGTTCTTCTACAGAGGGACTATAGAGAGCGTCCTGACCAGCTCCATCACTGTGTGGTTCTTCTACAGAGGGACTATAGAGAGCATCCTGACCAGCTCCATCACTGTGTGGTTCTTCTACAGAGGGACTATAGAGAGCATCCTGACCAGCTCCATCACTGTGTGGTACGGCGCCAGCACTGCCTCCTGCCGAAAGAGCCTCTAGCGCATTGTGAGAGCGGCAGAGAAGATCTGTGAAGCCCCTCTCCCCACCATTAAGGACATGTGCTCCACCCGTCTCACCCGCAAAGCCCTCAGAATCACCAGGGACCCTACGCACCCATCACACAGTCTCTTCAAGGTAATGCCTTCAGGGAGAAGACTGCGGAATCTACAGTCCAGGTCCAGTCGACTTAAAAACAGTTTCATACACAGGGCCATCGGGAAGCTCCACAATCAAATCAAGGATGACAGAAATATAATTTCAAATCATTCACATGGTTTGACAAATAAAAAACCTTGAATCTTGAATCTTGAAATACAATGTGCATAATAATTTTGAACACAGTGTTTAACAAACAAAGTCTTGACATATGTCACTTTGCATCATAGTTTCACATTTTGAGTTGAATTACAGAAATAGATGAACTTATGAACCATATTCAAATTTTCCGAGTTTTGTATGTATGTGAATAAATGTAACTCAGTAGGGAGTGATAATAACACTCTTTTATGAAGGCTCCCAGTCCTTCAAAAGTTCACCATCGTAGTAGCTTTCTCAGTCACCGACTGGACTGGGTTACGTTTACCTGAGGGCATTTCGTCTCATCACAAAGGCTTCCTCCAGTCCTCTTTGGCCCCGAGACGCTTGGATTTAGAGCAGAAGGGACGAAACAACCTCGAGGGGACAACTTTAGACTACGTTGCACAACTTTTCGCCTGGTGTCTTATTTCATATTTTTCTTGTTTTCTTTTGAATTCTGATCATAAAGTGCAACGACAACTCTTTATCCTTCAAAGTCATGCAGTTTGTACCGCGCCACCATGTGTGGCCAGTGTGAAGGGAAACGTTATTAATAAAGACCTCCATAACACAACGCCAAACACAGAACAACACAACACGTTGAACTTTACTTTACTTTAAAACTTCTGAAGTCGATGGAATGAAACTTATTGACTATTACGAAACGATTTGTGCCATGACTTGAGGACACAAACTCAGCCCTTGATCCCCACAGTCCCGTCCACGGCCTTGACGCAGCAGATGTCATGTGCACTTTTGATTATGGGATACTTCATATTTTGGTCCGGGAGGAGGGGGGGCTCTCTGCTCAGACAGACAGACTTGTGTGTACTGTGTGCGCAGATAAAACACAGTCCACACATTCCTGATGAAACAGATCTGTGCAGAGGCAGGAGAGGGGCAGGTGTCGGGTTACAGGCAGCAGCAGAGGAAGCGAGGAGGCAGGCCTTCAGAATAGAAGTGCAAAAAGAAAAGAAAATCATGCTACATATCGTGGACTGTGCATTTGCATAAGTGTGTGCAGACTTACTTGTGTTTGGCTTGTTATAATGTTCAATGCTATAACGCTGAGCCAAGCTTTGCAAACACGTCAGGAGATTTCCAAAGAATTGGGATGTTTTCTCATTAAAATCACAGTCATTTCCATCATGGTTTTGTCTGTGTGATGGAAATGAAAAGTGCTCTGAATTGGTTCAAATTACTGCCAACATGTTCCATGCTTATCGTGGAATGAAAACAAGTTATCCATCCTGATACTTTTAGGGAGTTTACAGATTTTTCTGTAACATATCATGTTCACAAAGCAATGTCATTTCCAGAGTGTGATGGACATGATTCTTTCCTCTTAGTGCTCAACTAAAAGAATAAAAATGATGGCTAGTTTCCATGGCTCTAATGGGATTCGCAGATGACACCACTATTGTGGGGCTGTTTCCAAACAATGAGGAGACAGCCTACAGGGAGGAGGCCCACACCCTGACCACCTGGTGTAAGGACAACGACCTCCATCTGAATACAAGCAAACAAAAGAAATCATAATTGATTTAATGAATAACTAAACATCAGACAGTGAGAGGTCTGGATTGATGGAGAGGAGGAGGACAGGGTGGTAGACTTCGAGTTTCTGGGTGTGCAGATCAGTGAAGACCTGGCATGGAGCTTTAATACCTCCTGTATTCAACCTAAAAACACTCACAGAAACAACGTGGAAGAGTTTTATTGGACGTGAATCATGTTTGGCCCTCAGACCCCGACGGAAGACAGTGAATCAACGCTATGAAATACACGGGTGAATAACAAGGGGGCCTTCCCCCGAAGTCTGGACACTGGTGGTAGAGGGTGATGTTTGAGGCGGCCAGTGGATGACGAGCCTCGACGAGCATATGAGGCCAGGTGGAGGAGGGGTGGAGGAGGGTCGCAGCACCCTGGAAATAGTGCAGGACAGTGAACGAGGGGGTTTAAGAGGGGAATCCTGCATGCACAATGATGCTTAAGCAGGAACGTGCTGCTGCGGAGATATAGTCACAGAGTTGTTTTATTTGTTTTTAACTAAGGAGGCACTTTTTAAATGTATCTATAAAACCACTATCAGAAAGTGATTCTATATTGACTCAATATATATCTAAATATATATATTTCTTCTAGTAAAAGACACAGGCTGTATAATTAACTTTTTAAAGGGATTTTGGATTTAATCTGATACAAAGTAATATCTGGTGCAAAAAGTTTGATATCGATCCAATACCGGAATATTCATTTATTTTTGTGAGCAGGAGATAATGCGAGCACATCAGTGGGTAACAAAGTTCAAATCCAAAAAGTCGAATAACATGCAGGAAATGGATGTGAATTTGTATTGAAGTGGATTATCATGCCTTGTTACATGAAGATAACTATTGTAAATGGAAAATACTTTGCTAATAAAATATGAACATCTGTATCAGAGCACATTCTGCTCAATTTCATTAATCGATTCATTGTCAAACGATTATGGATTAACCGTTAACCACCGACGTGGAGTTGTCGTACAGAACATTTTATATCAACAGTATTATTAACATGATTTTTCATCCCCCAGTAATAATCATAAAACACTTAAAAAGTTGAATAAATTATTAACACAAAATACAAATAATAGGTTTGTAAACTTTGATTTATTTTTGGCTTAGTTGCTCTTGGATTATACTGTACTTTCCCCAACACACAAATAACGATGAATTGTAAACATGATGATGATTAATTAACCCCATCTTGACTGAGTGCCTTTTCTCTATAGTTCAGCATTACCCAAAGCTAAAAACTTCTCGACTGGATCTTACAGCTAGGGCAGCGTATCGCCTCATTTGAAAGCTAAGACCTTCAAAACTAATCTGAGCTTCTTCCTCTTTGTGATGGGCACGTCTTCATTCGGTTTTCATCACGTTTCTGTTGCTTTTTTGACACGCAATCTATTTTCACTTTTGATAACGTGACCACAAAGGGACAGCGGCTTCTGAAACCGTGGAGATCAGATTTAGTTTGTTGCACATGTTTTGGCTCTGAGTTGTACTTTGAAGGCCTTTCAGGAAGTGGAGCGCGAACAGAGCTGGGCGGGGGGGCCGCGCTGTGGAGAGGAGCCCAGGAGCATGTACACCGAGAGCAGGGAGCAGAGCACGGTCTGCCCGCGGGAGGAAGAGGGACGAGCGGCCGCTGAGGGGCATGACAGCCGCTGCGCCGCTGACAGCCCGAGCACTTTAAACGACTTGTCCCATTACTTCTCTCACCTCCTTCTCCTCGACCCGCACTGCTACCGCGGGTTCTGCTAGAGGACCTGGGAGACTTCGATCCGAGCGGGTCCGGACTCCAGAGCGGGACTATGCCCGAGATGGAGAAAGGCAGAGCCGCGGAGAACAAACGCAGCAGGAAGCCCGCGCACCCCGTCAAGAGGGAGCTCAACCAGGAGATGAAGGTGCGTCAAACTCACTCCGCCTGCTTTTATTTATTGGTTTAGTTTTTTTTTTTACTGCGAACACTTTCCCCCCCGTTTGAGCGAGTGCGCACAGATCAACGCAGTGAGCAGCCAGGTCATGTATCCAACTTCATGAATGTTCCCTTGTGTGCTGTGGCAGTCACATGTACTTTGTATCCAGGAGAAGAAGAAGAAAAAAACTTTCGCTAACACACCGTTTTTTGTTTTGTGTTTACGTGAGTTCTGAGTTAGTGCTAAACAGAATATAATCTCAGAGGGAGGTTCCCAGATGTTGCTCTTTAACTTGACGACCAGCTGTGGCCTCTGTGTGCACGCGCATGTATCCAAATCGGTGTGCGTGCGCGTATCCAGATGTGCGTCACGTCTCCTCCGCGCACCACACACTCGCTGCCTGTTGTGCGTAAAAGCCGCAATTTGTCGACACTTGTGGCGCGGTTGGAGTTCTTGTCTCTTTTATTTTTTTATTTATTTTTTATCCCACAGCCAGCCTGCGAAATGAAGGCTGTGGGTCGACACGGACCGTTGACAGATGTGAGGGAAGTGTCCAGGTTTGTCCGAGTTCAGACCTGGCTTGTTTAGTCCTGATTTAGCCCTGCAGTGGGTGCTTTCCGACCCTTGTTATAGTCCTTGAAAGCAACTGGTGCAATCCGACTGGTTTAGTGCCGAAGGACAACTGGACTGGTTTAGGCCTCCCTGTATACAAAAGAAAGAGGTCCACCAGTACTTATCGCCATGGTGATGACAACTAACTTCTGAGTAACACCCACTCCCTCCGACAGTGTGCTCCTTGAAAATACATGCTGGGATAGTTATGGAGAGCCTCGGCTTAGCCCGGGTTTAGTCCAGTTTAGCTCTTGTTTAGAGCCTGGTTTAACCCCTATGTAGTCCTGTTATAGTCTTATATATAGGCTTATACCTGGTGTAGCCCTGGTTCAGTCCTAGATTAATCCTGTTGTAGCACAGGTTTTACTTCTGGTTCTGTCCTGGCTTACTTAGTCCTGCTTTATCACTGGTTTAGTTCCGGTTTAGTCCTAGTTTCGGTTTGGCTCACTCCTGGACTGGTTGACTTCGCTCCTCGTTTAGCTCTGATTTAGTCCTAATTTAGACCTTGTTTGCTTCTGGTCTAGTCGTATACTTTAGTCCTGGTTCGGTCCTGATTTACCCCCAGCTTGGTCCTGGTTTAAACCTGGCTTAGCTCTGGTTCAGTCCTAGTTTAATCTCGTCGTAGCACTGGTTTACTTATGGCTCTGTCCTGGCTCACTTAGTCCTGGTTTATCACTGGTTTACTTCTCATTTAGTCCTAATTTAGGTTTGGTTCACTCCTGATCTAGTGCAAGTTTACTTCTGGTTTAGCCCTGGTTTAGTCCTGTTGGCCCAGGTTCGGCCCTGGTTTAGTCCTGTTGGCCCAGGTTTGGCCCTGGTTTAGTCCTGTTGGCCCAGGTTCGGCCCTGGTTTAGCCCTGGTTTAGTCCTGTTGGCCCAGGTTCGGCCCTGGTTTAGTCCTGTTGGCCCAGGTTCGGCCCTGGTTTAGCCCCAGCTTGGTCCTGGTTTAAACCTGGCTTAGCTCTGGTTCAGTCCTAGTTTAATCTCGTCGTAGCACTGGTTTACTTATGGCTCTGTCCTGGCTCACTTAGTCCTGGTTTATCACTGGTTTACTTCTCATTTAGTCCTAATTTAGGTTTGGTTCACTCCTGATCTAGTGCAAGTTTACTTCTGGTTTAGCCCTGGTTTAGTCCTGTTGGCCCAGGTTCGGCCCTGGTTTAGTCCTGTTGGCCCTGGTTCGGCCCTGGTTTAGCCCTGGTTTAGTCCTGTTGGCCCAGGTTCGGCCCTGGTTTAGTCCTGTTGGCCCTGGTTCGGCCCTGGTTTAGCCCTGGTTTAGTCCTGTTGGCCCAGGTTTAGCCCTGGTTTAGTCCTGTTGGCCCAGGTTCGGCCCTGGTTTAGCCCTGGTTTAGTCCTGTTGGCCCTGGTTTAGTCCTGTTGGCCCAGGTTTGGCCCTGGTTTAGTCCTGTTGGCCCAGGTTCGGCCCTGGTTTAGCCCTGGTTTAGTCCTGTTGGCCCAGGTTCGGCCCTGGTTTAGTCCTGTTGGCCCAGGTTCGGCCCTGGTTTAGCCCCAGCTTGGTCCTGGTTTAAACCTGGCTTAGCTCTGGTTCAGTCCTAGTTTAATCTCGTCGTAGCACTGGTTTACTTATGGCTCTGTCCTGGCTCACTTAGTCCTGGTTTATCACTGGTTTACTTCTCATTTAGTCCTAATTTAGGTTTGGTTCACTCCTGATCTAGTGCAAGTTTACTTCTGGTTTAGCCCTGGTTTAGTCCTGTTGGCCCAGGTTCGGCCCTGGTTTAGTCCTGTTGGCCCTGGTTCGGCCCTGGTTTAGCCCTGGTTTAGTCCTGTTGGCCCAGGTTCGGCCCTGGTTTAGTCCTGTTGGCCCTGGTTCGGCCCTGGTTTAGCCCTGGTTTAGTCCTGTTGGCCCAGGTTTAGCCCTGGTTTAGTCCTGTTGGCCCAGGTTCGGCCCTGGTTTAGCCCTGGTTTAGTCCTGTTGGCCCAGGTTCGGCCCTGGTTTAGCCTTGGTTTAGTCCTGTTGGCCCTGGTTTAGTCCTGTTGGCCCAGGTTTGGCCCTGGTTTAGTCCTGTTGGCCCAGGTTCGGCCCTGGTTTAGCCCTGGTTTAGTCCTGTTGGCCCAGGTTCGGCCCTGGTTTAGTCCTGTTGGCCCAGGTTCGGCCCTGGTTTAGCCCTG